>JAJKFI010000058.1:8156916-8194353 GCA_029204185.1 Lerista edwardsae | reverse complement strand
ACCATACCATACCATACCATACCATACCATACCATACCATACCATACCTACTGTCCAGATGTTCTGTCTGCTTTGGACTCAAAGGGTCCTACATCTGTGCCACAGAGGCTTCAGTACTTGCATGCAAAGGTTGCTAATGTAGGGCTGGAGGCCTGTTAGCTCAGTGGGCGAGCACGTGCCTTGCACAGAAATAGTCCTGGGCTCATGGCTCAATCCTGAGCCTTCCAGTGCAGGGGGTATGAGCATACTGCCCACACAGGTGTTGCAAATGTGCCATAAGGCACATCCATCATGGGTGGTGAGGGCTTGCCACCCATGCTGCAAGGGCGCCGGAGC
This sequence comes from Lerista edwardsae, assembly GCA_029204185.1. Classification (NCBI taxonomy): domain Eukaryota; kingdom Metazoa; phylum Chordata; class Lepidosauria; order Squamata; family Scincidae; genus Lerista; species Lerista edwardsae. The sequence continues at coordinate 8,194,017 of JAJKFI010000058.1, read as the reverse complement.
TCTCTGCACAGAGGCAGCAACACGATGCTGGCGAGCAGTAAGTCCTCACCTTTCTGGATGGGAGGGTGAAACAGGGGAGGGGAGGGGAGGGGAGGGGCAGAGTGGGGGTAGGACCGGCGGCAACCTTTGCCACTGGATCCCAACCTCCGTGTCAGGCTGCACATCTTGACATGGAAGTCCTTGCCTCTCCTCCAGCAAAATACTCAGTGCAGAGGCAAGGCGGCCCATCAGCTGCTCTGTGCCCTTACAACAGCCTAGCAGCTGTTGGATGCAGTGGCAGGGGTGCCTACTTAATCTCAACATTAGGGGTGCCCATAGCCACACCCCTGACATTGACATAACCACGCCCCTGATGTAACCACACCCCTGATGTTGATGTGACCACGCCCCCTGTCATCACCCACGACCACGCCCCATCACCCCAGTCAAGGCAGCCCCTTCCGAAGCCGGGGCGGGTGATCGTTGCTTGCAGCACCCCTTCCAAAGCAGGGGCGGGCAATTGCCACAGCCCAGCCTCAGAAGGGGCTGCTTTGCATCACGGCTAGGTGTTGCAAGGCAGTCCCGCCCCCTTCCGAGGCCAGTACGGATGAGCCAATGAGCTTCTTCCTGAGGCGCTAGTGACGCCTCGGGAAAGAGCTCATTGGCTTGATCACACTGCCCTCGGCTTGGCCTGTTCGCCGCTGGGCCGGGTGTGCTCCCGGCCCAGTGCCAAACATGGGGGTGCTGCACTGTGTGTGGGTGGCTGACATTGGGGGTGCAGAACACTCCCAGAAAATTATTGTGGGTGCTAACAGCATATCGGCACCCACAGAGCTGGCACTACTGTGCAGTGGTAGCCGTTTGGCTACCGCTGTGCCCGCAGCTGCCAGCCAGCTCAGGATTGGGCTGCCCGTCTCTAGTATCTGCATAAGACCCATGTCTGACACAGCAGAAAGTAGACAACACTGATCTGGTACTTGATTCCTTTTGAGGCAGCTGCTGACCGTTCCTCTTTCTGCTCTTTGTCCTATTGAGTGCTACTCTGAAGGTCAGCAATTTTCAACCTTTTTCATTGCATAGTACGCTGACAAGGGGCTCCCATCAGGTTTCTGGACAATCAACAAGGCCCACTGTGCTGCTGGAAGGGGGGCTCACCCCCAATGGCCCTACTAATAACAAAATACCATCCCCAAACTGTGACACACCTGTGAACCATTCATGGCATTGCAATGTACTGTGGCACTGTGGTTGAAGGGCTTTCAGAAAGCTACTGAAAGCCCTTCCCCTGCCTTCAGGAGCCACTTTTCTGGAGAGTGTGAGTGACTTGCTGAGACAATGTGAACCCTGAAAAAGCCTGCTGGGTTCACAGAACGTTGTCCTGTGGATTCTGTATTAATGTCAGTGCAAGTTCTGAAGTTACTTGGCAGTGTGTTGGGCTTTATGGACCTCTGCAAGACTGGCCGTGAATCTGTCACTTTGAAAAACGTTGCCACAGTCTGCAAATGAATCAGGTTTCTGCAGGAGAAATAATCAGCAATTGGCCCCCGGCTTTGGAAATTAACCTGACAAATCTCTGATTTAAAGGGCAGCAGAAACCTGGCACCTCAGCAATACCGTTGCCGGGCTGCTGGTGTGCACAGAGAAGGGCTATGTATGAGCCGACATCTAAATGGGGAATTACTGCATGGCCTGGAGAGTGAAAGAGCAGGCAGGATCTCACTGTGCCTTCCCTTCCCAGAAAGTTCCGTGCTTGGGAGTTCTTCGGCTTGTCAGACGTTTCCTGCTCCTTTTCAGCCACCAGCAGCAGGCGTAGGTGACTCCCTCCTTGTTGCCGAGGGGTGGATCCAGCAGTCCTGTGTGATCTGCTGCCCACTGAACCACCTGCAAGTCGTTTCGCTCCAGCTGTGGTAGACCTCATGCCGAAAAGCGGGCTGAAAGAGGGCTGGCTCCTGGCCAACGACACTGTTAGGGGGCTGCAGCTTAATTCTTTCGCTGACCTCCTCGTGAGAGGCGTAATTCATGCAATGCAATGCAATGTCACCGAGGCCAGGGAGATTTGAAACAGAAGATACTTTGCTACCAGTGGAGACAGTCACAAAATAGTCACCAGTGAGCTTTTGAGTGTGCATGTGTGCATAAGTGCATGCATGTGTGTGTGTGTGTGTGTGTGCGCATGCACGTGCATGCATGCACATAGGACACAAGTAGACATACATTTTAACATTTTGTTATGCAGCCTGCCTAGGGGAAAGGATCTGTCCTATCTTTGCATAAGTATGATGGACAAACAGATAGTCAAATCAGTACTAGACAGCACAAGAATGAAGGGTCTTGCGCTGCCTGTTTCAATGCATGCCGGTGAAGGATTGATGTGATAAATATTTGCATGCTTTCAAGAGAGCAGCCCAGTCCCAAACCGTTCAATGTTCAGAGGGAGGGACTGAATGGCCCCCACCACTTAGGTTGCATTGTAGGTGATTCTGATGCTTAGCGGTAGAGCATATTCTCTGTGTGCAGGCGATCCCAGCTTTATTCCCTGGCATCTCCTGGCAGGGCAAAGAGAGAACCTTGTCCAGAGAGCAGCTGCAACAGTGAGATAGATGGACCAAGTCATCTGGTTTGCTATCTGTTCATCTCTTTATTGCTCTCAGTGCCTATAGCATGGGTAGGAATGCTTTTTTAAAAAAAAAGTCTTTAGAAGCCTAGTGTTTATTCCAAAAAAGTATGTTTCTAGTCCTCAAGTTTTTAGAGATATTTTTTTTAAAAAAATTAAAAAACAAAGTAAAAAGATGACTCTAAATATTATTTGTCATACTTCAGCTGTTTCCATCACAGAACTGCTGGAGATCATATGATCAGGCCTAGGGCCCAATCCTATTCAATTTTCTGGTTCTGATGCAACTGCAATGCAACCCTGAGGTAAGCAAATCAATGCTTCTTTACCTTGATGGGGCCTTCATGACTTCCCTACTGTGATAGAATGCAGCACGTGCACACGTGCGCGCACACACACTCACGTACGGACAGCTATGGGTTGGAAAATTAGATAGGATTTGGCCCCTACTGTTTTCCACTGTCAATGGAAGGTCATAACTGATGCCTCTGTAGCAGTTTTTGTATCCTCTGTAGCCCCATGACCGATACCTCAGTAGTCACCAATAACACACACTCACAGCCCAATCCAATCCCCCAACATCAATCAATCAATCAATCAATCAATCAATCAGTCAATCAGTCAATCAGTCAAATAGCATTTATATACCGCTTCTCAACACAAAGTTCACAAAGCGGTTTACAGGCAAATAATACCGATGTACACTGATGAAACACATGCAACGTCCAATGGTGGAGGGAGCAGGTTGATCAGGAGGCCTGCCATAGGTAAGTAAAAAACTGATAGGAGCTAAGTGGCATCTCACTCTAGACTATTTATCCCTATAGGATGACAGTAGAGAGGGAGGGTGAAGATATACTAGAACAGCCAGGCGAAGACAGGGTAAAATTTAGGCATAGAGGCATGGCTGGGACATGATAGCTGGTCCAGCAGAACAAGAGGCTGCAGGGACAAAGGACAAAGGCATAAACAAAAATCCCTTCTCAGAGAAACTGATTGAAGGACAGGAAAAAGAGTGGGTGTAAAATAAAAATTTCACATATTTACTAATGGGTCCTGAGCGACCTGCAACAGATCAGGAGAGAGCTCTTGGGATGACGGTGGTCAGCTTGATGAAAGTGTCAACCCAGTGTGTGGAGACTGGGAAGGAGGCCAATTCCATGCTCAGAATAATTAAAATTAGAATGAAATGGCCACTACTCTTATGCCATTGTACAGGTCACGGGTCTCCAACCCCTGGCCCAGATGCAGCCCTTGGAGAGCCTCTATCCAGCCCTCCAGCCCGCAGCCTCCTGGTCCTCAGAATGCCCCAGGAAGGTTTATCTCCTGGTTTTCCCAAAGACCCTGAAGTGATGTTTTTGGACCCTCTGAAGGCCTTAGACAGATTTCTGAGGGTTGGAGAGGCCTCCTTGGCCCTCAGAACATGCTCTGGCTGTTTTCTCCTTCTGAGATACTTACTCCAGTGCATTTAAGCAAGCTGCTTGCAGGGTGGGGGAATGGGAGTCCATTCAAGTGTGTGCTCCATGGTGTGTGTTGGGAGCTGGGAGGAATCCTGGATCTTTCAGCTCATTCAGTCATTCAGTTCCGTCTCTAATGTATTTATTTAGATTTTAAATTCAAGTTTATTAATTTATTTTTCCAGCCCTCGACACCATTCCAGATATTGGATGTGGCCCTCCAGCTCAAAAGTTCGGAGACCCCTGGTACAGATCAATAGTAAGGCCATTTCTGGAGTACTCTATGTACTAGAGTGGCCTAGATATATTTAATAGGGGGTTGGACTGATTTATGGAGGAAATCCGGCACAGGTTACAATCCATGATGACGATATGCAACCTCTGGGATTTAGAGGTAGTCTGTCTCTGAATGCCAGGTGCAAGGGAGTGGCAACAGGATGCAGGTATCTTGTTGCCTAATGTGCTCCCAGAGGCATCTGATGGACCCACGGGGAGATACAAGAAGCTGGATGAGCCATTGGCATGATTCAGCAGGGTTTATGTATTTATGGTCTTATTCAGTTCCTCAGCAGCAACCTTAGGGTAAAATGTGACACACATACAAATCTACATGCCAATAAAGGTTCATTTATTCTAAAACTGGGAGTTCAGCCCTTAGAATAATAGACTAGTTTCATTTTGCACATGAAAAACTTTCAGCCAATGGAAACATGAGCAGCTTACTGCAGCAACACTCTGAAGACAGTTCAGTGCATGCCATTGCTTTTATCCTCATCTTCTTTAAAAGTCAATGTGAGCATTGCAGTCCAAGGGAGATCATTGGCACATGAATTAATTATAAGAATGCGCTGTGTGGAAGCGCCTCGTTTTTTTCTCAGAGCAATACTAGGAGCAGGCTTGGCAAGTTTCAGGAAGACAGACCGAAATAAACTCACTCACAATTTCATTACTGCATGTGAGTTTAGTATCTTCATTAAAATGATAAGTCTCTCTAAAAGCTATGGGTGACATGTGACCTTCTACTGCAATGTGGTCCTGCTTAGCCTGCAGAAACATATTAAATGTCAGGACATACAATTCCAAGGATTTGATATTTATGAAGGTCAGCTAAAGTGTGAGTAATATAACATAGTATTCAATTTAAAGCAAGATTTGTGTTCATAGAAAACTTTAAAAAAACAACACACCACCCATACATACACACAGCTGCTGCCGCCACCGCTGAAACAGTACATTGATAGATGATTTTGTTAGATTTAATGCTTAGTGTAAATTTGCAAGTCACTTAGTATTAAAAACTGACACCATATTTTAATTTAAGCTACAGTGAGAGTATTATATTTGGCAAGCACCCAAGATATAGCATTTTAAATATATGTGCATGGGTGCATTGGGTGTGTTTTCTAACTTCATGCGCGCATGAATCTGAACGCAACGTCATGTCAAGATGTCCTGTTTCATTGTGAAGATCTGGCACGAAGGTGCCCACAATGGATTTGTTTTTCTGGGGAGGGATGAAGAGGAGGGTCTGCTATACAAGTAATGGCACATCAGCTATGTGCCTCCTGGCTTTGATTGCAGGGGTTGTTCCTGAGGAAGTAAAAATGATCTTTAGGAAGCAGACAGAGAGAAACCTGGCTGGAAGCCTTAACATGCATGGCAAATGGGCGATTGGACCTTTAATGTTTCTGCCCAAATAGGCATTGAATTTATTTGTTCAATTTTATGTCTCACTTTGTTCACAATATCTGGCACAAAACAACTCACAGGGTGTGATAAGCATAAAAGAGCAGAATAATGGAATGCACAGAATAAGAAGCACGAATCATTTCTGATTTTCTAGGGATATTTTGAACTTTCTCCTCATCCAAATATCTCCCAGGCTGTGGCATTCTGAATTACTTGCTGCTGTTAAAGTGGAACCAAAGCATTAGGAATTGGCATTTATTCTGTTGTTTTCATCTGAATTTTGCATAATCTAAATGTTGCATAGGGGGTTGCACTTGGATGGTTTGCCATAGCATCCTTCTTACACACAGACAGAGGCGGATCTATAGGGAGGGCAAAGCTCTAAGTTTTGGAAGAAGCCTTACCCTGTCATGTAAATCCCTCCTCTCCCTTGCTGCTGTAGCCAGTAAGCAACGCCAAGATGTTGCTTTTCCCTGTGAAGGTTGGCTAAAACGGTGCAGGAGAGGAGTGATTTCCACTGCAAGGTAAGGCTTCTTGCAAAACTTACAGCTTTGCCCTCCCTTAGATCTGCCTCTGCACACAGACACACAGAGCAAAGGTTGACCACAAGGCACAAGGACCACCATAAAGTGCATTTGGACCACTCTTGGAGTCAGGGAGGATGGCTCAAGTCTGTGTGCTGGCCTCTCTGACTCCATGAGTGGTCCAAACATATTTTATGTAGGTCCATGTGCTGGCCAAACTTTGCTGGCTTAGTTTATGCTGGCCTAACTCAGTTTAGGATTGCGCCCTAAGAGTGGTCCAAATATACTTTACAGTGTGCTTTGTGCCAGGAAAAGTTTGCTGGCCCAACTATGCTGGCCTACCTCCAGGTTAGGATTACACCCTACAATAGCAGGGTTTTTATCCATGGGCATTAGTAACATGGATGGGAGAAAGGTGCAAATGCTCCAATTCCAGAATTATCTGTAGAAATGATCCAAGTGAACTGGCATTCAGGAGCAGTGCAGTGGGGAGGAAGAGTTGATGTGTGGAATTGTGCCATATCAAAAATAGGTAGGAGACTGCATCCTTAAAATACTTTTTCAGACTGGAAGAAACATTTTAAATATGTTATGAATGAAATCATGTAGCTTATGTTAAGTTTAAATAGCATAAAATAAAAAATATCAAAATAATGAAAGCATGTAGTTTTACAGCTTAAATATGCCCTGTGTGAAAGGATTTCTCTCCCCTTTTCATATGTTTTGTATCAATACTATTTATGAGTGCTACTCAAAGCCAATTGGTCCAGGTTATTGGAATGATTAGTTAAAAAAAGATGAAAATATTTCTGAATATTTCCAAAAGGAATTCATATCTAAGGTCAGAGTTTCTTAAAAAGTAAGATGGCTAGCCTTAAACCTTCCCTCTGAAAACAAAACAGAACAAAAAAGGTGAAAGTGTTGTTGATGTGGTTACAAACCTGGCAGGTGCCACATGTTCAGAATGTTCAATCAGGAAGAACTCCAATATGTTGTAGAACTCGCATACTTTTGTCCTTTTGTCAAAGAACAATGTAAACATAGTGTTAAGCAAAGAATGTTGATGGAATAGGCTCAAACAGTGTTGAACACACTAGGACAAACTTATTGTGGTTGAACGCCATAGCTTTCAAAAGAAATTTCTTGTAAACTGGGTGCAATTGGGGCACAGCCAAATAAGTGCAGGGGGTGCAATTGCACTGGGCAACAAGCTTTAGGGGCTCAACAAGCTGAGCTTGACACTGGTGGACGAAATAGTGAAAACCTTGGTGTGTATGAATAGTACCATCACGTTATAACCAGTGATGGGATCTGGGAATAAGGAAGCGGAACGCTGGGCAGGACTTACGCGTGATTGGCTGCCCGTCCGTTCTGTTCCGCGGCTGCCCTGGCCTCGGAGGGGGGCTGCTCACTGGGGAGAAGGGTGGGGGCGTGCCGGGTGCCTGAGCAAGCAGCGGTGGGGCATGCCAACTGGGGGCAGCCCCCCCGAGGCCAGGGCAGCCACGGAATGGAACGGGCTGCCAATCACGCGTAAGTTCCGCCCAGCGTTCCGCTTCCTTATTCCCAGATCCCATCACTGGTTATAACTATGCGATGCAGAATTTGATGCAGCATGCAAGAAAACAAACCAGGGTGTAATATCTTTACTCTGTCAAACATTATGGCTAAAAACCCTGAAAATGAAAATACAACCGTCATACAAAAGTTTTACGAATAACACTGTCACGTTATCTACCATGCGATGCAGAATTTGATGCAGAATGCAATGAAACTTTATTATTACTATTTGCCTGTAAACCGCTTTGTGAACTTCGTGTTGAAAAGCGGTATATAAGTACCTGTTGATTGATGATTGATTGATTGAAACAACTCGAGTGTACCCTCTCCATTCTATAAAAAGTTATGGCCAACAACACAAGAAAATGAAAATATAACTATGATGTCACTTCCTGTTGTGATGTCACTTCCTGGCCATCATTTTGCCCTCTGCACTGGGCTACACTTTCTTTAGCGACTGTGTATGCTCCTGGGGCTCCTTGAAAATATCAGGGGTTCCTCAGGAGCAGACAGCAGCACACTTACCATTCTCGTTTTTCCATGCAATGAGGTGGCCGCGGAGTGTTGGGCAGGTTTTCATGCAAACACTTGCATTATAGCAAGGCTCAATAGGATTGACTGTAATATGGCAGTCAATATTTTGCAACAGGCTTTTACAGCATTAATTATTTCATTTCCTGTGTTTTCACTCCAGTATTTTTCTTCAGATTTTTCCACATAGTCAACCTTTTTATGTTTATATCGAAGCTGTGTACTCTTTGCAGATTCTTAGGATTTTTCTGAAACTAACAAACGATTGGGATGTTGAGAAAAGGCAGGTGTATGATCGGCGGCACTCAGAAAAATGCTGGTTACTGTGTTGATCTGTTATAGGCTGTAAACTTTTGTGCTGGAATACAGTGCCTTCAATTAGGTGGAAGCTACACAACACGGCATCAGTGCAAGGAACTTGGGTGAGCCTGATGTTGTCAGTCAGCACGGACAATCGCATTTGTTCTTCAGATGACTTGGAATGAAATAATTTTATTTTTGACATTTGCAGAATATGGCCGTAAGTCTGTAGGGGAAAGTGAATGTCAGCCATCAGCATTATGTTCCAGATCTGTGAGAGTAACAGCCCAAGCCAATCCCCTGCCATGCTGCCACAGGCTATGGTGAGGAGGGGCAGCCTGAAGACAAACCAGAGGCAAGCAATTTTTTTTTTTTTTACTTATCTCTGCATAAGACTTCAGGCCACCTATGAGGCTGCAATCCTATACACACTTTCCTGGGAGTAAGCCCCATTGAACACTATGGTACTTACTTCTGAGTAGACATGCATAGGCTTGTGCTGTCAGTCTCCTTGGACCTATGTTAGCTATATGTAGCTGGCATAAGTCCAAGGGGAGAAAAGGGAAGGGACCAGGAAGAAGGGAGGGAATAAGTAGGGTACCAGATCCAAACTGGGACAGAGCGCCTGTACCTCTAACTATTGTATAGAAGAGGGAATTTGGGCAGGAGCAGCTCAACATGGAAGGATTTTAAAAGCTGCACCTGCCCAAATTCCCTCTTCTATACAATGGTTAAAGGTACAGGCACTCTGTCCCAGTTTGGATCTGGTAACCCCCTAGGTATATGATACTGGCACACACTGGCATTACAGGGATCCATCACTTCAATCCACCCTCCACACCCCTGCCCATGGCACACCCCCATTGCCAACTTACCATGAGTGGCAGAACTCAATTGTTCCACTGTCACAAAAAGGCCCATCGCATTGGGCTGTTAGTGTTTTATTTCAAATTACATTGATGTTGAACACTTGAAATGTTCTTTAATGTTGTCTTCCAACCATTTGCACTGAGAAGGCATGCAAACATTCTTTAGGTAGCCATTCTTTAGGAACTTGGGGGGGGATATCTCCATAACAAAGCAAAATAGCCAGTGATCTCCACTCTCCGACTAAGGGTGTAATCCTAACCAACTTTCCAGCACCAGGATAAAGGCAATGCAGCTCCGGGGTGAGGGAACAAACATTTCCTTACCTTGAAGAGGATTCTGTGACTACTATTCCACTGCAGCACATGCCCAATTGATAAAGCTATGTCAGTGCTGGAAGATTGGAAACTTGGCCCTAAGAAACAGTGCATAACTCAGAGCGCAATCCTACCTTCAAGTTAGGCCTGCACAGATAGGCTAGCAAAGTTTGGCCAGCACAAGAGACACCGTAAAGTATGTTTGGACCACTCTCGGAGTCAGAGGGGCCAGCACACAAACAAGCACCATCCTTCCTGACTCCGAGAGTGATCCAAATGTGCTTTATGGGGGCTCTTGTACCAGCCAAACTTTTCTGGCCTAACTGTGCCAGCCTAACCCAAGGTTAAGATTACGCCCTCAGTGGCATACCTACTTAAGTGCAAGCTACCTGCTGCAGCTGCTGGAGGTGGGGAACAGTCTGGGGCTATTTGGGGGATGAATCTTTCTCTGTGGCTCAGAACAAAAAGAGCTACAAGAGGCTATGGGGGGGGGCTACAAAATCCTCTTTGCACTGGGTAGCAAATGGCTTAGCTATGCCAGTGGTATAACTGACCTAAGGAATCTCTTACAGGATGTAATGGTGCTTTCTAGATTAGATGGCTGGAAAAAGGATTACACTTTTTAAAAAGGGGGAATATCTATTAGGCAGAGGCGTACCTAGAGTGGGATCACAGCAGTAAATTTTGCAAGCAGCCGCTCCCCCTTCTCATTTGTAGCCATCATAGCCTCCGTTTTGCTCTAGCCATTGAGAATGGCTCCGAAAAGGAGGGGAAGTGGCTGCTTGCAAAACGCAGTGCTGTGATCCCTCTCTAGGTACGCCTCTGTCTATCACTGGCTATGACCAATGAAAGCTATATGATGCATATAGCCGGCTGTGCTATAGCTTTGAATTCCTATTGCTAGGTAAAAACTGGAGGGGATGACAGCCACTCTCATGGTGCTCGGTTTGTGAACTTTCCAGAGGCAACTCGTTCAACCAACTGCAAACAGAACGTGAGACTTGATGGAACGCGCCCTGATTCAGCAAAGCAAATGTTAAATAATGCTTATGAAATATCAAACCTGATCTTTCTTAATTGGAATTGGATGGACAAAGGAGTTCATGTAAGAACAGCTATAACTTGTGAAAGCCATGGTCTTTTTTTGCCCAGTATTTTTCTCTGACCAGATCCAGATGCTTCAAGACACTTTAACAGCAGAGGGTAATCACAGAGCAATTTTCTTTGTTCAGGTTCAGGGGGCTTGTTGTAGTGAAATGAAACAGAATGCAAGGCATAACAGATTTGCATATTATCATCCGAGTTTAGTGCTACCATTCCTTATTTCACACAGTGGTTTTCCTGGATGCATCAGTATGTTAATACCAGTAGAATGCGAGTCAATCAGCATACATTTTGGCTCATGTATGTCTAGCACACCTAGGGCACAATCCTAACCTGGAGTTAGGCTGGCACAGTTAAGCTAGCAAAGTTTGGCATGCACAAGGGCCACCATACAGAACATTTGGACCACTCTCGGAGTCAGGGAGGATGGCGCACATCTGTCTCTCTGACTCCAAGAGTGGTCCAAACATATTTTATGGTGTCCCTTGTGCCAGCCAAACTTTGCTGGCATAACTGTGCTGGTCTAACCCCAGGTTAGGATTGCTCTCTACGATAACATTGCTGGATCACTTACTAAGGCTGCAATCCTAAATACACACTTTCCTGGGATTAAGCCCCATTAAATATAAAGGGATTTTTCTGAGTCGACATGCTTAGGATTGCACTGTAAGAGCCCAATCCTAACTCCCGCCCCCCGTGGTGCAGCTGCACCAAAAAGCATCATAGATTGGGATGCTTTGGAAGGGAAGGGGGATTTAAATCCCTTACCCGTCTGTAAGCCTCCCAATCTGCAATGGATCTCCTGGGACTTGCATCAGTTTTATACCCGGCACATGTCCGAGGAGGCCAGAGTGGGTGCCAAAAGGGAGGATCCAATGTACGCCATCACAGCTAGACCACTGCCTCCTGCAGCTTCCACATCCTTGTGGAAGAGAATCAGATCTGGATCACAGGCCACCAGTGGAGGGAAAGCACAGGGAATGAGAACACAGCCCCCAGATGTTGTGCCTCAAACATCTGGAAAATGTCAGTGAAAAAGGATTCATCTTTTGTAATAACTGCATCTTGCTTATCGAGGGGTTTTTTTTTTAAAAAAAAAAATCACAGGCAGCCTTCCTTTCTAACTTGTCTCTACAAAGAACTCTACTAACTGATAATGGGCTATCAGGAGAGAAAACAAGATCTCCATTAATGATTCCAGTTTATGCTTTGAAATAACAGTCCATATGTGTTCTTAAAGAGCTATTGTGTGTATCCAAATTACTTCCAATAGAACATCACAGCAAACCCTACAACCACCCTGTAAGGTTGATCACTGTAATTAGTCTCAGTTTGCAGATGGGGGTGTACGCTTAAAACTGAGTGAGATAATGGTTTACCTTGGGCCATTTAATTAATTCATAGTTGAGATGTGAATGAATGACTTCCTAGCCCCTGGTTTATATTCTTTGTACTCATAGTTTATAGCCATTACACAGAAACAACTCTCAATAAATATTATTTCTACGGTGTAGAAAGGAAAGAAACAGAGGCTGAGAGATTATACCAATTCTTCCTTGTATTCACTGAACCTCAGGCAGGGGGAAGGGAGACCATGCCTGCCTGTCCTGCCTCCTGATACCCCCCCCCCCCAGCAGCTGAGCTTTCAGTGTTAATGAAGTGCCAACTGGTAGTGTTGTGAAAAAAGACTAGTGACTCATGACTTACCTCGAGCTTTGACATTTTGCCTGACTCGCGTCTCACTCAAGTCACGCGTGTCATTAACTCTCACTCTGGCTTGCTAATTTGGCCACTGACTCTCAATGAGTCAGCAATTCTGGCAACTTAATCAGTGCACGTGCTTCATTACTTTATTGTAGCTTCCGCATCACAAAGAACTCTTTCGGAGATCTGGGAGGCACCACAAAGTTGCCATGACCAACAGTCATTTTGCTCCTTCCAGCGGTGGTAAAGGGAAGGCAGAAAGCTAAGATGTTTGAAAATGAATCTGTTTCGGTTTTGGGTAGCTGGCTGCAGCAAGCACAAGGTGTGGAGAGGAGGAAGGAACATGAGACCTAGGCTGAGGAAGGCATGGCCAGTCAGCTGAAGGGGTGGGAGGTGACAGCAGAGTTGTCTTGTCCATCTCCAAAGGTTTGGACCCTCGATTGGATGAAAGAGCTGTTTGAGTTCTGGCTCTGGGCAAGGGAGAGTAGAGGGGGAGATAATCTTGGCAATAGAAGAACATTGCTTACCTGCGGGGTGTGTGTGAAGAGTTTTCATCATAGTGGCTGGCGTCGTATGGAGCCGAAGTTTCCCTGCAGCCACACATGCTCGCTCATGTAACAGCCGCAGGTCAGTCCAGCTTTGGTGGAAAACAGGTCTCACTGAATGAATGATGTGCCATGGTTGGGATTATTTTTCTCCCTTCTGTTCCTCTGAGTTCAGTTGTGATGTGAACGGTGGGGGAGGGGTTGTCGCAGCGGCCGGTTAGGAGTGAAGCACTGTCAGCAGCGCATCGCTGGCCCACTGGAATGTTAACATTAAGTGTGAAATGACAACTCTGACTGCACCCCCACACCTCTTATTTTGACCGTTCGTAGTCACACATGCACATGCATGTGCTGCCTGACCTGCCCCACAGCTTGCCACGAAAACAGTTGGGACTTGTGAAAATGACTCATGAAATTCCAGAGTGGAGTCGCTATGGGTGCATGCTAGGATACATGCAAAAAGTCAATTCACAAGGGGGCAGAGACTCCTGAATTGAATCGACTCAGCGGCTACACTGGCTGCCAGTTCCTTTCTGGGCCTGATTCAAAGTGCTAGTTTTGACCTTTACAGCCCTTTACGGCTCGGGCCCAGGGTATCTGAGGGACCGCCTCCTTCCATATAATCCTACCTGTACTCTGAGGTCATCTGGGGGGCCCCTTTTGACTGTGCCGCCACTAGGAGAGGTGAGAGGGAGGGTGGCCAGCAATGGGGCCTTCTCGGTGATAGCCCCCCAACTTTGTAATACCCTCCCCTTAGAGTTGAGAACTGCTCCCTCTTTAGCGGTATTTCGGCGGGGGCTGAATACCTTTTTGTTTCAGCAGGCTTTTAGTTGTTGACAGGCTGGCTGGTTTTTTGCATCCTCTTTTACACTCTTGTATATTTTATGATCCACGGGGTTGGCTGTTTTAAATTTTGTTTTAATATGGTTTTAACTATTGTCTTTAACTATTATATAAAATGATTTTAATGTATTTTACTTCTTGTAGTGCTGCCTTGGGTGCAGCAGTGGGATCTAAATGATTTAGCAAGGGGAACTCACTTTTGATTGGCACTTGTGTCAGGACCTGCCCACTGGAAGTGACGTCATAGCCGGAAGTGATGTTGTGGCAGGAAGTGAGGTCATAGCCGGAAGTGATGTTGTGGCAGGAAGTGACATCGTCAAGCAGGAACTGCTGTCATTGTAAAACAAAAAAATGACATGAACTGTAAATTGGCACCCAAAAAACTAGACCAACCACTCCACAACAGTTTCAGCAGGCATCTGTGCATTTTTAGGTGGGCTAGCAAGCCCAAAAAACTAGACCAACCATTCCACAACATTCTTCTTTCGTACTGCTGCGGAAGGGAGGGGAGACAGGGAGAATGAGGGGGAACGGGGAGAAGGCAGGCCACGCCGTGGAGGGAGCCCAGGCCTACCTGCTGCTGTCTCCCGCCACCGCCGCCAGGCTGCTGCCGCTGCCGGTCTCCCGCCACCTCCAGTTCAAATGTTGCAGAACTGGGGGCGGAGCATGCGCACAACCAAAAAAAAAAAACAACGTAAAAAAAAACACGGAGAAAAAAATAGCCAGAAGCCAGCTGATGTCAGCGAGTGGGCGGAGCCAGCCAACGTTCCAACAAGTGGAACTCCATCCCCCCACGTTCCTCCTCAATCCCACCACTGCTTGGGTGCCTTCAGGCAGAAAGGCAGGGTATAAATTTTAATAATAATAATAATAATAACAACAACAACAACAACAACTTTGAAATTGTGCACTACACTGCCTACTGAAATGCAGTGTTCACTCCGATATGCTGTGCGTGCAGGGAGACAAGCTCTCCTACCCATATTCAGTGAACTTTCTTGAGGATTATAGTGGCTCTCCTATGGCCACCTGGTGAATTTACAGTTGCAGTGAGATTTCAATTGGGAAGTTTTCAGCAATGGCATTCCCAGAGGAGAGGGCAAAGTGCCACGTTTTTCAGGTAACTGAATGCCTGTGCAAAGCAGCACCTCTCTTGATGTCAGAGCCATTCACAGCAGTAAGGGCAAAACAGAGGCTCCTCCATTTTGCTTTTGCAGCTGCAAATGGCTCTTACAGTGAAGACGGGTGTTCAGGTGCCTAAAAAACTCCATGCTTTGCTCCTTTCTGGGATCTCCACTGTTTGCCTACTCTTTGCAGTTAGGACGTGGTGGTGCTGCAGGTTAAACTGCTGAGCTGAGCTTGTTGACCAGAAGGTTGGCAGTTCGAGACCATGCGACGGAGTGAGCTCCCATTGCTGGTCCCAGCTCCTGCCAACCTAGCAGTTCAAAAGCACATAAAAATGCCAGTAGATAAATAGGAACCACTTCGGTGGGAAGGTAATAGTGTTCCATGTGCCTTCGCGTATAGTCATGCTGGCCACATGACCACAGAAACCTGTCCTCAGACAAACACCAGCTCTTTGGCTTAGAAATGGAGATGAGCACCTCCCCTTACAGTCGGTCACAACTAGACCATTCGGTCGTGGGGAAACCTTTACCTTTACTCTTTGCAGCTACCTTGGCTCTCATTATATTTGAAAAGAAAGGGATAAAGTTGAAAGGAATTACAAGTAATGTTGAACACATTTGTGTGGTAGACAAACACAGATGAAGATATTTGGGAGGCAGGAAAATGATGCATTGAGCGGTTGTGAACCCATTTGGAGAACAACATTTCTGTGATGTTTTCTGACATAAAGGACAGGAAAGTGAGTGCATATTGTTTTGTGTGTTTCTGAAACTTGTAACGGGGTTGTTATCCAAAATGGTGAAGGGGGTTGCTATTGTTTCATTAATAAGCAATTTCCTAGATTTCTACCAGCTGTATTGAATGTGTATGAGCAATTTTGCCTATAATTTCACTGCATTTTTGTGAGGAGGTAAAATGAAACATTAAAAAAAAAAAACCCTCATTGCAGGCACTTCTGTTTTAACAGCTTGCAGTCAAGGACATGAGATTTCCGCCCACATGGTTTTAAGAACTTATTTTATAGAGTTAAAAGGATTTCTGCTTCTGCAGCCTATGCAGCGCAATACTATGGACTGCACAGCATCGGTGCAACGGGGTTGTGTCGATGTTGCACGGTTAGCGCTGACGGGGGGTGCCAATCAGCACCCCCGCGTCGGCGCTAAGGCAACAGGACCGGTGCTGCAGGCAGCACCGGTCTTGTTGTGCCCGCACAGCGCCTCCCTAGCGTCGGCCAAAGCTGGCTGGCGCAAGGGAGGCGCCATGATGGAGCAGCTTGGGGATTGGCGGGAGGAGTGCGGGAGGTGGGCAGGACATAGGCGGGACATGGGCAGGTCCAGGATTCGGCCATATGCCGAATCCTAAACCCATTTGGGAGGCTGTGTGGCCCCAATTCGGCCCGCGCGGTCTCCTCAGATGTGTGCCTGCTGTTTAGCAGGCACAGATCCAAGGAGCCCATAGCGGAGGCTGGAGCCTTCTCTACAGTAAGGGAGCGCATGCTCCCTTGCCGCGGGGAGGCTCCAGCTTTTCCTAAGCAGTGCTAGGATATGGCACTGGCCCGTCGGCCTCACCAGTCCGGCGCTGCTTAAGATTGTGCCCACAAACTTGCTCTGATGTGTGAGAGAGGACCAGTGATGCATTTTCCCCTTCAGTGTCTTCAAGGGGAAGGTAGATATTGGTTTGGTACATACTAGACCAGGGGTGGCCAGGATAGGTGACATGTGGCGTGCAATGAGCAGGGTAGGCCACATGATGTATAAGGTGCACCTCTCAGAAATATGCTGGCCAAGCTCCGTTTTGCATCACAATTAATATACAAAAGTAAATAAGAAATGTTCAAGCTTTATGACTATTACAAGGTATAACCTGAGAGTCTACTGGAGTAAAATGTAAGTTGATGTCCATGGTGAGTAAATATACATAAGAATTTCAATGCTTATTAAATATTGCGGCTCTCAAACAGTTTATCGTATGTGGCTCTTACACTAAGCAAGTTTGCCCACCCATGTACTAGACTTGGTATAGCACTGCCACTTTTTAATGAAATGTGTTTCCTTTTGGCCTTGCAGACCGGAACATTCTCTCAAAAGGGATGTGTGTGCCGTGTAACAAGACTACCACAGTGCTCTTGCCTGGCTCCCATTCATTTCAGCACCACTTGAACAGGAGACCCTTCCTTCTGCACTGAGAGTGAGACAAATCTCAACCTCTTGCCATTTGGTACAAAATAAAATAAAGCAGAAGGGGGGGGGAGATTGAGGTTTTTAATATCTATTTCAATCGTTTCACTGTCAGGCAGCAATTGTAGAACTGAAAGACATCCAGTTGATAAAAAGAACATATTTTTTCCTGGCGGCACAGTACCGTAAGTTCAAAGACTGCACATGCCAAGAGTGCATAACTCTGTAATGGCCGGCATACTTTTACAAGTGTTTAGTGGTATTACTGACAGGAGGATTGCTTTGGTCCAAGACAGATGTAAAATACTTCATTTACCAAATATTTACCCCACAATTATCTGTAAATGTAGAACGTACCACCTGACGTGGTCAAATATCTAAAGAACCTGCTTAAGGGATAATATTCCGACATAATTGTCCCAAAGTATAATTTTAGAGGAACTTGGGTCTTGGTAATGAAATACCAAGCTTCGCACCTCCTGAGCAGTCCCTCAAGTTTGTACCATTGGTCAGCGGTGTTATGCTGCCGGAACGCGGGGTGGGACATCCGGGTGATCGACAGCCCGCTCATCGCGTTCTGCAGCGTTACGCTGTTTGCGTAACCAATGATGCCACTTGCGTATGTTACGCAAACGGCGTAACGCTGAGGAACGCGACGGGCAGGCTGTCGATCACCTGGATGTCCCGCCCAGCGTTCCAGCAGCATAACACCGCTGCCACTGGTCCCTGATTGGCAGGTGGTAGGAGGAAGGCTGTGGTTGTTTGCACAGAGCTGATGATGACATGGTGGCTTCGATCAGTTTTCAACTCCCTAGAACTAACATATTTTTTGATTTCACATCAACTTTGACTCAATCTATTTTTTTTAGTTACGTATTACACAAACCAACTTGCCTATAATAGTTGTAATGGTAAAAATATACTGTTGCTTTGTCCCATATTGTCTAATAGTAATCTGGATTTACATAATTGAGGGCCCAATCCTAACCCGGAATTAGGTCAGCACAGTTAGGCCACCAAAGTTTGGCCAATGCAAGGGACACCGTAAAGTATGTTTGGACCACTCTTGTTTCAGAGAGGCCAGCACTCAGACGTGTGCCATCCTTCCTGACTCTGAAAGTAGTCCAAACATGCTTTATGTTGGTCCTTATGCCAGTTAAACTTTGCTGGCCTAACTGTGCCTGTCTAATTCCAAGTTAGGATTGTACCCTGACAGTGCAATCCAATGCACACTTACTCAGAAGTAAGTCCCATTAAGTTTAGCGAGACTTACTCTCAACCATGTATGCACCCAGTAAGCACAGACTGTTGAAGAAAAAGTCAAAGAAAGAGGAGGAACATCTTTTAAAGATAAAAGAACTCCAAAACCAGATAATACATTTTATTGCATCACTCTCCCCCCCCCCCCAAGTTTAATATTTTTACTTGATTTGTGAGTCCAAGATGAATAACTGGTGGACCCAGTTCTATATGGCCAAGGCACTTATAGTATTCTAGGGAAGGCACATATACGTCTTAGCCAAGAGAAAACTTGTATTCAGAATTGTTGAGCTTCATTTAATCTGCAAGCAAATGGGAAGTGTCTTGAGTTTTCCTTGCATATAAAAATATACACATTATTCAAGACTATATTGCTGTGTTGAAATATTTGCAAGTAAAATATGACTATGGAACAATCTTAGGGCTCAATCCTAGCCAACCTTCCAGGGTTGATGAAGCCCCAAGGTAAGGGAACAAACGTTTCCTTACCTTGGGGAGGCGTCCGTGACTGCCTTCCCACCACAGGACACAGTGCTTGCCCTATTGGCGTGGCTGCACTGGTGCTGGATAGTTGGATAGGATTAAGCCCACAGACATTGCGTCTACATGAAAATTTCCCAACATCACATCCCCAATGCTGATTAGGCAGCCACTTCTCTAGAAATAACAGAAGGGGGCGATCCAACAGGAGAAAGCTGATATGGAATACCAAACATGTCAATAATAGTTGTCCTAAATACTTGGACATTTCAGTTTCAATTTCAGCTACAACTTGTATGTTTTTATTAAGATTGTGGATTTAATTATCATTATATTCAGGGCGCAATCCTAAGCAGTGCTGGACTGGCGAGGCCGACAGGCCAGCGCCATATCCGAAGCTGCTTAGGAGAGGCTGAAGCCTCCCCGTGGCAAGGGAACATTCGCAGCAAGGGAGCCTCTCCTATGGGGTCCTTGGATCTGCACCTGCTAAACAGCAAGTGCAGATCCAAGGAGTCCATGTGGCCCAAATTAGGGCCGCACAGCCTCTCAAATGGGCTTAGGATGCGGCTGTATGGCTGCCTCCCAATCCTGCCCTGGTCCCGCCCACAATCTCCCTTCTGCCACCAATCCTGCTTCCACCACTACGCAGAGCCTCCCTAGCGCCGGCTGGCTTCAGTCGATGCAAGAGAGGCTCAGTGTGGGTGCAAAAGGAGCAGTGCTGCCTGCAGTGCTGGTCCTGTTGCTTGAGCGCTGACGTGGGGGTGCAGATCGGCACCCCTGTGTTGGCACTCCGCCCCTTGCATCGATGCGATGACGTAGCGTCGACGCAAGGGGCGCAATAGGAAGGCGCTGCCTGTGTAATAAACTATGGAATTTATTATAGTTTGTTCCCTTTCTGTTGTCTTATATGCTTTATTTTATATGCTTCTCTAAAATTGTGTTCTTTGCTTTCCAAAAGGTAGAAATCAATGCTTGGTATCTGTTGCGACTTCCTTTTTAGGGCAAGTTCTCCTAGTCCATCCCAGTACTGGAGCAAGATCAGAGAACCTGGATACAGAATCGTAACAGGCTCTGAATGCATGGGGGGGGGCGAGGCAACATTGTGACGTCACTTCCCGTGTCACTGTGCTCCTAGCACCACCCACCAGCCTCCTGTGCCCACTCCGTTTCAGAGCTGTACGAGTGCAGGTGGGCTGAAAAGTGCTCTGGGTTTTTCCTCTGTCCCATCCCGCCACAACTGGGTCCCGGAGCGCTCGCCCCCCCTCGCAGCACCTAAGTATGCCTTTGCTCGGAGACTTCTCTTGAAGAGCTTGTGATGTCTATCTCTTCCCTCCATTTATATTCCAGCAATCCCAAAATAGAGTTTCACTAAATGAGTCAAGTATCACTTTGGGGCTTTTGGTCGTAGTCAGTGATGTCATTCAGGGGGAATGGACCAGAACGGGCATTCTGGATCCTAACAGGCTCCATGGCTGGTTCCGGGTTCCTGACAAGTGCCAATCAAAAGTGAGTTCCTGTTCTTAAATCATTTGAATGACACCACTGGTCGTAGTCAAGATAAAATGAAAACTGTGAGAGAGGCTTCCGAGAATATGTTGAAATATGTGCACAGGTCTTTTTTTTCCCTTATCTGACACTGAACGCAAGCTGTGGATTTTGTGAGTTTATAGCTGTTAGATCTTTGCATTGGACCCACTTATACAACAAGAGACACAATTATATGATAAGAGATTCTATTTCCTAGCTCTTTAATAATATAATGTTGTGATACTGATGTTGGAAGTTCAAGCAACCTTCTCTTTAAACACAAGTACCTTCTTTTCTCCCAACAAAGGGTGCATCTGTTCATTTTGCTTATTGCTTATCACGAAGCAGCAATCTCATTTCCAAGTGTCTTTATGGATGCAGATAATTCATCCAAGACTGGCAATACCCATAAACAGCATCACACAACCAATAAAGTTTCACAGTGAACGCATTTTCGTTGCTGATTAACAGTGGCGCTATGTGATGCGGTGTTAAATGTCATGTAGACCAAGATCGAAAATCAAGGCACTTGGAGGGACAATGTGATTATGGATTCCAATCTGGTGGAAAATAAATTTCCCTATTGGGTTTCATGTGTGTATTTCCCGTGAGCAAAAATGAAGATTTAGAGAGAGGCTGTGAGAAGTTGAAACATAGCATGTTGTTTAACAATTGTGAGGATGAACATAAAAAGGATGAATAGTTTCAGCTAGTAGAGATCTGCCCAAGACCACCCAACAAGCTCAAAGATGATCTCAGATATGAATCCCAACATCCTATGTTTAAGCTCTGTACACTTGCCTGTTGAACAGTGCAGTGTATTTCTGTTCATTTTATCTACACATAATTTATGTACACATAAATGTGTTGAAGGAATTACTGGATGATGTCCGAATATCTTGTGTCTTTGATCAGGGTTTTATGCCAGGCTAGAAAGAATACCTAAGAGTGCAATCCTAACCCTGAACTGGAATAAACAGAGGGATAGGCCTGTTCCACATCCAGCCTGGGGTTGGAACTGGTTGTAGCACAACTTGAGCAAGGAGAAAACATTCCCTCCCCCCCCCCGCCCCGGGTAACATGCAGCAGCCCAACTGGGGCTACTCAGAGCTGCACTAGCAAAACCACCAGCACACCTCTGAGTGGCCCAAATTGAAGCTGACTGGGCCGGGGCTGGGGGTTTGGATCTGGCCTACGTGCTGGCTCCTGGCTCCACCCCCTCCCTGGGCTGATCTGCCAACAGGCCTGCCCTCCCCACGCCCCATTCTGCTTCCCCCCACCCTCCCAAACTCGCTGTGCCGGCCAACCCTAAGCCAGGACGAACCTACTGGCCTAGGTTGTTGGGCTGGCCCAGGGAGACCAGCGCACATCTGTGCACCCACCTCCCTGACTCCAGGAGTGTTGCAAACATGCTTTATGGCATATTTGCAACACTCCAAGGCCAGCGTGAGGGACTGATGCCAGCCAAGCATAGGTTGTTGTTCAGTCGCTAAGTCGTGTCCGACTCTTTGCGACCCCATGGACCACAGCACGCCAGGCCTCCCTGTCCTCCACTAGCTTCCTGAGTTCGCCCAATTTCATGTTCATCGCTTCGGTGACACTATCTAACCATCTCATCCTCTGCCGCCCCCTTCTCCTTTTGCCTTCCATCTTTCCCAGCATGAGGGTCTTTTCTAAAGAGTCCTCTCTTCTCATGAGGTGGCCAAAGTATTTGAGCTTCAGCTTCAGGATTTGTCCTTCCAGGGAGCAATCAGGCTGGACTTCCTGTAGGATGGACCAACTGGACCTCCTTGCAGTCCAGGGGACTCTCAAGAGTCTTCTCCAGCACCATAATTCAAAAGCATCTAATAGGATTCAAAAGCAAGCATAGGATTGCACTGTAATTCTCTGCCTTATTGACTAGTAGTTTCTGAAAATATTTGAAGACCCTTGAAGTTGGGGCACTTGAAATAGAAACCCCTCACATAGTTGCATAACCACTGTTTCAGTCTTGACATTTATTTACAAAAGATATTTCTCAACAGCAAAAATGATTGTGGAGAAGCAGGTTCTCAAGGCTCACAACCACATGGGGAGATCCACTTATTTGTGGCCATTAATGTGAAGTAATTATCTAGCTAAGATCAAATGTGCTTGGGCTTGTTTGCCACATTTGTGAGACTTACAAATCATAACCGTGCTGTGGGATTAACTAATGGAAAAATGGCTCCATAGAAATAGCATAGCTTCAGTGTTGAAGAGAATTCAGAAGGAAATTGAATGCATATCCTAGCCAACATAGATTTTACTTTTAGAAATGGTTTTTGAAGCCGTATACTTGAACACAGTAGCATAGCAGGGAGGGCAGCAAAATGGAAAAATGACTCAAATGACCTTAATATTTCAAAAATACCTGAGCCCAGCTCAGGCAATGCAAAATGTTTAAACTGAAACTCTAGAGGTAGGAGCAGAGGGTCCAGTGGTGTCTCTACAGGGAGGGCAGAGCTCTAAGTTTTGCAAGAAGCCTTACCTTGCAGTGGAAATCACTCCTTTCCTGCACTGTTTTAGCCAGTCCTCACAGGGAAAAGCAACATCTTGGTGTTGCTTACTGGCTACAGCAGCAAGGGAGAGGAGGGATTTACATGACAGGGTAAGGCTCCTTGCAAAATTTAGAGCTCTGCCTGCCCTGTAGAGACGCCACTGAAAGGGTCTCATCCATTCATTTGATTTGGGCATATCAAGGGCCTCAAATGGCTTTTGTCAGGAACAATTTTGGATATTTTACTTGCATTTTGCAAGTGTTTATTTTCCTATTGGTTTTGTTGTGCCTCATACTGTGGTGTCACATAGTAAGAATGCTTTACTGTGGAAGAGAATTCAGAAAAAAATTAAATGCATATCCCAGCCAACACAGATTTTCCTTTTAGAAATGGGGTTGAAGCTTTATATATATGGCTAAGAGCATAATCCTAAACTGGAGTTAGTCAAGCATAAACTAAGCCAGCAAAGTTTGGCCAGCACAAGGGCCACCATAAAGCATGTTTGGACCACTCTTGGAGTCAGGGAGGATGGTTCATGTCTGTGTGCTGGCTGTGTGCAAATCTACCCCTCTCTGAGAGGAGGCAAAATAGTAAGAACTGCAGGTGCCACAATGCACTGTATAATCAGCCTCTCCTACTCACAGTTGGAGCAATTCCAGGCAGCAACAATAAGCAGACGCCATTTGGTTGGGCGAGCGCTTGTGTTGCTGTTGCTGTTGGGAATGGCTCCGACGGTGAGCAGGAGGGGCCACTTACATGGTGCATTGTGGCACCTGCTGTACTTAGCATTCTGCCCTCTCTAGCTACACTAAAGTTTTCTACTGCATGAAACTACTGCATGAAACTGACTATATATCCCAAGCAAGTTTTTCAATGTTGCAATGAGCCTCCCCTCCTGGTGGATAAAGCTGAAATTGGGGTTATCAAACTGATCTATCCCCGCCCCTTGAAAAATAGTTCAGTTAATTCTGAGATCCCAATTCAGATCCTATGACTCTCCCTATGGCATTGTTGTGAGCCTAACAGGGTCAGAAGTCTTCCCATGAATCCTCCCTGCGAGCCCATAATACTTGCCACGCTGTTATGCACGATAGAAAATGAATGGTCAATAGTGGTGGGCAAACTACTTTTCAAGGAAAATTGTCCACCATTACTAGGCTTCTCACTCAGGAATCCCTAATTCGATGTCAAGGAATGACAGAATACCCTGAAAACCACTGGTTTAGTCTGTTCTTTCTGCCTCAGTGGGACAAAGTGAATTAGAGTGCAATCCTAATCTGGAGTTAAACTAGTGCAATTAGGCCTGCAAAGTTTGGCCAGCACAAGGGACACCATAAAGTATCTTTGGACCACTCTTTGATCAGAGAGGTCAGCACCCAGACATCTTCTCTGACTCCGAAGGTGGTCCAAACACACTTTACGGTGCCTAACTGTGCCGGCCTAACTTCAGGTTATCCGCTTGGTAATGCCCTGTTTGAAGTCAAGACAAAAATGGACCCAGTGACGATGCATACTGATAACGTCAGCAGCCCTTTTGCCAATAGAGTTTGTTCTGTTTGTTTTTCTGGATGGAAGGAGCTGGGGAACAGATACTGTTCAAAGATGAAAAGCAGACTAGAAGTAAGGTCTACTTTGACTCAAAAATAGTTGTACCCGCAAAACTTATAAAAACATTCCAAAGTAATGTAGTGCGATGACCCTTATTCATAATCACAGCAAATCTATCCAACATTTTGATTTTTTAATAACCCCATCATTAATCTTGGTTGAAAATAATAGGGATTTTATGAAGAAGGTTCAGCAAAGTGCTTGGACAACTTACAAGACATTTAACAGCTGAACAGTGTATCTTGCGAACAGTCTTTAAAGGTGCTCTTTCAAAATAAAGCCTTTTTGATCTGGTTTTATAGGCAGCCGTTGCTTTGGTCTAAAATCTCATCCATCCTTTCCAGCTAATAAGGAAATCATCCCGCAATGGAGCTCTCCCATGACGTACAGCTGAGCAGTTACTGCACCCATTTGTATTATTCTTGCACAATTGACACTGGATTTATTGGTTCTTGGGGGGGCACTTTGTTTGAACAAACCTGTGGCTGTGTTTTGGTTTTCTTTAAAAGACAAGAAAAAGTCCCTTGTTTCTGTCCTTGTCCCTGGTACACATTTTATAAATGTTGGGCCATCTTTTGTTTCCCCCCCATAGCTTTAATCTGGATTTCCTTTCTGATAAAGAACTACTTGTTTGAAGATCCACCCTTCAGTTTTATGAGGATATCTTTCAGACATCACATTTGTAAAGCAAACTTGAAGGTAAGCCAGCTGTACTTAGAAACAAACATCACAGGCGCAATTAATCCACTTAAAGGTTTTACGAGGGGAAACATAAAATATCAAATAAAGGCTAATTGGAAGTATTTAAAAAATGCCTGAGCGAGTCACAGTCCACAATGTTGACCAGCCAATGAATGTTCAGAAAACAAAATGTAACTTAACAACTCGTTCTGATTTTAATCCACCAAATGCCTTACCTCCCATCCTGAACAGCATCCATCAAGGTTTGGGATGTTTTGTAATTCTGTAACAATCATGTTCCCTTTTGGCACTTTATGCTCTATCTCCAAAAGAAGAGAATATAAACACCGACCTCAATAAAACAGTTTTTCTGAGTTGATGTTCAACCAAGAGCCGCTCCTGTTACTGTAACAGCAAGGGATACCTATTTTTCTTTCCAAAAGATGACCAAATGGCTGTGCATTCCATTGTGTGTGTTGTCAGCAATGTGAGTCAAGCAGGTGTTTTGTTGTCTGGAGCAATGTGATGGCATCACCATTAAAGTCATGAGTGATGACACTGATCAGGCTTATAAACCATCACCTCCATTCTAGAACTGCGTTCGTACTCCTTCAGCATGATTGCCTTGTTGAGCTGGAGTGCTTATATTAGGATACATTTTGTAATTATGGGCTAATATCCAGGAATAAAATGCAGACTCAGGTCAAATTGTGCATGTCTGTAACCCCATTGGAAAATCAGTATTAGCAATGCCCAGCTGATGGGGGGCAGGGGGAAGTGTCTCATATAGAGCAGCTTTCTCTGAAGAAGATATTTGTGCATTTAGCCCACTTACAGCAGTGCACAAATCACACAAAGCTCTTGTCTATAGAAGGGTACAAAGGCATGACTTGGCTAAAACTGGGGGTGAGCCTTCAAGGAGTGGGGTTTGTGGATTTAAGTAAGGACCCCCCCCCACACACACACACACTGCTTCTCCCATAATTCAATCATTGACACACAGCAATGCTTCCATTCAAATCACAACATATGCAAACGAGCTGTGATTCTTTCCCTCTTGTGTTCCTCGTGTTATAAATGTCCCTTGCCATCCATGCCACAGATAGGCTGTTGGTTCTAGGAACACTGAACTCTCCTTGGCTCTGTTCAGAACTTTCTGGTTGATCGTTCAGGGGTAAAAAACCTCACCTGTTTCTAGAACTGGTTTCCTTACTCCTAACATTGGTGCACACATATTGCTGGTACTGTGCATATGTACTTGATCATATTTATCATCTTGACCTCTGGGAATTGTCGTTCGCAGCACAAGCCCTGGTGATGGCCACTTGAAAACTCAGCTGCTGGTGGCGTCTCTTGCTGACCGTTCTCAACCTCTGAGAAGGGCTGTGTGGCCTTAGTGAAAGGCCCTTGCTACTGCACTGGCTACATAGCTGGTGCAGAAGTGAGTAGTAGACCCATTGCCCATCCTGCACCCTTACCATGAGGAAAGGGGGCGAATGTCCCCTTTCCTTGCAGAGGCTCCTGTGGCTGCCTGGCTGCCATAGGTTGTAGCGGTAGACAGGTGGCTACTGCTGCACTCCTGGGTGGTCAGGCAGCATAGGACTGGGCCCAGAGCTTCACACATGCATTTTGGCAACCCTGCCTTGGTGCACTTCAAAGGACAGGCTGAGAGGAATAGAATGCCACCAGAATGGCCCCAATCTGATATATGTGGAGTTCAACAAATGCTCCAGAAGATGGTTCCCCCTCCTCCCAACACCATAGTAAAAAGAATAAAAACACAGGCTTGAGTAGCTGGTAAGGTGAAATTTTTTTTTAGTCTTGTAAAACTAGGTGGGTCCCAATTGTCATTTTTAAAAAGTGGGTTCCGGTGCTAAAACGTTTGGAAACCATTGTTCCAAACCATTAATTACACCTTTCTGTGAGTAATCGTTGTTTTGCGTTTTCAACCACAGGACTGGGCTGTAAGAGAGCCATTCGTTTCTCACGTGAGGAATGAGACCTGTTCAGAGTTTTCCTTACATGTTCTTGAATTGGTAGTGTTTCATCCTGTTGTGAGGGCAGGCACATTGCAAGTTGCTCACAAACGCCTAGTTTCCGAACGTGTGCCTGCACAAGGAGAAACGTGTGGCTAAAAACATTGCAAGAGTCAAGGGCCAGAAGGTTTCCAAGAAGACGAAGGCACAGTGCCCTGGGATTCCTGCCTCTCAGTGCACCTGAGGAATTTGGGTATCCTGGGATAACCGCACTCCTTGTTGTGTGTTAAGGTTTATACGGACTCAAAACTGTCAACACAACCCACACAAGCATATTTTGTTTTCTTCACCTGCTCATGTGGTGCACACCTGGGGTTTTACTTGCAGTGCACTTGGCTCTCAACAACACAGGAAGCGTGCCAGATTAGAAAGCTTGCCTGCTTCCCTTCATCTAAGTTGTTCTGAATTCATCCCCCGTTGCTTTTAAAGGGTAGTAAAGAAAACCAGAGAAAACAAGAAGTGCTAGTCCTTCTGGAAACCAGAAAACAGGAGACCGAGGGGAACAACCCTTCTGGATGTGAAATCCCAGACATCTCTGCTTCATACTTTGCAGGAAAGACTTATCCTGGCCAATTTTGGCCTGTCCCCCACCAGTTTACATAATGCAGCCGTCCTGCTGGATAAAGTGCTGCATCCTATAGTGAGGGGGTGACTGATGGCCAAGGAGAGGTAAGTACAAAATACATTTTCTTTCTGTAGGCCACTGATGGATCTTCTTGGATTATGCCAGCTATTTAGCCAGCTATTTAGCTGGTGTAAATCTGGGCACCCTCAGGAGGTATGTTGGGCTCGGAAAAGGGGATCGTCACATGTTCTGCTGCCACTGAGATTCTCCCTCCCCGGCCCCCGGGCCCCCCCCAATTTTTCCTGCCAGTTGCTCATGAACTGCCCCGGCTGCTATCTTACCTGCACTGGTAGGGTTTCTGCATGATGCTTTCATGCACACAACACCTCCAGACACTGGTGCCAATAGTCCCACAGCTCACAATAGCAGCATACCTTTCACAATGCCATACCAGGACTTACAGCAGTGGATCATGAGATAAGCCCACAATAGGATTGGGCTGGCCATGGCTCAAATGTTCTAGCACAGTGGTTCTAAAACTTTTCAGCACTGGGGCTCACTTTTTAGAATGACAATCTGGGATCCACAGGAAGTGATGTAATGGCCGGAAGGGATGTCAACACTGTCCCATTTGAAAGTATCAGCAGGGGATTGCATGCAGATTGGAAAAGCACCTCTTGCCAATTTCCACCCTGCACATGTGAATTGACCAGGCTGGGCAGCAGCTGGCTAGGAGAGCATGGGGGAGGCTCCTAAGTGCTGCTAGGCAGCCTCCCTGGGTCCTTCATGTCTTAGTCAATTGAGGAAGAGAGGGTATGTCTTGTGCAGACAGCTTGTATGGCGGAGCAACTGGTGGTCCAAACTGGCTGAGAATGGTGTTGGAGCTGCATGCAGAGCATGCTGTTTAGGAGGCTTGAGAAGGGGAAATCAACATGGGCCTCACTAAGGCAATGGGGAAAGTGGCAGCACTTCACTGAGCAACTCCCTCCTGTTCCACCCGGGTGGCTCGTTGGCTGCCCTTTGGACCTTGAGTCAGTGCTCTGGAACTCTTCTAGCCACAAAGTCACAGTGTGATCTGTGTGATCGCAAAGCCACTAGTGATCTGCACTAGTACACCCTCCCTGTACTTGGCTCAGGGACTGGGCTCTTCTGCCCGGAGCAACTCCAGGTATGGGGCCTGCTGGGTATGGGTGTAACTCTGAGGCTTGGATTATGACGCCTGCTTTCGAGGCTGCCCAGCTTGGGGTAGACAGAGCAGTTCAGCTTTCTTGACCCCTCTCGCAGGGGTTGGCAGCAATGAAGCTGGGTGAGCTCCAAGGTGGATGCTTGGCTCAGAGCCAAGGAGGACTTGGCAGGATAGCTGTCTCCTCCAATTTAGGCCCCCATTCTGGGGATGCAATGTTTTAGACAGGACCGGCTGCGTTTACCAATTCTTGTCTACTTAATGAATATGGCCTAATTTGAGAAATAGCTCTCTCTCTCTCTCTCTCTCTCTCTCTCTCTCTCTCTCTCTCTGTGTGTGTGTGTGTGTGTGTGTGTGTGTGTATTGTCTGTGCGTGTGTGCACATGTGCGTGCATGCGTCTGCATGTGTGCAGGGCTGTGATTGCCTTACCTGTCACAGTGCAGGGTTCCATGGGGTACGAGGAGCCCTGTGGAAGCCTCATCAGGGCTCCCTAAACATAATAAAGAAAAAACTAAATCACGACCAACTTCCGGCTTGCAATCGCAAAACCAGAAGTGGGTCACGATGTTTTTTCTTCATTACAGTGTTTGGGGTGATGCTGGTGATCGCATCGCCTTCCACCTGCCCTCGCCCCTTAAAGGAAAAGGAGCAGAGGTGTTCAGGCTGGAGCACTGGACCACCATAGACAGATCTGATTGACTGTCTCAAAGACAATGACCCATGATTGTTGTCAAAGTGGCTGTTTGCTGCAGGCCACACACACACACACACACACACACACACACACACACACACGCACGCACGCACGCACGCACACATACACAAAGAGTGTTCAAGTATCTTGACTGGAGCAGCTGCTGTCTTCTGCCTATGGTTAGCAACGAAAACTAATTCGGAAGTTAGATGACTCAGAATAACTGGTTATGTTACACTAACGTAATATTGCCACCTCCCTTGTTGGTGGTTAGAACTTCCTGGAGAAAGAGAAATGTCATTTGTTTTGCTCAGAGCTGGCTGTCACATTTATAGAGGAACTGAAATTTTCACTGGTTTGAACTAATGAGCATTTTGTTTTAAAAAAAGATTTCCTAGTAAATATTTTTGTGGCCATAAACTACTTCCATCGTTCTAGATGTCAACAGGAGTGTATTTATGAAGTGTTTTCTTTTACAAAGTGCTCTAAAATCTATATCACATTCATCCTTACAACAAAACTTGGAGATATGTCGTGGTTTTCCCTGTTTTACAAAAGGAAATGGAGTCTGTGAAGGGGAAATCGTGGTCCTCAAAGCTACCATAGTTTCTTTCTTGACAAAGCAGGATTTGAGCCAGGTTGCCCAACTCTCCAAGGATGGCAATGATACCGGCTCTGAAGATTCAGTGAAATGACATTAAGAGAAATGTTTCTGAACAAACTCCTTATGCTTTTTTTTTTTTTGCCCAGTTTTCCCAAAGGGGGTACTCCATTTCAGTAATTTCTGGAAAATCGATGGAGTAACCTTACTTACCTTTCGGAGGCTGAAGTAATGCCAACTCACAGGGGACTCTGCTCTTTTAGGCTTTGTTCCAATTTACGTTACCCATTAAAATCAGTGAGACAACGTTGTCGCAACTAGTTTACAGCCCAGTCCTATCTAGGAGTGCGTTGTGACAGTGGAAGGCTCTTTTGCTGTCGGCATAATGGCAGCTGCCAGCGAGCGGAGCATTCCATTGGTGGCCATTTGGGGGTGCTGCTGCAACAGGCAACAGCACTGCCACACTGTCAGTGGTTCCTACCACACCTGCCAGAGCAGGTAAGGCAGTGGTGGGGGAGAAACTTAGCAGGGAGGGGGAGATGAACTGGGTGAGGAGGAGGTGTGTGTGTGGGGGGGATCCAGCAGCAACGGCATGCAATGAAGCCTATCCAGTGATGTCATTCAGGGGGAACGGACCAGAACGGGCGTTCCGGATCCTAACGGGCTCCATGGCTGGTTCCGGGTTCCTGACAAGTGCCAATCAAAAGTGAGTTCCTTTTCCTAAATCATTTGAATGACACCACTGAGCCTATCCCTTCGTTTCTAAGCTTCCCCACTGCTTTCTTCTTCTTCTTGGTCTTGTGCTGGCAGGTCCGAGAAGATCCACTGCAGAGTGGGAGGCTTACAGAGGGGTAAGGGCAAACAATTCCCCTTTCCCCTCTGAAACCCCCTAGTCTGCCTCACTGGACACAGCATGTGCCTTTCTGGCATGGTGGCATTGGGGGATTAGTAACAGTTATGAATGACTGGGTCTAGGGGTATATATGCCTCACAAAACAAAAAAACAAAGCTGATCATTGCCTATCCCTAGAGAACCTTAGGAGTTATAGTCCTAGAAGAATCTGTTACAGAGAATTCTTAGTATCTTCATGAAACTATGGATGCAATCCTAACCTGCTCTGGGCCAGGCAGGCCTGCTGGTTTGGATCTGGCCTAACAGCTGCATCCTGGCTCCTTCCTCCTCCCCATGCTGTACCCGAGCTGCCCTGCCTGCCGGAATGCCCTCCCTGCCCTGTTCTGCCCAGATTCTGGGTCCTTCCCCCTGCCCAGAAAAGTCCCTGCACTGGTCAAACTTGGCCCGCGCAGGCTGGCTTAGCAGCCATTGTCTTCAGTGCCGCTGTGTCAACGCAGCTGCCTGCGTCTGCACTGCGCCCCTTTACGGCACATGCGTGACAGCCCTGGGCCAATGCAAGTGGCTTGCACCAGCCCAAGGGGAGTGTTTGGATTGCCCTGCCCAAATCTCAGGATTTTTAAGGGAGAATTCATGACAGTTAGAGTGCTATAAAATAAACTGACATTTGTTTATAGTGTTGGTATATCTCAGTAGCGGCAAAGACATTATTCCATTCAACTTTCCATGCCTGCTTTGTCCTGAGGTTTTCCATTTTTCTATGTGTGGTATCCTGTCAGAGAGATAGAGGCAACAAGTGGGAAGGGCATTTCCTGTTAAACTTTGGCCACCGCATGCAGTCCACTGTTATTGGATGTTCAGCCCAGCTCCCCTTTCCTAGCAATGCATGTTCCGAAGGTATGTAGCTCATTTAAAAACAATATTTTGGATTAATTAACCATAGAACATGTGATTGGAAAATGATTGGGGGGGCAGGAGGATATTATCAGCCGTACAGTCTAGAGGACAGCTAGAAGCAAATCTGTGCGGTCAGAGAACCACAATGGTGGACGTTGGCCAGCTTAAAGAACTAGGACATTTATGAAAGGAGATCTGCTTTATTTAATTTCCAGTCACTCTTTCAGGACCACTCAGATTTTTATAGCTTGCAGCTTTGCCGCTATTTCCATGATTGCTCAGTTCACACATGATGTTTGTTCCCAGGGACACCTACTGGATGTGGTTGGAACGGCTGCTAGGATCTCCTTGTTTCTATTTTGTGAACTGGTCCCAAG
Organism: Lerista edwardsae; assembly: GCA_029204185.1. Lineage (NCBI taxonomy): Eukaryota > Metazoa > Chordata > Lepidosauria > Squamata > Scincidae > Lerista > Lerista edwardsae. The sequence goes on along the minus strand of JAJKFI010000058.1, from coordinate 8,161,402 downwards.
AGTACTCTGCAGGCTTCTTTGTTTTTTGCTGACAGCTTCGATCTTTTCTCTGCTCTTTGTAACTTGATGAGAGTCCGTGCAAGGGACTTCTGCGCATGTGCGCAAAGGGAAAGTTGAAGAAGGGGCCTCAGCTACAGATGCCAAAGGCTGCATTCCAAAAAACCCCAGAATGTTAGTGCTAATAAATTGAAATGGCCTGGCTTGATGCTACAGATAGGCTTGAATGTAAATATAAACCTTTGAGATGCAGCTATCCAGGCCTATCTGTAAAGTGTTGTTCATTTCCCAAACCTGTCCTTGGAGTAATCTCCCGTAATTTATGGCCTTGCTGTGAACAGCAAGTTCTCCTTTGTGTGGTACTCATTTGTTTGAAATATTAATCAGTTCCACGAGAGGAGTTGCATTTATGAAGGTTTCCCCCTGATAAATGGCAGAACCCGAAGTCATCCTTTCTCTTTGCTGTGGTTTTGCCCAAGGGTGCTTGCTCCACATTCAGGCCTCTGCAGGATGGAAAGCTTTTTCAACACCTGCTACCATTGCTCCAAAGCAGAAAGCCAGGACACCATCTGCTTTTTCCAGAGGCAACCAAAGGGCCTCAACCAGTGGGGGAGGCGGTGGGGGGGGGGAACCTTGGCAACCTATTCAGTCTTCCAAAAGAGGGTGCTGGGTTTACAAGAGTAGGGAGCGGCCTCACTTTCTGACTATCCTGTCCGAATTTGTTCCTCTCCTTTCCACGTTTTGGAGAAACCTGTCTTTCTTTTGTTTTTCTTGAATCAACATACAATTTCTTGCTACTACAAAAATATGATAGTTCCTTTCTTTAAACGGGAAAAAACCCAAACACCCAATTCTCATCTACTGTGTTCCCAAACTCCTTACCTTTGTGACCCAGTGGGTCATTCTGGTTGATTCATGGCCCACTGAGGCCAGGAGGTTGCAACCTAAAATGGCGGATAACCTGAAAGTCACATCTGAGTGGTGTTTGCCTCCTGCGTCATTAGCTGTGTCGCACCACATTTCCCAAACTGTGTGTCACAATGTTGCAATGTTGCTAATGAGGTGGGGGCAAACGTGTGTGACCTGGTCATGACTTCCAGGTTGTTTGCCATTTTGGTTTGTAGCTTTGGCAGGCCCATGGCCTATCACAAGTAGAGTTGCCCCCCCAATTGTGGGTGCAACCCATAGTCTGGGAATCACTGTACTATAACATACTGGGGGAAAAAAGATTGGTCCCAAAATTCTAAATGGTAAACATTTTTTAAATGATTATTGCGTTGTTGTAAAATCCTTAAAACAAAATTTAAAAAAACTGCTTTGGGAGGTAGTGCAGATTTAGAGTGCAATCCTAACCTAGAATTAGGCCAGCATAGTTAGGCCAGCACAAGGGCCACTGTAAAGAATGTTTGGACCACTCTTGGAGTCAGGGAAGACTTGTCTGTGTGCTGGCCTCTCTGGCTGAGAGCGATCCAAACATACTTTATGGTGTCCCTTGTGCCGACCAAACTTTGCTGGCCTAATTTTGCCAGCCTAACTCCAGGTTAGGATTGCGCTTTTAGTTCAGTCCTCAACTCTATTGGTCCATGCAGTACTACACTAAACCTGCACCCCTCCCTGCTAGTTGTAACAAACCTTGGTGATCTTGGGGCAGGACATTGCATGGCTAAGAAATGGTACAGAGTGAGTATCCCTTATCTGGACTGCTTGGGTTGGGAAGGTGTCTGGATTTTAGAGTTTTCTATGTTTTGGAACAATTGCATAAATATAATGAGGAAATGCTTCCTCTTTTCACTGTTACCCATTTGGGTGTCTGCTGACCTCTTTGACATTTTTCAACAATGGCACACACCACAGAGCAGAGAATACAACTTACAGCCTGTACACGGGAATGAGCACAAGACCTTCTAGTGTTCACCCTACAGAAATTTTTTTTTAAGTCTTGGACAAAAATGTCTTAATTTCGGAATAGTCTGGATGTCCGGATAAGGGATCATCTACATGTACAATTGCTGTTGCAGATACCTCCAGGTATGGCTTGTTGATATAGGGGCTTGAATCTTGCTTTGTGTGCAAGAGGTCCAAGGTTCAAATCCCAGAGCAACCTGGTCTAGGGTGACTCTATCTTGAGAATTTCGGTTTAGGAAGTGACTGCAGTTCAATGGTAGAGTAGCTGCTTTGCATGCAGATGATCCCAGATCCAATCCTTAGCAGCTCTGAGTAGGGCAGAGAAAGACCTCTGCCCGAAACTCTGGAGAGCTGCTGCCAGCCAGTGCAGACAATACAGAACTAGATGAACCAGTCACCTGACTCAGTAGGAGGCAGTTTCCAACGTTCCTCATACATGTAGGAAATAGAGCTGTCACAGGGCAATGTCAACTGGATTCACAAGCTTGTTCAACAGGAGTGCTTGAGTTTAAGCCCATTGATTTTACATGGGAGCTAAGCATGATGGTTATGGGGGATGATTTTTTTTTAAATGTGGGAGCCTAGTTTGCATAAACTAAAAGGAATTTCTATAAGGATTTCTGAAGATGATTGCATGAACATTTTAGATAAACATCTATTATGCAGCATTCTCACCTGCAGGGATTGCGAATGGGAATTTTGCAGGCAAGTATGGAATGGGGTTGAATAACATGATGAAAATGACACTTCATTTCTTTCTTAAAAAGAAAAGAAAAGAAAAGAAAGAACCTCTGGCTTTCAAACCATATGCCTTGCATTTTGCACTTCTATAAATTATGTTATAGTGATTTACATCTTTAATAAGAAGTGTATAGCTGTGGAAAAATTCATCCTATATCACTGGCATAGGTTTTCGTGTTAGCTGGTGATTATTCATTTCAGGACATGTTGAAATTATTTGGTATATATTCTGATGAATTGGTGATCTCTGGCAGCCTGGGAGTTCCTGCTCTGTCTACATTCAGTAGTTCTTCCTTGCACGGATATTTATGTATTTATTCATTTAGATTTATTGCTTGCCCCATCCCATGAGGGTGGGGTTGTTCATTTAAGCAAAAAGCCCAAGGATACAATGCAGAAAAAACCAAATAAAATCATGTCATTACAATTGTTGCGCTCTTCCCCACTTCATCTCTGTACCTGAATAGCCAATAGGTAGGTAGGCAGGCCTTATAATATTTCTGAAGCATGATTTTATTTATTATTTATTTTTATTATTAGATTTGTACCCCGCCTTATTGTGCCCGAAGGCACCCAAGGCGGCATTACAATATAGATATAAAAACAATATAACAATTCACAATTAAAAACAATTAAAACAGAATTAAACAATACAATCAAAAATTAAGAACACATTTAAAAACAAATTTAAAAACAATATAAAAACAACAAGCCCCGTGGGTTATAATAACCAGCCAGCCTGTCAACAATTAAAAGCTTTTTGGAATAAAAAGGTCTTCAGCCCCCGCCGAAATATAAACAAAGAGGGAGCAGTTCTCAATTCTAAGGGGAGGGTGTTCCAGAGTTGGGGGGCCACCACCGAAAAGGCCCTCTTCCTGGCCGCCACCCCTCTCACTTCTCCTGGTGGCGGCACAGTCAAGAGGGTCCCCCCAGATGATCTAAGAGTACGGGTTGGATTATATGGAAGAAGGCGGTTTGGACTTCCTTAAGTCCATAAGGGAGAAAGAATTCCACCTAGAGTCACACTGGATGCTGGTGAACTTGATGTACCGTACAGATGAAGTCATGAAGAGATCTTTGGTGTATCACAGAAAGGGTAACTAATGCATTTCTTTGTTCAGTCTGCCACTATTCAGGTAGCGGTCTTTAAGGTATGTTGGTCCTGACTGAATGCAGTCTTTCCAACAGATCTTGAAGCAGTCATAACAAATATGAGGTTTATATGACACCATCAAGCAGCCTGGGTGAACAGATCATTTTGAACAACTTTGGGGTTGTGACCCCAGTGGGGTCACAAAACCTCAGTCTTGAGGTCACAGCAACTTATGGGAACAGAAAAAGTTGAAGACCACTGGACTTGAGCCCCAGCCGGTAAAGGGGAAGGCATCCATTGTACCCTTTCCAATCCCAGGAGACTGGGACATAACTGTGCCAACGGGGCATGTGCCACATTCTGCAGTTGGGGGGAGGCAGTCACGGAGGCCTCCTCAAGGTAAGGGAATGTTTGCTCCCTTACCTCACAGCTGTATTGCCCTTACCCTGGTGCTGGAAAATTGGTTAGGATTGTGCCCTGGGTCCCCATCCTGCTCAGTTGTGCTAAAAATAGCTTTCACTAGTGCCAGGCTTCATGGTAACTTTTTCTGCTCTCTCCAATAAGAATATTTGGTTATAGTGGACAGTGCTGGGAGAGTGGAACAGGGATGGGGAGTAGGTGGCAATGGAAACAGGGGTGGGCAGATCTGATCCTAGGTAAGAGGCAGGATTGACGATGGGTCCCCTATCTATCTATCTATCTATCTATCTATCTATCTATCTATCTATCTATCTATCTATCTATCTATCT
>JAJKFI010000058.1:8135111-8154253 GCA_029204185.1 Lerista edwardsae | reverse complement strand
AAGAAGAAGAAGAAGAAGAAGAAGAAGAAGAAGAAGAAGAAGAAGAACGTTGTTGGCATTTCTTGTAATTTGTTCTTTCTCATACTTTGCTTCACTCTATAAATTGTACACATAGGCAATTTGTCTTGGCTTCTACATCTCTGCAAAAATGGGATCACAAACTCACGTCCCTGAAGACAAGATCTTTTTGGGGATCCCCTCCCTGCTGTGCTATACAAGTTATCTTAAAGCCAAATCATCCCCCCACAAACAAAAAATATGGAGCGGCCGAGCTGAATGAATCCCAATAGAGAGGCCAAGGGTTTATCGGAAAATGATGTTATCCTGGAACAAACAGATTTTCAGGTCATTTCCGAGTTCCAAAATAAAAGCTGTTACCCTGATGACAAGTCTTCCTTCGCTTGCTTCAAATGTGCGGAGAGTTTCGGTCCAAGGCCTGCTGGACAGGTGTCCAGCTCACTAAGGTCACCAGCTGGAAATGACTACACTTTCCATATAAAAGTAGGTGGTTATTGCTAACACAGCATAAAAAAGGCTGATATAAAGTCCTCATAGTTACCACAGCAGATGTTATACAAACTCTGATTTCTGTTTGTTAAAAGAAAATTGTGCCCAGATGCTTGTGGTAAAACTTTATGGCCTCCACTCGTCCAAGTCCAGCTCCCATAGGTTTCTGCAGAAGTGAGGTAGGTCCCTTCCAGATCAGCCTTCAGTCCTAAAGCACAACCAGGAATACACAGTGATGTATTTGGAGGAGATATACGAGGCAATAACAAGAGTGTGTCCCAAATGCCACAAGGGGTTCCAATACCTTTACGTGCATGACTCGAGTTCAAGGAGGCACACTCCTAGGATATACATGTGCTCAGAACAAATGTACGTGAAAATGTATGTTGCATGCAAAAGCTCCCAATCCCTCAAGATATGACTTCAGTGACAGTGCTGCTGATGTAAAGATGCTGCTTGCCTCCCTTCATTGCCTATGTCCCAAACTGTAAATCTGTAGTTTCTTTACATATACCCACTTTGCGTAAGCTCTTCAGCCACTCCAGTTCAAAAATTTCAGAAAGGTCTCTCTACCCAGAGACCATCTCTTAACAATGATCACCCACACATAGAAGAAAGAAAGAAAGAAAGAAAGAAAGAAAGAAAGAAAGAAAGAAAGAAAGAAAGAAAGAAAGAAACAAACAAACAAACAAACAAACAAACAAACAAACAAACAAACGTCCCCTTGACCATTAGGGCACACTAAGATTCTCCAGTCAAATCTCAGGCCCTGATCAGGCATAGCTTGAAAGCGAATCTGTAGCAACATTTTCCATATTGCAGCCCACTCCTAGGCATGTCTACTCAGGAGTAAGTACCATTATAGCCAGTGGGGCTTACGCCCAGGGAAGTGTGGATAGGATCGCAGCCTGAAGCTCTACAGTCTGAGGCAGTTGCAGACCTGGCCGGTTCTCCACCCCAGGGCCAGGTCCGCAGATCGACGCCCCTAGTGATACCTCCCTGCCCCCTGCGCCATCCCTGCGCCCCCCCACCACGCCCCCCAGCATCCATTTTGGAGCCGTACAGGGGCAGGGGTGGGCTGAAATCTACTTGCACTGCTGGCCTCAGCAAGAGGCAATCCGCCTCTGCACCACCCCATCCCCTGCTCCATCGGCGCGGTGCTGGGGGCATTCCCTCCCCCCACAATGAAGGTAGGACCACCACTGGTCTGAGGGTATTTTATATCCCTGCAAATCTTCAGCAAAAAGTACTGTACACATAAGATGCATGTCAGAGATACCAGTCACGACAATCACCTGATGTTAATATGTAACTTTTTAAAAACCTTTGTATAACATTTCATTCTCCTTATACTGTATTACTGGAAAGCTCACGTTCTGTCTGTCCCACAGTGAGTAAATTCTCGGACAGATTAAGGCCGTGCTTTTTGTTAGTTTCATGAGAAGATTCTTTTCTCAGTCCTTGGTACAGGGACAAAAATACATAAAACTTTGAACAGCCCAGGCCAAAGCTCAGAAAACAACAGGAACATTGTGAAACACATGGTCACGCTTCATACATTTTGGCAACGGTCCCTTACACATTAAAGAATGGGAAGGTGCCCCAATCCTCCACACAGGTCATGTGAGCTGAGCCTTCACACTGATGTCCATTGTGAGAAGATGCCATTTCTCCTCTCTTGTGGCGGATCTCCATGGGATTGCAGGTCAGTGTGGAGGATCCGGATCACACTTTCTTTGAAACAGGTGGTGGAGGGGAGGGTACTGGCTTGCTCCTCCATTCCCCAAGGGCCAGCCCTGAAAACATATGGACTGGAGTTGCTTGCTTGCTTTTGTTCCAATGTCCTCCTTGGCTTGGCATCGGGCTGTGAATTTCACAGTCATATGCCCTGATCAGCAACATCAGAAGCACCAGGCCCATTAATGATAATGGGCTTTTATTGTTGATTATGTTTGTTGTATTTGAAACTGTGTTGTGAGCTGCTTAGGATCCCTCTGGCAATGAAATGGAATGTATATATTAACAATATGATGATGATGATGATGATGATGATGACGACGACGACGACGACGACGACGACGACGACAACCTTTCGGCTGTTGTCCACTAACCACAAAGTTACTGTCTTTAAGAGTGTAATCCTAACCAACTTTCCAGCACTGGCATAGCGGTGCCAATGGGGCATGTGCTACACCCTGCAGTGGAGTAGAAGTCACGGAGGCTCCTCAAGGTAAGGGAGTGTTTGCTCCCTTACCTCGGAGTTGCATTGCCCTTACCCCAGTGATAGAAAGTTGGTTAGGATTGCGCAATAACAATACAGTATACGATAACAATACTCAATAACACAATACAGGGCGCAATCCTAAGCAGCACCGGACTGGTGAGGCCGATGGGCCAGCGCCATATCTAGCGCTGCTTAGGTGAGACTGGAGCCCCCTCATGGCAAGGGACCATTCGCTCCCTTACTGTAGGGGAGGCTCTGGCCTCCCCTATGTGCTCCTCAAATCTGCGCCTGCTCTTTAGCGGCTGCAGATTTGAGGAGACTGCGTGGCCCGAATTGGGGCCTCGCGGCCTCACTGATAGGCTTAGGAGGTGGCCGTATGGCCACCTCCCAAGCCCGCCCAGGTCCCGCCCAAGTCCCACCCCCTGCCTCCCTCCTTCCCACCAATCCCCGCATCGCTTCCGCACAGAGCCTCCCTTGCGCCGACTGGCTTTGGTTGGCGCAAGAAAGGCTCAGAGTGGGCGCAGCAGGACCGGCACTGCCTGCAGCGCCAGTCCTGCTGCTCTAGCGCCAACACGGGAGTGCCGATTAGCGCTCCCGTGTCAACGCTAGGGCCGTCATGCTGACGCTATGACATAGCGTCGGCGTGACGGGCAGTGCAGGATTGCACTGACAATGAGATAAACATTCAGTATCAACGGTGCTAAGTATTTAATGGCTAACAGTCCAATTCTATCCAAGATTGTGCTGTTGGTGCATATTACAAAAGCAGAATCCAGTAGAATGCTCTGTTGGCAGCCATTTTGGGGTCACTTTGAAGCACAGTGCTCTGCGGCCATTGCCAGTTCCCACTGCACCTCCCAGAGCAGCTAAGGCAATGGTGGGAGTGGGGAGGGGGAAAAACTGGGAAGGGAAGTAGGCAGAAAAGTAATGGGGGCTTTGGGAAGGCTGGATCCAGCAGTGATGGCTCACATCAGAGCCTATCTCCTCTTTTAGCAGTCTCCTTTCTTCTTCTCTTCTTCTTCTCTTGCACTACCTGCAGAACTGGCTGAGGAGATCCATTGCAGAGCAAGAGGCTTGTGGAGGGGTAAGAGGAAATGTTTCCCCTTTCTCCTCAAATCTTCCCAACCTACCCACCCACCCCCATTGTGTGCGCTTGTTTTTTGTGTGTGTCTGCATCAGTAGGGAAGGAAGATCGGATTGGGCCCTTCGAACGTCTGTGGAATGCTATTGTTATTGTTCTCGTAACCAAAATTACTGACTCTGCTCATAAATATATGGGAAGGAATCAGGGATTCATTTGTTTCTTGAAATCTGGAGTACACCAAAATCCTGAATAATGACTGTTTGTGTAACAAGTTAGACAAGCTGCTTTAAATTTGATTTTGATCCAACATATTTCATGGGCTTTTGTTTCTCCCCCTTCCCATTGCGTCTTCACGATCAATGTTGCTCTTCGAGCTACCAAAATCAACTCCAGCTGAAAAAGTTGTGAGGTCTCATGTTGTTAGTATCATGAATCAGTGGACCTTCTGTCTCCAACTCATTGTCGTCTAATGGAAAAAAAATAATGGATCCCCTCCAAAACAGAGACTGCATACCAGAGAAGCAAGTTGGTATGAATCACTGTGGTTGACACTCACTTAAGAATTAAATAATTTCTGGTTCTTTCCATGTTAACAAGTCAGCAGCTTGCTTTTGAGTCTTCTATCCTTGAGCCATTACTTGATTAGAACCAGTGGCACCAAACAGGAGGCTCTCCTGGGGCCTGGGAGGGAATGGGGAGGACGTTGTTGAGCCACTTGTACAGAACAGGAAATGCATACTTCAGTACTGAGGATCAATACCTTGTTGCTTTTTACCATTCACTGTTTACTGCTGTACTGTTTATTACTGGTTTTTATTGTGCTTTACCATTGTTGTTGCCGTTTTATAGTTTAGTATTCAGGGCCGGACATCAGCCACTGTGACCAATGTTCTCACGTTGGGCCCCACATTTGGGGTGTGTGTGTGCCGCACCAGTGCAGTGAGCATATCGCCTGCTGCTGCAGAAATGTAAGTCAGTGGGGTGAGCAAAGCAGTTTTACCTTGGGCCCTCTCATCGGCCCCTGCCTGCCCAAAATGGGTCTCCTGGAAGCAGTTGGTGGTGATGTCATCATGTCACCACCAACTATTTCCAGGTGCCACATACGGCACCACAAGTGCTTTTCTTGGTAAGTGGGGTGGAGACCCTGCAGGAATGCCCCACATTGGGCCCACTGCTCCTGGAGCCAGCCCTGATAGTATTTTATCATTTACCACTCTTTATCAGTGTTAACACTGCACTATTTTATGGGTCTTGTTATTTATTGCTGCTGTTTTTATTGATGTGATGTTCTTTCTTAACGTTCATATCTCTATATTGCTTTAATATCATCTGTTGCTTCTTGATTGGTTATTTTATGTGTAGTTTTATTGTTTTTGGGGGGTGGGTTGATTTCAGTGGGTAGCCAGGATCATATAGAAGAGACGGTCCTTTTGTTATTTTGATCGTAAGCAATGGAGGACTTTAAGGATGATAACTTAGAAGCCATGCCTGGAAATAAAACAACCAATGAAACGGTTGGGAGAGGGGAGTCATGGCTCCCAAAGCTGAGTTTGAACCAGCTGACATTTCTGTCAGCATTTTAAAGCAGGCCGCCATCTTTTAGCCTAGCAAATTATGGGCAGTCTGAACACCCACAGCTTTGGTGGGGCAAAATGAAGGAAAAAGGAAGGGACTGACTGCAACTACAGAATTAGTAGAGATATCTAGCCACACCATGTTCATTATTAAATGTGGAGTCCACAACAAAGTCATCCTTTGCCCAGAGGTCATTATATGCCATTATTTATCCTGAAGTGGCAGTTAAGATGAACCTATTGCGGGGACCTCAGAGCTTAGAAGGGCCATTGCATACCGTGCCATCATACTGTGTCTCCTTCCCAGGATAAACATGTGTGAATAATACAAATCGGTTCTTCTTGACCTGGGAGGCTATCGGTCATCCTGATTATTCTAGCCATCAATGTTATTTTCTGGTATTGGTATAACAGAAGAATAACTTGCATGCGGCTTGCCCTGCTGACTTTTCAAGCTAAGCAGACATATCTCAATGATATAGCTGAGGTGCTCAAGCAGTTATTGTAAGGCAGTCAAAGACCTTGTCAGCCCACTCACAATACTGACTAGCATATTGCCCTTTGGGGTTATGAACACGAATGCTCGATTGTTTTTAAAGCAATTTCCCTTTGGACTTTCATAAATCATACTGTAGTTTAATTACAAGTATATTACAGGCAGGCCACAACTTAAATAGCACTGTGTAAATTAATTGCAGGGAAATAAATAAGAAGGGTTCATGTTCACCTATTTCTGATGACATCTGAAGAAAAATATATCTTTTCACCTCTTTATCTGTGGAACGATAATTGGATATCTGTTGGACATGTTGTGCTTTAACCGCATCCATTTGATTTAACTGTTATTCCTAGAAGGAGAGGATGAGGGGAGAAATGGGGATAGAAAAGTCACACTCCCAGCTTGACTTGGGAGGACAGAGTGGTAGGAAGGTTGATGTGGTATTTGATGGGACATAAAGACGTGCTCATTCCTTGAGTTGGGAATGGAACAAGGATGTTTGACATGATGTGCTGTTGAATAAGAAGATAGTGAAATGCCATTGGACCTTCTTTGAATTCCCCCTTCCATTTTAAGACTGATTTAAATACTAATTGATGGATATCCGAGTTAATTTATTAGAAATAACATGAGCGTCAAGGTCTAAAAGGAATGTACTATCCTTTGAAGACTGTGCTGGTGGGCCTGATAGGATGGGTATTTGAGTAGGAATGATCATGAGTGTTTTCCAAGATCTGGTTGATTTGTGATTCAGGTACCAAGCCTAACTTAAGCTGGCGTGGGAAGGCCAGCATGCCTGCGCCGTATCCAACATAAGTTGGGAGCTGCCTGGAACCTCCACAGGGCAAGGAAACATTTGTGCCCTTATCCCTGGGTAGGTGCCAATCGCCCAGATGGGCTTGCTTGGATCAGCACCTGCTATTTAGCAGGTGCAGATCCAAGCAAGCCCTGTGGCCTGGGGACGGGAGCTTGGATGGGGCCTTACAGCCCCATCCATCCATCCATCCATCCATCCATCCATCCATCCATCCATCCATCCATCCATCCATCAGTCAATCATCAATCAATATTATTTATATATCACTTTTCAACACAAAGTGGTTTACAGGCAAATAGTAATAATAAAGTTAAATGGGTCCCTGTCCCAAAGGACTCACAATCTAAAAAAAAGGCAGACCACCAGCAACAGCCACTAGAAAAGACACTGTGTGGCGGGGGGCGGGGCGGGCGGGGAATAGGGACAATTACTATCCCCCTACTAAATATAAGAGGAATACCACTTGAAAAAGTGCCTCTTGCCCAGTTAGCAGGGGTTAGCATCCCAGCTCCACCTGCTCTCCCTGCGCTGGTACTCCTCCCTTTATGTTTTCTGAAAAATACAAAGCAGGCCTTAGAAGAAGCTACAGGGCCCAATAAAAAACATTTTTGCAGCCCCCCATGTGTGGCCCTCTACTCACCAGGATGTGAAGCAGTGGCAAGGAACCCAGCATCATGACCCACTGCTTAAGGGGGCAATTTCAAGCCAATCAAATCGGGTCGGATGGTTGTCTGGCAGTAATGTTTCACTCTCTGTGCTCTCCTCATGATGCATTGGCATGGAAGATACAACGATGGAGCATCAGCTGCAGAGCAAGGTGCCATCTGTGACTGTGAGTACTCACTGCCCATTGTGGGGCCCTTCCAGACACAGTGTCCAATTTGGCCTAATTGGTTCAATTGCCCAAGGCCCTGGCTAAACCTGCTGGGAAATTACCAGAGCTATTCTAGACCAGTCTCTAGAGATGTTCTAGGCCAGTAATATACAAACCTTTTAGACCAGGACCCACCTTGTAGAATTGCACCCGCCGGAAGTGATGCAATTAACCTGGAGGTGATGTTGTGGCAGGAAGTGACATCATCAAGCAGGAAGTGCTGTCATTGTGACATAATAAAATGACACTCCTGAAATGCAAATTGGAATTCTGGACTGCAGCAATTGTACGACCATGAAACATCCCTGACAGAAAGCAAGATTAGGACAAAATATGATGTAAAAGCACTGAACTAAAAATAATTAAAAACAACAACACCCTCACTTGAAAATTTAAACTGTTAACACTCACAAAAGAAATATAACAAGAGTAAGGTCTGCTGTTTCCAAGATGGCTGCTCCCAGTTTTCCACAGCCCACCAGAGATCAGGTCGCAACCCACCAAGTGGGTCCTGACCCACACTTTGGATAACCCTGTTCTAGGCCAGGCCATAACAAAGGATTAATACAGAATTCTAACAGGCTATAATTTGTCAAGGCAAAGAAAGCGGCAACCGTACCGTTTACGAAAGAATTGAGTTTCAAAGCCGGTCCCTTGTGCGTCATTCTTGAAATAAAGACCAGCAGCTATGTCCTCTGATCAACAAGCACTGGATCACAGCTGCAGAGTGTCAAGCAATATGTCGAATCTTAGTTAATTCTTTTTTCCTTTTTGAGTAACTGTCAGGCATTAAGCGCTGAGCAGAAAACATATACTGTATGAAGCTAGATGATTGCTCACACAAGCCCCCTGGACTAGCAACGTTGTTTCTGTGGGAAAATTAGCCAAGTTACATGGTAGAATCCAGATCAGTGCCCCACATATCTTAATGGTGGTCATTCAGTTGTTGATTGCGTTCTGTATTGTGAGGTCTTTGATTTTAATTGGATCATTGTGTGCACATATGGATATTCCTGGTGGCCTAACCAATGAACGCAATTAAAAGAAATGATGGGCTTTCACTTTAAGCAAACATCTGGTTTTACTTGAAACAAGATGACTTAGCTGTTTCAGAAACATACTTGTAACCCCGGATTCACATTTTCATCTTAAAATATATATTTTCTCTGTTCAACCAGCATGTTAATGTAAACACTATATATAACTGACAACCCAAATTTTTAGAAATATTCAGTGCTCTGAGCATTAGTGAGACCGCAAGAATTATTACATTTTTGATTTGATCTCTGTAAATCTGTTTCAACAGTCACTCTGATTTAAACAATTATTCTGATTTATATTCCGAGAGCTATAATTTGCAGAAAATGTAACCATGCGCGAATTTTTTATATATATGTATAATATGTCTTGGCAACCTGGCTTTGTTGTGATGTCATTGCTTTTAGATTTAATGGAAATACTGAGGGAATAGAAGGAAAATAAGCCCCTTTCTTTGAAGTCTGTTTCACAAATTTTCCTTGTTCAGTCCCTTGAAGAGGATGTCCCAGTGCATATGTTCAGCCAAGGCAATGGTACAATGGCATGACGGAAGATGAGCACGAGTCCTTTCTCTCCACACAGATAGTGTGTGGTGCTGAGTGGGCCCTCCATTGAACTCCTGTATGGGTGCAGACATGATTTTTCTTTCAAAAAAGGAGGAGAAATCTCCTGGGCTTTCATGTGACAGGACACCAGCTCCAGCTCCATGCTTTGGAGATCCTTAAGCAAGATGTCCTTGGTAAGACCTGCTTCTTGAGTGGGCTCATGTTCTTCTGGCTTCCGTTGCAGCAGCCCAATCACTTGGAGTGGTTTGGAGTCATTTTGGTCCACATGAAGATGATAAACTCAGTCCTGATAAAGACAGAGATGCGGTTGGAGAAGGATATAGGACATGTATGGGTTTCCCTATCAAAGTTGCTTTGGGATCCACCATGACTCCTGGATGCTCAGGCATCAGCTATAGCCATGGGTGCCTTTGACCATCTTTGGCTGGCATTCCAAATGCGGTCCTATTTGGAGGCCTTAGGACCTGGGTGTTGTTACACCCAAGCTTGACTAGTGTGGGGGTTAATCATAGGGGTATCCTCACAGTAAGAGAACATTCGTTCCCTTACCTCAGGGCTGCATTGGTGCTGAAAAGTTGAATAGGACTTGGCCCTGTTTAGGCCGTAGATTTGGGAATATAATTAAAGGGCCACAAACTTTATTATATTATTGTCTCGGGGGTGGGGGTGGGGTGGGGGGTGTTGAATTGGTCTGCTTCAGAATTTTCTGTCTCAGTTAACAAAATGTGGGCTGTCTCTTGGCAGAATGATAGTAAAGAACTTTATGAAGAGAATATCAAAGTTGTGGTAAAACAGTTCCATTCCTTGACACGTTTGCATCCTTATCAGTTCAGAACATTTGTTTGTCTAATTCTACATTTTACAATTGAAGAATCCTTTGGGTCTGTATTTTTGCAAAGAGATTTCCTTAAGAATTGTAGATATGCACCACAGTCTCACACACCCCATGACTGGGGAAATGTCATTTCTGCCCATTTATCAACAGCAGAAGAAAGAATGTAACTTTCACCATTAGAACACTATCTACAGTAATCTGGTTTATTGTAAGATCTGAGAGAAGACAAGTGTGTTTTATTAAACCTCTCGCTCTCATCCACTTCATCACATCTGCTTTGAAAAAATACAAAAAAGCAAAAGCAAAATAAATTCAAGGTTATTAAGAGAAGCCCTTCATTATAGAAAGCATACGTTATTTGCTAGATACAATAAAATGAAAAACAGTGAAGAAAAATCTATTCATATGGAATCCATCCATCTGGATACACCTAGATAGGGTATGTAGGGATTTCCAGCGCTATTGAAAAGGTTATCCCCAGTACAAGATATTAAAAATATGCCTTGTGTGATTTAGGGATTTGAAGCATCGCTCTTTCAGAATGAGAGGAACAGAGAAGGAGAGAAATCTGAATCCGTGTTGGAAATGTGGGAAATTTTGTGTTCTTTGCTACAGCACTGGCAAGAATAACAGTACTTTATGTTGCAAATGTGATAATTTGCTCGGATATAAAAATACTCACAACCTTGTTAGTTAAATCCAATTTCTGATGTTTCACATTTCACTGTCAGGAGGATTCCTTCAAAAGTTGTCCTCTTGCCAAAATGCTGCTTTGTCTGACAAAGATATAAGTGCACAATGTTTTTATTGCCACCAAGGGACATTTTATGGATGCAGCTTCAGAATTATGATTTGAGGGTGCAACCCTATCAGAACAGTAAGGCACAGAACAGCCGAACGTGATCAATGCTCGTATCTGACCATCCGATGGGCTTTCTATGGTAAAGGCCTCTGCTGTTTTTCTTCTTTTCTGATATGTTTATCATGTATTGCTCCAATACAGCTAGCTGGACAAGGAATAATATGTTCAAATGATGGCTGCGTTTTTAACCTCTCTGTGTAATTCCCCAGCTTGGAGTGAAAGAGGGAAGAGATGGAAGTGTTGGGCTAGAGTGCCTCAATTGTCTAGCACAGTGGTTCCCATACTTATGTGGGTCACAAAGCCCCAGCAGCCGCTTCTTTCCGGCTCAGGCAGGTGCCGCCATCTTGGACTTCACAAAAATCTTGTGAGTTCCAAGATGACAGCACCCAAATCTCATGAGTTTTTGTGAAATCCAAGATGGCAGTGCTCAAATTTCATGAGATTTGGGCGTTGCCATCTTAGATCTCATGAGATTTCATGAGAATGAAGATGGTGGCATCCCGGAGAACATGTAGGAGTGGCCACCAGGGATATCCCATTATGTCCCTGTGAGTGTGCTGCAATGCCCTAAGGTGTCTTTTCTTTTTCCTATCCAGGAAGAACAGAGGCTTGCACATCAGGTAAAATGGGCTGCATTTGGAACATCACCTCAGGTGCCAAGTGGTCCTGGGTTGGCCATTTGTGAGATACTCAGAGCGCAATCCTATACCTGCGTTACACCAGCACTACACTCTTGCAAATGTGCCATCAGGTGCATCTGTGCCAGCTAGTCGGGTGCTGGACTGGCGCAAGCAGCAGTGTTGGCGCATGGGCACCACTGCACCGATCAGCAGCACCAGACTTCCACGGGTCGAGCGTTGGTGGTGCTCGGTCGGTGCAGGGCCTTGCTGAGGGCATTCCAGAGGCGTGCCAGGGGCGTAACAGGGCGGTGCAGTGGGCGGTGATGGGGGCAGTGATGCACAACAGGCATAGTGCCATATCCTAAACCACATCCCCAGCCAACGTGGCCCTGATTTGGGCTGCTGCTGTGCACGTTCACCTGCTCCTGCAAAATAGCAGGCACAGATGTGAGCAGCCCCATAGGGCTGGCTGGGGCTTACCCATGTGCAAGGGGCAAACCTCTCCTTGCCCTGTGGTGAGCTGCTGCTGCCTCCTGCTGGGCTTAGGATATGGCCCTACTATGTCGGCTTTACTTAGGATTGCGCTGTCAGTGATGGCGCTTACCAGGGAAATAGAAAGCTTGATGTACTCTCTCATTCTTGGTCAAACCACAGAATAGTGTGATTATGGATATATGGCGACTGCCCTTGGAGTGGGGTCTGTATGCATAAAGTATAGTCTTGCAATTAAGCCTCCAAAATCTTATCATTGTTTTCATATCTGAGAATTAAAACTCTCACTTCATCAGTATCAATGATACTTTAAAACCAGTATCATTTTCAGCTCCGCCTGCACAACTAAGGGCGCAATCCTAACCTGAAGTTAGGCCAGCCAAGTTTGGTTGGCACAAGGGCCACCGTACACCATGTTTGGACCACTCAAGGAGACAGGGAAGATGGTACACATCTGTGTGCTGGCCTCTCTGACTCCGAGAGTGGTCCAAACAGACTTTACAGTGGCCCTTGTGCTGGCCAAATTTGGCTGGCCTAACTGTGCCACCTAACTCCAGGTTAGGACTGAGCAAAATGGACAATGGACATGACCTCAGCACTAGTTATCAATTTATAATCAATTTATAATCTGTACAGTTGTGTCCACATGCAATATTTTTTTCCAATAACACCAGTCACAATCCTGAGCACCTTTATTTTTGGGTAGAATAAATAAAATGAATGTGCCAGTGTTGGGCAGTCTACAGTGAATTACCAGTCCTCTTGGGGACTATTGCTTTAGCAGTTGGAAGAAATGAAGTCGACATGAAGCCTGTCTTTGTAGACATGTACAAATGAATTTAATGTGAGGGTTTATGGGGCATCAGCCCACCGCCAAGGTCTTCTGCAGGTGGGCCTTTTTGTACAGAAGCTCACCAATTCAGTCTGTGCAAAAATGAGAAGGAAGAAAGGGGGAAAGTGGCAGGCAGGTTAACCGAGTACAATAAAGCTTTCATGCTAAGAAGTGAGTGCTGAAACGATGTGGAGGAGCTTAGAAAAGCATTAGCAAGTATATGGAAGCAGTTTGTCAAAATTATGTCTGATTAAAAGAGTAAGAACAGGCCTACTCTGTTCTAATTTATAGAACGCAAGGTCAGAGGTATCTGTTGAAGGCAGCCGAGGCATGGTTGGTTTCAGTCTTGCTTGTGCTCCTGCAGTCAAAGGCACAGGAAGCTGGAAAGAGGAGGAGCCAAAGACAAGAGACTCCAGGCTGGGCGACACATTTGGAAGAACAATGTGAGGCAATGCAGCCCATCTGGCTGCACCACCTCAAAAGGCGCATGGGACAGTGCTGGACTGGCTCCCTCTCCTTGCTTGACTTTGGCTCAGCAATGTGCTCCTCTAAAAAGGATCATATATTTTAAGAGGCATGCACGGGACTTCACAAACACATTCAAACTAGATGGGATTGGAGTCAAAGGTGCACTTCCGCACATCAGCTGTTATGGCTACACCTTGCACAAGAAAAATGAAGCAAAGGTGCTTTTCCGCTTATGCAACCTCCTGAGCAAGTGAACTCATGAAAAATGGCTATAGAATCTATTTCAGCATTGTGTGAGTTCTCCTGCACATACATGAGCATTTGCAGAATAGCACTAGTTACTATTTCCCATCCACTCATTGTCCTTGAGATCTAATCCGTGGATGCAGGTGTCTTTTACAGGTAGTGACAGGCAGCCTAACCCTACTCCCCATGTGGCAATGTAGCTGTGCCAACATGACATGCATGGAATCCCTTGGGGGAGTTTCAACCTCTGGAGGCTTCCTTGAGGTAAGGGAACATTTCTTCCTTTGTCCAGAGTAAGCCTCTGCCACTGAATCTACTCAGACCTGTGCCAGCTATATCACTGGTGCAAGTCCTTGTGAACCAGGTTGAAGGACTGAGGCTGGGAAGGGGGGGGTCGGATATCGGCATGCGCCACTGCTGCTGACACTGCCGCAGTCTCAGCCCCGATCTTCTCCCACCCCCAATGCCACCCCATTCCTCCCCCTCCCCACCTAATTCCAACATGCTCCACCTCCCTCCCACCCCGGTACTAACTTATCGGCAGCTTTGAGTGTATCCAGTCCACTGGCATGTGGATCCAGCTGCTTGCTTCTTGTGGTGGTGGCCAGTCTGTGCTGAATGGTTTGTCATGTTTTGCAATAGTGTAAAGGGCCTTATGCAGATAAGAGAAGCCTGAGTAGGACTGGCCTGAATAGGGTTGGAACTTGGACTATATGTCTATCAATTGTGGAGGAGGTGTGGACTGATGGTTGAGCTGCTGGTTCTGCCTGAAGCTAAGCAGGAGAATCTGTGGCCTATTTTTGGATGGGAGACAGAATGCCAGACAGAATGACAAGCTGTAGTACCTGTTGTGGCAGAACGGAGTCACTGTGGAGCTGATTAGCCAGTGCGGGAATGTTGTGAGAAGGCCAGCCGGCAAAAGAATGGAGTCCAATCTTGAGGACCTGTCCAGGCTGGACTTACGATCACCAGCTGAAGCTTGATGTCCTTGGGCATTTGCTTTGGCATGGGAAAGACGGGGTATAAATTCTTCAAAAATAATAAAAAAACTGTGTATACTTACCTGGATCCCCCCCCCCAAAAAAAAAAATTCAGTGAAAATGTGCCCTTGGCATGTTCCAGTTCTCTCTCTCTCCCTGGAGTTTTTGCTGCCAAGAATGACAGGTCCAGGGAAGCTTCTAGTGTTTTTAACCAGCTGGATTACAATTTTCCAGGAACAGCAAGTCACTAGGAAGCCATGCCTTTTTCCCCATCTTCTGCTGAAGTACAGAGAAAGGAGAAGGAAATGAACATAACCATGGAACTGTCTCCTGCTCTTAGAACCCTCATTAGTTCTCCCTCTCTCTCCTAGGCTTTGAGAAACCGAAATATCCTTGATATTTGGCAGACTGCTGTATCTCTCAGGGCACAATCCTAAACTGAAGTTAGACTGGTACAGTTAGGCCAGCAAAGTTTGGCTGCCACAAGGGACACCGTAAAATATGTTTGGACCACAGACATGCGCCATCCCCCCTGAGAGTGGTCCAAATGCACTTTATGGTGGCCCTTGTGCTGGACAAACTTTGCTGATCTAACTGTGCCTGCCTAACTCCAGGTTAGGATTGCACTCTCATTGATGTCAGTGGAAGCTTGTAGAAAGGCCCTTGTTATTGTTTATCTTATGTTTACTTCTTTTTTTATTATTTCACACACACACACACACACACACACACACACACACACACAAACACACACACACACACAAATTAAGAAAAAAAATTAAAATTTAGAGTCAGAGAGGCCAGCACACAGACGTGTGCCATCCTGCCTGTTCTGAGAGTGGTCCAAGTGGTGCCTTTGTGCCAGCCAAATGTTGCTGGCCTAACTGTGCCCTCTCAGAATCCACTGAAAGCAATGCCTCCAGATCATCCCACTGATAGGCAAGTTGTGGCAGCTTACTGTGCAATTATAACATTAATACAGAAACATTATTATAATAAAAGGAGTGGGGTATGATTGGTTGATTGGTCACAAGTTGCAGTGCAACAGATGTCCTTTATTTCATTCTACTGCTCCTTCTGTCAATATACGAACCCAGATGTGCCAAGGTACAAGTTGTCTCAGGCAATCAGATTGGCAGGGAGTCCCCATCTCTTTCCATCCACTTACCTCCCTGTTCCTTCTCTTCCTGGCTGGATTGTAAAAGTAATTGCTTTGAGATTGCTTTGAGCATCTAACCTACTGGCAAAGAGGACTGGACAGTTGAAAAGCAAATATTGTTTGCTCAGTGATCACATTGACCAGATGAATCACTAGGGTCTGCATCACCCAGTATGAAAGCCCATTGTGTCACCACCATGATGCTGTGCCATAATGACATCTCATTGGCTCTCAGAACAATCAGTCTCATTGGTCAGTTTTGGGTGGAGCAAACCCACTTTCTGTTACACATGGCAATAGTTTTCCTTTTCTGGTTATCTGGCGATAACTTTGGATAGAATGCAGATATTTCAGTGCAGTTTGTTTCATTGCATTCTGCAATAAGTTCTACACCGAATGGTGCTGTCACAGCCTATTTCTGCATGCTAGGAGATGACTGGAGACCAGATAGCCCAGGAGAGTAAAGGCATATTTTACTTACCACCCCTTACACCAGCTGTTTTGCAGATGTAAGTATGAAGAGCTGCTGGAGGTGGGGTTGTGCTAGGAAAAGAGGAATAGGAATTGGCTTGCATGGCTGCTGCTGAGAGCACCTCCCTCCTGCCCTTGAATCTTACTGGCCCAGTTCTGGTCCTTACCACAATCCGCCCACCATCACTGACTTACTGGTGATGACTGAGAGGCCAACTCCTGCAGGCCACCTTCACAGCTGTAGAACATTCCAGAACAGTAGACTGGCTGCCGTTCCAACAGCCTTGACATTATGCTCTTGAGGTCTGACAGCATAAGGCCCGGATAGGATTGGGCCATGTACTATATACATTTCTTCCCAGAATACCTACATTTTCCAAAACTCAAAACTTAAATATTTAGAACCCCTTTTCAGGAATAACTGTCAGAAGAAACTGACACCTGACCAAAGAAAGTGAGCAGACAATGCAAAATTTGTCAAGTGCCTATAAGGTGTCTGCATATTTTACAAACCTGACCACAAAGTATTTTCTAAAACAATGGCAATGTCTTCAGCAAAGCATTCTTGAAAAAATTGAAAATTAAAAAAGCGGCTCTGTCAAAGAACACATTTTCTTAAAAGAAAAAAATCTGCGATCAGCATTTGCATGTAACAGATTCCAGTTCTGTATATTTTTGTGTGGAGGCAGCTAAGTAAAATATATACTGTAGATACTTCAGAATATTTGCTTGCTTGGGGGAACAAGAAATATCCATACTATTTAGTGATTTAAGTACTGGTTTCAATGTAACTGAGAACCTTCGGCAACACTTCTGGGCATACCGTTTTTAGCAACAACAATCGCACTTGTCGATTTAGGATTGGTCTCAGTCCCACTGCATCAAAAAGAATCTTCTGTGGGAGTTAAACATCCGGGTGGTAGAATCATGGACACTGTCACTAATAGCAAAACATAAATGTAATCTGTGTAATCTACTAGATGTTTTTGGGTTAACGCAACCTTCTTGTATTCATAGTCTGACATCCAGAGGACTTCTTTCAACTTCTGTTTGTGCTTCCATGCATGCATTCAGATATCACACCTAACTATAGTTCTTCATGCTGGGTTATAGCCAGTAGTGAAATTCAGGGGGTTCGCCCAGGTTCTATAGCAACGGTTGTTAAATGGCCGGGCCCCGCCCACTCGCTTACCTTGGCTGGCTTCGGGTTTTTTTTTGGCTCCGGCTATGATGTCATAGAACCGGTGTTAATTCATTTGAATTGCACCACTGGTTATAGCCCACTCCCAAAGTTTCTCCATGGCAGGCTCAGGGAAGGCCCATCCATTAGACTGCGGGCGCAATCCTAACCTGAAATTAGGCTGGCATAAATCCCTTGTGCTAGTCCAGGAGTGTCAAAAATGCATTGTAAAGCGCATTTGCATCACTCTTGGAAGATGTGCACTCATGTGAGAGCACCTTCCCAGGCCAGGCCAGCTCTGCATATGCAGGGCCAACCCTGGCAGCAGCGTCAGCCCAGCAATGCTAGCCGAAGCTGGTGGTGCAACGCTCCTGCATCAGCTGAGTTTGGCTGGTGCAGCGGCATGTCTGGCTGGGGGGTTTCTGGGGGTGGGTGGGCAGGCCAGGAGGCATGCTGGCCCGGGGAGTGGGGTGGAGTTGAGATGTGGCACTGATCTGAGGGGCCCATTGGGGCGGCTGGTGCCTATCCCAGGCTAAAGGCATGAATATGCCCTTGCCTCGTGGAGGCTCCAGCCTGCTCCCAAGCTGCACCCTAAGAAACAGATCACACATAAGAATACAGAAAAGTTGATGCACGTGTAATGAAAACCAGACAGTCATTTGCTCACATGGGGCTCTGTAAGTAGAAACATAATTAACATCACATCTGCTTTGACCCTAAGGCTGCTTCACCCACATCATGCATTCTTGTAGTCTTTAGACTGGAGTGAAAATACTTTAAGCTCTGGCGAATATACAGCATTTTCCTGCTCACTAACATGCAATCTTAAATATTCTCATATTTAGCAAAACCAACCTATCATTACTGGGTAATGATGTTTGATTGACACTTGAAGGCATGCATTTGTCATGTTTGCCTAGTTATTTTCAAATTGGTAGCAGGATTAACAGCAGTACTAAGAGCCATGGTTTTATAGTCCGCAAGGCAAGTCAAACTGACGAAACCACAAGGCATTCCTAAATCATCAAAGCACAAATACAAAGTGATGCAAGTGATTCTAGGACACAGGCATCAGCCTAGTGGAATAAATACTACTTGTGGAAAATGTTGGTCATTAATCTCTGCTTGTTATGTGGCAATGGCTATCTGTTTCCAGGCGGTACTGTTGCTGCCTTTGATGATGCAGATACTCTGGTTACTCACGATGGAAGCAAATATGGGAGTAACTCCATATGATGGTATACACCATCATTATTGGGCAGATGCAGCATCTGCTCCATACACCACAGTATATCTTAAGTATACCGCCTTATATTGATGTAAAGGAAGTATATAACAGTATCTAACAGAGGTATCTAACAGAGGACTGTTAGAACTGCTGAAAAAATAATTAGAACTGGCCTGCCCTCAATAGAGGACTTGTATACTGCTCGGGTTAAAAAGTGAGCAGTGAATATTGCTGCAGATCCTTTACACCCTGGTCATAATTTGTTCGGCCTTCTTCCTTCAGGTTGTTGATATAGGATTCTGTACACCAAAACATCTAGGCACAAAAATAGTTTTTTCCCCTGTGCCATTAAACTGTTGAATTTGTAATTATGCTGACTTGGAGTTTGAGGCAGTGTTTTATTCTGAATAATGCCCTTATTTGTTTTGTGTATTTATTGTTCATTATGTATGTGTAGTATTGTATGTATGTAGCTGGTAGCTGAATCAAATTCCAGGTATGGTTTACATACTTGGCCAATGAAATTATCTATCTATCTATCTATCTATCTATCTATCTATCTATCTATCTATCTATCTATCTATCT
>JAJKFI010000058.1:8100280-8130412 GCA_029204185.1 Lerista edwardsae | reverse complement strand
AGATAGATAGATAGATAGATAGATAGATAGATAGATAGATAGATAGAGTTGATGGGGGGGGTAACACCAATCCTAGTAATAACACTGCATTTATGTTGTGCATATGGTATTATGTATTCTGTATGGTTTGGGAGGAGGGGATATGCGTATCATGGGGGGTGATGATGCGCTGACCTCCCGTTCTGGGTGACGCAAACTCTAGTGACGCCACTGCTTAAGAATTATTTGGCGGTACAATTCTAAATTGCTCTTGATTGGCGAGGCTGGCAAGCCTGCACCAAATCCAGTGCACATTAGGTGTCCTGAGGGCCTCCCCAGGGCAAGGGCATGTTCATCCCCTTGCCCCAGGGTGGCTCCAGTCGCCCCATGGGGTTCCTTGGATCTGTTCCTGCTATTTATACTTGTGCAGAACTGAGGAAGCCGCATGGCCATACTTGGGGCCACGTGGCATCCTGATGGGGCCTTGGATGCGGCCTAACAGCTGCATCCCAGCCCCAGCCCCAGCCCCACCCCCTCCCCAGGCTGGCATGTTGCATTGGCGCTACAGGGTGCTTGGGATTGCTCCCTTGGTGTACTTGGTGTGAGTGTGTCTGCGCTTGCAAAACCAGGAATGAAATAAAATTGAGAAGCATAATATAGTCTACACACATAATGGTGGACTTAGTTCTGTTTTTGATAAAATATGAGCATCCCCCTCGTGTGATGTTACCTGCAGAAGGGTTAGCTGGTTGCGGTCATTTCTGCTCAGCCTCTGAGAGATAACTGGCCCAATTCATATCTGGCCAGGTCATCTTATAGGTCACCTTATATTAATCCTCCCTCCTGCCCATATGCTGGTTTTAGAAAAAACTGAGGGGTCATGCTATGCTTGTATCTTCCTTCCCAGGTGAGCTCCCTCCTTAGGTTCCCTTCATATGTTTAAAGGACAGTGCAGGAGCTTGTGATGGGCTCTCATTCTGCTGCAAGGTCAGTGCTGGCTCCTGTTACAGAGACATAACTAGGGTGGAGCCTGAGGAGCACCTGCGTGAAGCAGCTTGTGTCAGCCCTAGAGTACACTTGGAATGCACCCTAAGTCTCCTTTCCCCTCAGGGTCTTGCAATGCAAACTTGGGTTTCTCATCAAAAATTATAGCAAGAAAAAGTCTTGCCTGAAATATTAAATTAAGTTCCTAATCTGTCCAGGAGCCAGGCTCACCTGGGCCACTTTTCAGACTCTGGATCAAGAAGATACACCCAGCCATGCCTTTTGTCTCTCTGATGGGTGAGCAATTAAGAGCCTACTCAGTGCAATCAATCTCAGAAAGCTCACCTAAACTCCTTTGTCCAGTCCCAAATCCCTTTGTTTTCTTTTGGAAAATAGGTATATAACTTCCCCTGTTCTGAAAATAGAACTAAGCTCTCTCTCTCTCTCTCTCTCTCTCTCTCTCTCTCTCTCTCTCTCTCCCCCCCCGGGTGTGTTTTTGAGGTTTCTCTGCCATTTTAAAGTCACTTCAGAAACTAGCTAGGGTATCCATGTTTGCTTGGAAGTTTCTATGCCAGCCAGAAAGCCTCCTCCATTTGGGATCCTGATGAGCACCATCCTTCTCTTCTGGAACCTCAAATCTTGCAGCCCTGCCCTGCTGCCTACAAAGACTTTGCACCCCAAACCCTGAATAGGATAGGTAGTACCCTTTTGAATCCTCATCACAGCTCTCACTCTCTCCCCACTTATGCCTGCTGTCCAAATACAGCTATTTGCAAGTTCATTTAAAGCTATGTAACTGATCTTAAAATGCTGAAACTGATCATTTAAACCGATCATTTAATGCTCTGTAACTGATAGGACATAGGTGTGCATGTGAATGAGCAGTGTTGGCTACAGATTGGCAGAGAATTGCTGGTAACAACCCTCCTATGACTATGCGGCTCATCATGGAAGGGTGTCAAAAGCTTCACCTGCCCAAATTCCCTCTTCTAGACAATGGTCAATGGTATAGGCACTCTGTCCCAGTTTGCATCTGGTAACCCTACCTGTGATACCCTGCTCACCTCCTTTGATGCTCCCTGCTCCCAATTGATGGCTACTCTTTCCATTAGTCCTGAAGACTCAGGTGCAATCCGGGATGTGCAGGTCCACAACTGGCAACCACCCAACACACCAACCTGTAACGAAAGCAAGCAGATGGGCAGAGCTGACTGTATGAGTCTTTCTCACCAAACCAGCAAGAAGGTGTTCTGGGTGTTAATTTTCTTCAGAATCCGTCCACAATGACCGCTAGACGACGTTTGTCATTTACTACTGTCAAGAAGCCACTCCCTCTGCTAGGACAAATGGACTGGCCCTTTAAATAAAATACTTCGAGGGTAATAGGTCAAACGACTTCTTCTTAAAGGGCAGTCCTTTCCATCTTCAGACAAACAGACCGCGAGTGTAAGCCATGGAGAAGTCAGATGGATTGGAGCAGTCCGTGGCGCACTGTTTTGTTATGCTTGTGCCTAATTACTCTTCAAGCTCTGTTTCTTCACAGGGATTTCACTCTGAGAGTCTCTAAACAGCAACCTGTTGGTTTTGGCAACCTTCAATCCGCAGAGGAACATTCATCAGTGCCTTTCTCTTTGTTTCAAAGGCAATGCGTAGGTATAATGATTTTGCTGTGAAACAAAACAGAAAGCGCGCATTGTGGTGCTGAGAACACATTTCGCGGCGTTGTTTCAGGCTTGTTGGAAGGAGGCCCTTCATTTAATTAATCTTTCTGCATTAGTATGCACATTCGTATGTTCTCTCTTTAAGTTTTTATTAAGCTCTGCAGGCCTTGATCCCCCAGAGACTGCTACGGAGAATGTTTAGCTGCGCTTTACACCTGGTGTGTTTCCACGATGCCTTCATGATTCGCAACATGGCATGCCGGCCTACTGCGAGGGATCAAATGGTCTGTTTTCTTTTCCCTTGAGGTGAACCACATTTTGCTTGTATGAAAAAGCAAACGTTCCTACCAGACCAGAAAGCAACCTACTGCTTTGGAGAGACTTCTAACAGGCATTGATATAAACTGCTGACCTCTGTTGATGGGCTTCTTTACGGCCATGAAAAGCTCTTCCCATCCCCACACCCCCTTGGGACACCTATTTATGACTCATGTCTATGGAGTTTTGCTTTACTGTGTTAAAACCTCATGAGCTAACTGATTATTCTTCAAAGCCCAATACCCCCCAAAGACACATTGCTGCACACTCGGTCTACTGCAATGGTTACAGTGGAAATTCTCACTCTGTTGCCTTTGAGGGCTATGCTGGTGCTATCCGCCCATCCCTCCACAGGCTGGAATTCCAGAGATGGGAACTGTTTTCATAATCTTATATGGCACCTAAGAGAGGGGCTACACACAGTTTGGCAAGAATGTGTTCACGTTGACTGAGATAACATCCATGAACAGAGTGGGGGTGAGAGGGGGTGAGAGGCTTGTAGCAGAGAGGTGGGTGAAAGGGAACAGTGTTGAATTTGTCCTGTCTTGACTGATCCTGCACTGTCAGTGTGCTAGACAGTGACTAGCACTGTTGTTGGGGGCCCAGGAAGAAGCCTTCTCCATCATGTTCGATGGCAGCCTTGCTTGTCAATGGGAACATCCCTCAGAGGCAGAGCCGGCCTTAAGCCAATGTGACCAATATTGTCACATTGGGCCCCACACTTTGGGCATGGGGCTGTCCCAGAACAGCAATCATATTGCCTGCTGCAGCAGCCTGGATCTCTATGGATTGTCAGTCAGTGGGGTGAACAGAGCAGCTTTACCTTGGGCCCTCCCCAGTGGTGTCATCCAAATGATTTAGAAACAGGTACTCACTTTTGATTGGCACTTCTCGGGGTCCGCCCACCGGAAGTGATGTCATAAGCCGGAAGTGATGTCATGGCAGGAAGTGAGGTCATAGCCGGAAGTGAGGTCATGATGGTTGCCATGGATGTGATCATGTTTGTAATAACTTCAGCTTGTGGTTAGTGTTGATTTAACTTCTATTGCTTTGCTTTCTAGAGATGTGTATAGATATATTTTGCTTCAACTCTTCCCTGGTTAAATAGCAGGCCAGACTGTACTAGATTGGGAGCCCTTTTGGGACAGGGAGCCATTTAACTTTAATGTTAAATGCAAGGAGCCGGCAAGGAGCAGGAAGGGGAATGGGCGACCAAAAAAAGACCGCATGGGGGCTGGGGCTGGGGGGAGGCTGCAGGAGGAACCGGGACGCTGGATCTGCGCGGCTGGAGGGAGCAGGAGCCCCAGGCAGCCTACCTTCTCATGCTTGCTGCCTTATTCCCGGGTCTCCCTCGCTGCTGCTGCTGCTGCTGCTGCTGCTGCCTCCGGTCCTCTTGCTCCACTGCTGCTGCTGCTGCTGCTGCTGCTGCTGCCACCAGCAGAAAGTGCAGGCAATGGCTGCGGGTGTGCAGTACGCATGCGCAGCTGCTGAGCCAACCAGCCGATGGGGCCAGCTTCGAGTGGGTGGGGCCAGCTCAACTTCTAGGAACCGGTACTCACGTAGTGGTGCGTAGTGGGTGCATGACATCACTGGCCCTCCCACCTCCCTCTGCCTCTCTCTGCCTTCAAACTGCCAAAAGCGGGCCTCCTGGAAGCAGTTGGCGGTGACGTCATCATGTCACCGCTAAATATTTCCAGGTGCCGCACGCAGCATCACAAGTACTTTTCTTGGTGAGTGGAAGACCCTGCAGGGAGAGTGGGGGGTCTCAGGGGAATGCCCCACATGGGGCCCCGCCACTCCTAGAGCTGGCCCTGCTCAGAGGTCAAGCAATGAAGCAGCAGCATCTGGGAAATGCTCCCATTTTTAGTTTAGAGTGCCAAATGCAACAACAGTGGTCAACATGCGCCATGGTTATTGTCAGAACTGGGGTGTTCAGGGGGCCTGATCTGATGGGCATTCTGATGGACAGTGTACTGGGCCCTTCACAGTGTCCAACCTCTAATGTTGCCTCTGCTCATTCTTTCAGGGCCTTTCCAGTCCTGATGCAGCCTTGTCAATGGGGCATACACTACATCCTGCAGTTTGTGGAGAGTCATGGAGGCCTCCTCAAGGAAGGAGAACATTTGTTTCCTTACATTGGGGCTGCATTGCAGCTGCATTGGTGCTGGAAAGTTGGATAGGATTATGCCCTTGTTCGTCTAAAGGCTTGCTTCTGGTTTGAGAATGCAGCAATAGGAAAAAGAGCTACAGGAACATTGAGGAGAATCGACATAAGTTACACATGATAATTGATCAGAAAATGGCCTCACAAGACCCTGGGGCAGATTATGTGTCACAGAGTGCATGAACAATACAGGCTGCCACCCTAGACATATTTTCCTGGAAGTAAGTCCTATTCAACATAGTTAGACTTACTTCTGAGTAGGTATGCTAGGACTGTGCTATTAGACAAACGTTCCTTTGTGATAAATGTGTGTCCTTCTGAATGGCTGGGGCTCTCCATTGGGAAGGAGTTTGTTTCTTTGACTTTAGCAAACTCCCCTCAAGATACTGAATAATTCTTTGTTGCCATGAACGTTACCAATACGAGTAACGCACTATAAAAATATGAGCGCACAAGTAAGCAAGATTGAGGCTCTGTTCTGCTGTTTCTCTCACTGCTCATTAAAGAAAAAACAACACTGTAAGCAGAAAGCAGCCCAACTCTCAAAGAGGGGGACACCGAAAACCAAAACGAAGTGAATCATCCGTCTTGTATGGAAGCTTATAAAAACCCAGGAAGTCCCTGGGGTTCAGTAGGCTCATTTGAAAACTACTGACTAGCATTTCTTTCTCAACAGATGACAGCATAAACGCAGGATTCAGAGTATATCCACTTTAAAGCCTCGCAGGCTCTCTTGTGTCTTGCCAGGTCTTGTAAAAACAAGGCCTTGTGTCATGGACAGGGTATCCCTCCATAGACTCCAGAGGAACACAAACAGAGGTTTTGTAAAAACTGCCTCAGTCAGCAAGGGGCAGTTTCTTCTGGGCTTGCAAGAGCAGCCGGGCTAAACATGGGCTTGTTTTGTTTTTCAGTTTAACCTTCTTGATAATTTATGTCACTTTTGGAATACAGTTTTTAAGTTTCAGAGTGAAATAAGGAGAGGAAGAGAGAGACAGAGAGAAGAAATGTATTTGCTTAACTTCCGACCAGTGATGGTCATTAGTTTTTTTAAAAAGAAGACCACAAGAGGAAGGTGGATTTGCATGTTTCTAAGCTTGCAAGGACAGAGATCTTTATGTATAGTTACAATCACTCCCTTTGCCCGTTCTGGGGTTGAGGTGGCCCTTGCAGTTTGCTTAACACAGTAGTACCCAGCAAAAACCAAGTATACAGTTGTGCTTGTTTACCCTCTCCCTTCCTTTTGTTATCTGTACCACTGCTAAGTTCTCCAGGAGTTCTTGAAGGCTTCAAGAATCAGCATCCATCACTAGGTACCGTAACTACTGAATGCAATCAAGGAGATTTTAAACAGGGCTGCTGATATTATGCCATGCTGGAAAAATTCCCCCCCCCAGAGGAGGGGCAAAGCATTAAGTTTTTCAGGTGCCTGAATGCTTGTGTGAAGTGCCCCATCTGCCTTGCTTTCAGAGTCATTCGCAACTGCGAGATCAAAGCAGAGACATCTCCACTGTTTTGCTTTCGGAGCCATGAATGGCTCTGAAGGCAAGAGGGAGGGGCCGCTTTACACAGGCATTCCGGCACCTGAAAAACATAGTGCTTTGCTCTCCCATGGAAACACCACTGCTCCCCAGGAATGGCTTCAGTCAGAGTTGGCTACAAGCTCCTGAGGGTATGGATCTGTCTCTTTTGGTTTATTTTACTCTATAGAATCTTGTACACTGATAGTTCAAGTAATACAGTGGGCCTCTGGTATCCATGGGGGATCCATTCCAGGATACTTGGCGGATACCGATTTCCGCGGATAAGCAAATCTGCGGTTTGCCCTCATAGGACCTCCTAGACGTGACCAAAAGCGCATTCCATATACATTCAGGAGGCCTTCTAAGGAGGCTGCATGTGGATTATCTGTGCCTCTGGTCTCTCAGACACAACCAGAGTATGGCTGGTTCCTTCTGGGAGGTCCTTCAAGCCCTCCAGCTACACGATCAGCACCCATGTTGAGTCAAATCTATGGGGTCCAAACCCATGGAAAAGGAGGGCCTATGGTACAACCAAATTATCTCCACTATAATTGTTAAATTTCTTGGTCTTCTTCTGGATCAACTGATGTTTTTGCATTTGCCTTGGTGTAACCAGTGATGTCATCCGGGCGCTCCAGGAACCGGAACGCCCGGATGATTGGCAGCCCTCCGCCCCTATGGCGGAGGCCAGCCACGCCTCCCTGCGCCTGGAATTGCTCCATTTTAGAGCGATTCAGATGCAAGGGAGGGAGGGAGGGCCCAGAAACAGTGGACCCGCCCATCTGCAGAACAAGCGGAACAGCGTACCGGGCCGTTCCACCAGGATGACACCGCTGGGTGTAACTGAGAACAGCATTTGGCCCAAGAGAAAAGTTCTTCAGCAAAAACCCTTTGAGATGTTGAATTGTAATAGGGTAGGAATGGATTGCTGTAATGCTGTAGTATAAGTGTGGTCCCAACTGTTCAGTGTAGTATGTGTGCTTAATTTTGTTCTGCCAGCTCTCACACTGGGACTTCTTAGATTTGTTGTTGTTGTTTTGGTCCTTTAATAACAGCATCCATTAAAACACACAATTATGGATTTCTGCCCTATTAGTTTTGTTTAGTAAAGGTTAGTCTAAAGGTCCCAATTATCTTTCATATCTTGCCATTTATTTCCCAAATTGTCTAGTTGATTTGCTTCTTCAATCATGATTGCTAAGGAAATAGCGCATGTTGGTTAGTGTTGTTACCAGTTCGTATAATCTAGATTTTGAGATGGTCGCATTATATGCAGCAAACTTCAGGTCCAATTCAGAGTTCTCCTTTGCAGCATGGTTGCCAACCTTCTGTGATTGTTTCCATGCCACATCATTTGGGGGTGGAAGAGGGAACCTGGTGCTGGTCTTCCTTCCTTCCCCCAGATCAGTCCTCTTGCCCAGGGCCAAAAGTGTAGACAGCCTAGCAGAGAGAGACCATTCTCAAAAGCCTCTCTCCCACTTCCATGGAGAGTTTTTTTTAAAAAAAAATCTAAACAGTGTAGTTTAGGAGGCAGTTCTTACTAAGTTCAACCAACAATAGGCAAATGAAAAGGTTTTTTTTAAGTTTTCACTTTTCCGTTGCCTATTGTTGGTTGAACTTAGAAAGAATTGCCTCCTGTACGCCTAGCTATAAACTACACTGTTTAGCTATAAACTACATAAAAAGCTCTTATTGCAAATAAGGAGGGAAGGGATAAGATAATACAAGGAAGAAAAAAGGACCAAGCAGGGTTACAATATGGCTTCAATGCTGGCAGTGTTGGGAGTGGGGCAGTTGGGAGATGATTGTGGTGGCTTTACAAACAGCAGTTTAGCAGTTCATTACATACAAGGACATAATTCCCTTAAGCATCAAAACCCATGGCTCCTTAACTGTATTCACTTAGGGCTTGAGGTTTCTGAGGGTGCAATCCTAACCTGGAGTTAAGCCAGCACAAGGGCCACTTAACTGTAAAACACATTTGGACTGCTCTCGTAGTCAGGGAGGTTGGCGCACATATGTATGCTGACTCAGAGAGTGGTCCAAACGTACTTACGGTGTCCCTTGTGCTGGCCAAACTTTGCTGGCCTAACTGTGCCGGCCTAACTCCAGGTTAGGATTGCGCCCTTAATGTCATTACACCGCTCTATATCCAAGAAGTAGGGTGGATCTGGCAATGCATAGATTCACTCTGATTAGCTAGATCAGGACACATGACCATCCACGGACTTGACCTTAAGTAAACTAGGTTTGATGAGCTTGTTGCCCTATCTGACTATATGTTTTACAACTTTTGGGGCATCCTATCTCATTCCCTGTTGTGAGCAGGTGGGCTTAGATGCCCAAACAATGGGCACTTTGAAATTCCAACATGTGGGCTGGCTAGAAGCTGTGTTCTTGATGCACCAGACAATGAAAACAAGTTGATTTTAGCAGAAGTACAGCATGCAGTTAAGTGGCTAGACTCACTGGTGTCTAACCATGCTCACTGTAGGTGTCAGACTTCAGATTTCCTTGCACACCTTCACACCTTCAGAAGGCAGCTGGACCTGGCCACACACTACAATTCTTTCTGAGGGATCCAGCTCAAACACAAACAGAGCACCCTTGCGCTTGACCTTAAGTAACCTTGGTTAGGTAAGGTTTCAGCTCCATTTGCTAGAATGTTTTATGACCACCTGAATACCCATTCTAGTTGTTTGCAAGCCCAGAAACAGAAGCTTTGAGAAAACAGCCCTTCCAGAATGCCTGGAGAGACAAGTTGTCACTGCTGACAGCTAATTACTATTGATAATACTAATTTGTACTCTTTGATCCATGAAGAGTGCCTTTAATAGCCACTTGTCTCAACAATTAAAGATGAGCAACATCATGTCCAAAGCCTAGTTTCCTGGACTCACTATACAGGTGCCCTCGATTTGCCCAACCATGGTGGATTGCATCAGTGGTGGTGGATTATAAAGGGTCTGAGGGAGCAGCACATTTAGGGTTCCTAGGCTGCTTGCATCAGGCGTTCCAAAAGCTAGCTCTTTATACGTAATTGTTATCCAGTCTGATGACAGGTACGAAGACAACTACATAAAGAAACTTGGTCAATGATACACTGCAGACAGAAATTCGGGAATGGAAAGCATGCTATGAGTGCAACTTCTGAAAATGCAGAAAGGGTGGTTTCATTCCTTGATACCATATGGTTGTTGCTACAGAAGGGTTCCAAAGTACTGCTTATGGACGCGGCCCAATCAGTAATGCCAACAATAATAATCTCAACAAATCGAGTCCAAACAGCGTTTCACAAGATTCAAACCAATACATTAAATTTTGCACCCTAGTAACAACTCTCAGATTGTTTTAGGAATAGCAGCGGGAGAGCATTAGTCAATTTGGATCCTAATAATTATTTGCTTCCTGCACTCAAATCTATTCAATATGCTTTTTTCAAGCATAAATATTTGCTCTACTAATTGTTCTCCCGTTCTCATGGTTATTTTGAAAGGGCTGCAAAGCAGTGCTGGCCCAGCAGCTATCCATTAGAGGTGGAGATCTGGTTGTGGTTTTTTACTTTAATCATCTTACAGTATTTGAAGAAATTAGTTTGACCAGTACTTCTGTCTTCTGTCCAGAATTCAGTTGTCTGTATTTGGTATATCATTACAAAGCTACTTCTCAAGTGAATCTTTGCCAGACTAAACACAGTTTTTCCTCCTAGGACATTCCATCTAAAATGCCCAAATGCATATCGTGGGCCCTCTCCAAATTGTTTATATGATGTGGATTCCTGCACGTTAAGTAAGGTAGCTATTTCTAGGACTCGTGTTATTTTTGTGCCTGACTATTGAGAAATTACCGTCTCGTACTGTCAGTTGTTATAAAACTATCCTCGTCGCTGGATGACAGAAGAAAGGATTCCAGGATATTAAAAACATATATACGTATATGGACTAAGTTCATGAAGTCGTAACTGAAAACGCGATCATCAGATAAATGGCAAAGCACTCTTGCTGAAGTCAGCAGTAACATTCTGTTTCACTTCCAGGATAGCAGCCTTGGGCCAAGCCTGGAGTACTTGGGAATGGTCAGCTTTGATTCCCATCAGGTTTATTTGAGCTGCCTTTCTATATGCCTTTTGTGAAGTTTCTCTGCAAGGTAGAAGAATATCAAGGTGGAAGAATATTCAACACTGTTGAATAACAGTGGTATTCAAACTTTTTAGAGTAGAACCCACTTTTTAGAATGACACTCGTGTCGGGACCCACCAGAAGTGATGTCATTAACCTGGAAGTGATGCTGTGGCAGGAAGTGACATAATCAAGCAGGAAGTGCTGTCATTGTAACAAAATAAAATGACACTCCTGAAATGCAAATTGGCATTCTTGGACTGCAGCAATTGCACAACCATGAAACATCCCTGACAGAAAGCAAAATTAGGACAAAATATGACGTAAAAGCACTGAACTGAAAACAAAATTTTAAAAAACCCTCACTTGAAAATTCAAACCGTTAACACTCACTAAAGGAATATAACAAAAGTAAGGTCTGCAGTTTCCAAGATGGCTGCTCCCAGTGTTCTGCGACCCACCTGACATCAGGTCGCAACCCACCAATTGTGTCCCAACCCACAGTTTGAAAAACACTGGCCAGGTCTCCCCTCTCTCATGCTTATGCCTCTGATCTTTTGTTCTTGTATGTAGAACATTGTCTATGTTGAACTTCATCTTGTTGGTAGGAGTCCAATGATTGAACCTGACAAGATCATTTTGAATAGTCTTTGAGTGTTAGCTGTGTCCAATCAGCATTGTGTCATCTATAAAGTTGGTAAAGATTCCCTCTACCTCCTCATTTAGGTCATTTATAAAACTGTTGAGCAGCATAGGGCCTAACACAGAGCCCCATTATACTCTTCTCCAAGTTGTTGTGGAGCCATTTAGTAGCACTTATTGGAAATAGTTGTTCAACTAGCTTTGAACTCATAACATTAGTGCTATCTAGCCCACATCTTAACATTTTACCCACAAGACTATAATGGGGGATTCTGCATTGCCCACCTACACCCTTCCTTCCAGACTAGCCCCTCTATCAAAAAAGGAGGTGAAATTCATCTTGCAAGGGGGAAGCGACAGAGATCCCCACCCACTGATGCCTTGGGGGATGGGCATACAAGCGCTGGTGGAGATGGAAAGGGAAATATGGATGTTGGGACATCAGAACACAGGTATGTTCTACAATATGTCCCAGATATGGCAAGGAAGCCAAAACATGGTTATTGCTTTTGACGGCAACCAGAACTTTGGTGTAATATCCAATTTGTCTCTTAGAATGATTGAACCTGAGATCACATTCTTGAATCCAAGGTTGCATACACAACATGCAGGAACAAACGAAGGGTATACTGTACACTTTGGTACTCTTTCGTCTTCCTTGCCAAGATGGGCTGCATCTGAAAGCAAAAATCTGGTGCTGCTTGTCCAAGGTAGCCCCTTAATCTCCACAGTTTCCCCCTCTTCTGCTTCAGCCCCCTCTCCCATCTCCTTGACCCTTAAAGAAGATTTTCAGAGGTTTCAGGGAGACAAGTGGGGCATGGGAAAGCCCCACGCAAAGGCAGAATGCCGCTAACACTAACCCGGACACAATGCAGATTGTTTGGTGTATGTGAACTCTCAGATCTGCACTAAGATAAATCCCCTGAAATGAGGCATTGTCTGTTTAGAAGGGCACACAGAAAACGTCAATGTCGATCCTAGAAAATGCGACTCCAACTCTCTAACCCGTTTTAACAAAATGATGTGCAGTACTGCTCACAAACCTGCAGTCACAAATCTTGGGTGCTCCGAAACAGCTGGGATTTCTTGAATACAAATGCAACCTTGACCACATTCCACTGAAGCCATGTTCAGTTGCTTGGAGAATCTATTGGTGAATTCCTTCAGTCTCATTAATCACTTAAGGAGTGGCACGGCAGGGGGGGTCTACATTTTTATTTCTCATTTGTTCTTGATATTCCCTGTTTATTACAAAATCCCTTCCTTTACAAAAGTGATAATGTGTCTATTTCCCAATACAGCTTTATCCTTTCTTCACTCTAGGAGATAGCCCATGTGTGAGAACTAGGAACTAAATGACTTTTGATGAACAGTGGCTGAAGGGCAAAAGACCATGACAGTATTTGGAGACCCAAGCTATAGTCCAAAACACCTGGTGGACAAGCATCACAATGTGATCTGCTCACAAAACCTTCCTGCCCCACATTTACCACATTGAACCTTCCTTCATTCTCTTTATTTATTTAGAAAAAAAAATCCTTCATTCACTGTTCATTGACAGCAGCTGCTAGAAAAGAATTTGTGCTGGCTTCTGAATATTCCCTGCAAACCTTGTATGCTCCAGTCAGTCCTCATCCGCTAGGGTTAGGTTCCTCAAAATCATTGCCGATAGTGAATTTGCAGATAATGAACCCTTGAAACTAGGGGATCAATGGGGTTTGGTGCAAGGGGTACCTTATCTGCCATCAGAAGAATCCAGCAGAGACCCCCCAGGAAGCCAGCAGAGGGCAGCAGGAAGTGCCAAAAGAGCTCTGAATGCTGCAGAGGTTGCCGGGATCTTCAGAATGTCACCTGTGACCAGCATGAACCCCTTAAACATGGCCATCAGATGCTTCTGCCAGCCATTTCAAAAGGGTCAGTGCTGGTTGCAGGTGCCATTCTGAAGGACCCTGCAGCCTTCAGGAAGTCTCTGCATAGTAGATAATGAGGACAGAGGTGCAGATAATGAGGTAAGCAGCAATTCTGCTACTTCCTTGCAGATAAGCCAATTCACAGACAGCAAGTTCACATATAAAGATATATAAAGACTATATATCTAATCAGTGCCTAGTTTTTAGGACTACTATGGAAACCGCCTCACCTTCTCATAGTTACTGTTTCTTCTCTTTTCCATACCATTATGCCTTCATCATTCACTTTGCCTTTTGTTCCTCAGCAATAAAAATGCCCATAAGAACCTTCAATGTAGAATTTTGCCCATTTCACAGACTGCAAATCTGAGGTCTCACCTCTCAGCACTGCTTTTCACTGCATGCAGTAAACCATGAGGATTTAAATACCTGTGATTCTGCATGATATTTACGTGTTATTTTTTGAGCTTCCAACCTTCTTTATACTCTTTCCCTCATGTCTTTTCCATGGATGAGGACTCGCATATCACAAAAGGGTCTGAGGAGTGTTTCAAAGCACAGGTCAGTTTACACAGGGTGGTATTGACCAACACTGCTGCTGCAACTTGGTTTGCAGGAACCAAGAATGCATCTGGAACTTTCTCTTGTGCCTTCACATTTTCAGGTTAAATTGCTAATCTAGCTTCCAGGGACGATTATCCACCATTACAGGTATTCTTATTAAGGAATCTCTGAGAAATGTCTGAGAAGTCTCAGGGATCCCCATAACACAGTTTGAAGACAACCCCAATATCAGGGCGGCCAGACAGAATGGAGGACAGAGTGCCTATACCTTTATCCATTGTATAGAAGAGGAAATTTTGGCAAGTGCAGCTCAACATGGAAGCTCAACATGGAAGGATTTAAAAAGCTGTACCTGCCCACATTCTGTACTCCGTTGCATCTGGTCAACCCTGCCCAATATCCAATTTCCCATTATCCTGCCATTCTTCAGACAACATGATAAGATGATTTTCCCAGGCTGAAATCCTAATCACACATAACTGCGAATAAGCTCCGTTGAACACTATGGGACTTGCTGCTGAGTAGACATGCTTAGGATTGTGCTGTAAAAGTGTGACCAGCACAGCCGTACAGGAAAGCTTGGTGTGGTATTATTGGTTCGCAGCAAAACGAAAATATCCCTGAGGCTGCTGTAGATGTTCGAACCTAGTAATGGGCGATTCTCAGTTGTAAGAGAAGATAGGTGGGTTGCGGGCTGTCCTGTTTAGCTCTCCTCTTTTGCTCGGAGAATTCTCAGGCTCCCCCAACAACCAGGAGGCTCACGCAATGTGTGGGCAATCTCAAGCAGAACGTTTTTCCTTCAATGCTTCTCTGCTGGATTCGGCTCAGGCCCTTTTGTGGTCTCACAACACAGCGACATTCTTCAAAGTGCTGACATTCCTGTGAGCTTCCTCTTCAGTGGTGGCACACCAAGAATGTGGAGTTGCATTATTGCGAAGCATGCAAACGTCAATTCACATCTCCATGTTTGTAGGCTACACACTGTGGCCGTTTGCCAGCAGATAATCACAGGCCTTCCCTACTTGGCAAGATGATAAGAAGGAAGTGCTGGGGTGGGGGGTGGGGGTGAGGGATGCGGGGAAGGGAAGTCTGGAGATAAAGGTATAACAACACCCCTCTTTTC
The DNA here is from genome assembly GCA_029204185.1 of Lerista edwardsae. NCBI lineage: Eukaryota > Metazoa > Chordata > Lepidosauria > Squamata > Scincidae > Lerista > Lerista edwardsae. The sequence continues at coordinate 8,115,429 of JAJKFI010000058.1, read as the reverse complement.
CATCAGGGGAAGTGAGTGGGAACAGCTGTTATCTTCTCGATCACTTTTCACATTTTTTTAACCTGGCCAATTTTTAGGCCTTAAAAACAAAACTATTTGCTTCCTGGAAATTATGTTGAATATTTTTATTGGCCAGCATTGGTAATTCTCTAAATAGTTTTCTAGGAGGTGGTTTATCACCCCCCTTTTTGTCTGGCAAATTGGATATACGTAATTAAATAAAATTAGGCTGCAACCCTATGCATGTCTACTTGGGAGGAAGCGGGATTTACTTCTGAATAAACATGGATAGTAGTGATTCATGTATCGTAAACATGTATAGTAGTAGAAGGAAGGAGGAATCATGTACACCACCCTGAAACCCTTTAAGGAAAGGGGGTATAAAAATGGGGAAATGTAAATAAATAAATAATACCCCCACCCTGATTGGCTTGGTACCTGTTAAATTCATATAAGAATAACCAAGGGCTCAATCCTAACCAACATTCCAGCAGAGGCCTCCTCAAGGTAATGTTTGTTCCCTTACCTTAGAGCTGCACTTTCCCCTGTGCTGGAAAGTAGGTTAGGTGTGTGCCCCAGGTAACATTTGCAGAGTAAGGTTGCCGGTGCAATAAATGAGCACCGGTGAATTGACTAAATGTGCACGGCAACTGGAAAAAAAATAAGAACATTTCTCATTTATTTTAATCCCCAGCACCATATTTTCCATCTAAACCCTCCGCCTATTCATCCAATACATAATTTGTTACACCAAAATTTCCCTTCTCATGCAGGAAGTCTATGAGCGGTTTCCAGTTATTCATAAATGACTTTACTGACTTTACTAAGTAAAGCTGTATGTTTTATAAACATACATTTTCCATACATTTTCCATAAAAAAATAATTGTTTTTTGAGGATGCATTCCTATATTTGCAGCAAGATGCCATCTTGGAAAAATTCCTTCTTGTTGAAGGGAGGAGCAGGAATCTTCCTAGCTAAGTGCTAGGCTCAACTCCCAGAGCTCAATCCTGAACTGGCGTTAGGCCGGCATAAGCTAAGCCAGCCAAGTTTGGCCAGCACAAGGGCCACCATAAAGTGTGTTTAGATACCCTCAGAGTCAGGGAGGATGGCTCATGTCTGTTTGCTGGCCTCTCTGATTTTGAGAGTGGTCCAAACATACTTCACGGTGGCCCTTGTGCTGGCCAAACTCTGCTCGATTAGCTTATGCCGGCCTAACTCAGTTTAGGATTGCGCCCCCAGTGTCAGTGTCTCTGTCTGTCTGTCTGTGTATGGGGTGGGGGTGCTTGCTATGAATGTCAGAACATTGAGATTTTCAACCATGCACATCTGTGCCAAAAAAGCTTTCAGATTGTGCTCCTGCTATGGGGTTTATTTTATTGTATGCGTTCTGTTTTTTACTTTCTTGTTTACCCCTGGTATATTTTACGATTGTATTTTTGTATATTTATTTCTGATGTTGTTAGCCACCTTGAATGGGATTGGGGTAAGGCAGGGTAGACATCCTTCAAATAAACACACAAACGCCACAGGATGGGAGGGCAACACTGTGGCGGCTGCTGCCCCCACTCCTGTAACCTGATTCCATTGCATGAAAGATGCTGATGCAGCAGCGCTGTGTGGTGAGGGTGTGTCTGGTGAGGTGGAATTGCCCTATCATAGTTCTTTGAAAAGTGCCTCTACTGCTGCTGCAGTGGCTGTGATTCTGCAAACACGTACTAACCTGCGGGCTCCAGGTGTTCAAAGCTTTTGGTTTGTGTTTGCATGATCACAGTAGTGGGGCACTTCAAAGGACTCCATAGGGCATCCTTTGATTCACCAGAAACATCCTTACCACACATTGCTGTGCTGATGTACATGTCCAGTATTTTGGTCTATTCTAGGCACACTGTTAGGGCTCAATTCTAACCTGCAGTTAGGCCAGCAGAGTTAAGTATAGCTAGCACAAGGGACACCATAAAGCATATTTGAGCCACTCTCGCAGTCAGTGAGGCAGCACATAGACATGCACCCTCCTCTTGTGCAGGCCTAACTGTGCAGGCCTAACTCCAGTTAGGATTGTGCCCTTAATATCATAGGAAGCTACAAGGTAAACCCAGGGGCATAGCTCATGAGAGCATAGCCCAGTGCAGAGGGCAAAAGGTTGCCCCGGAAGTGACGTCAAAACAGGAAGTGATGTCCAGGGGCGGATCTCTTTGAAAGGGCGCCCATGGCGCCCAATGAAAATGCGCCCCTAGGGGCACGCAACGTCATGACGTCACATCGTGATGTTATGACAGCCCCGCCCCTTTTAAGAGGCGCGTTCTTTTCTTTCTGTTCGCTAATGCCGGCTGGGGCGCATTAGCCGGCATTAGCGAACAGAACAACGTGGCTGGGGCGCCACATTCTTTCTGTTCCCTGTGCTGCTGGCCTTAAAAGGCCAGCAGCACAGTGAACAGAACGTACGCGGCGCCCTCGCCACGTTCTTTCTGTTTGCTAATGCCGGCTGGGGCGCCCCAACCGGCATTAGCGAACAGAATGCGCCCCCGCCCAGCACCCCGCCCCTCTTGAAAAGCGGGAGGGGGCGCCGGGTGGCAGCGCATTCTCCTCCCTCCGGCTGGCTCTTTAAGGCCAGCCGGAGCGAGGAGAATGGGGCGCAGGGTCTGGGTGGGAGTGGGGGGCCGTGGGCACCATTTTGGGGGGGCGGGCGCCATGCGAATGGCGCCCCCCGCAAGATGGCGCCCATGGCTCGTGCCACCCCCTGCCACCCCCTAGAAACGCCTCTGGTGATGTCACTGTTGTATTTTTGGGTTTTGGCCATAATGTTTGATAGAATAGAAGTCTTACGCTCTGGTTTGTTTCATTGCATTCTGCATTAATCCTGCATCGAATGATGTCTAACATGATGATATTATTTATACAGACCAAGGTTTTCCTGGTATATTTTACTATTGGTGAAGGTTTTCACAGTTTTGGCCACTAACGTGCAGCTCAGCTTGCTGCCCCCATAAAGTTTGTTGCCTGGTGCAATTGCACCCCCCTATACTTCTTTAGCTATGCCCCTGACTAAACTGCTTGTTACATTGAATGCAGAGCTTCTGAACTGACAACGTATTGGTAGAAGTGAATGATATGCGCAGCCCCTCTTGATGCTAGCACCCCATCTGTCTTGAAATGTAGGATAGTTTTCCCAGGACAGAAGGTTGGAATGTAGGACATGTCCTGGAAAAAGAGGTCATCTGGTCACCTGGCGTTTGGTGCCACTACTCCTGTGCTGGATTGGCTTGGGCCCTTAATCTTCCTTCAATGCTATGCTCTAGTACTGACAGGTTGAAATGGATACTGAGTCTTTAAGAGTGAAAAGAATTTCTGCTTCTAATCCTTGGCTCCTCTTCTGAGATGTTGCCAGCAAGCATGTTCCAGATGTGAGAAAAGTTATGCGATATGGACACTTCATTTGGAAATGAGTACAGAGCACCTGATCATGTAAAGGTGAAATCACCACGTGGCCAATTGTTGTGGTTAGATAATGGCAAGAACAAAACTGTCTGGGTATTATTAAACAGGGCACCATTTTTATGAACCCCTGGGCCTAAAACACAAATTCCTTCATGAACAAGAATCTGAGGGCTGAGTAATAACAGAATTACAAAATGGCAGTAGACCAGTTTTTCTCATGAATTGATCAGGGCTGGGGATTTTTTTATGGACTCTGGGTATAGCTAGAATATTTTGAACTCCTTTGGTTTGCTTTGATCATTCCATCACCTACCCATTCGCCAAGAGAGAATAAACCAAGGTTAATGCAGAAGGACAACATAAAATTCAAGCTGCACTGGTTCAGCTGGGTAAGGTTTGCATCTGCTCGCATGCTGATGAATGCTTATTAGTCCAAACTACATTCAAATGACTGCATTTTTGATGACCATGGACAACAGAAAAATGGAGATGTTTCCAGTAATGGCATCTAAATAATTTAGCAACAGGTACTCACTTTTGATTGGCACTTGTGTCGGGGCCCGCCCACCGGAAGTGAGGTCATAGCCGGAACCCAGGAACTGCCCCCAGGAACTGCCGCGCCTCCTCGTTAGGCTGCGCAGCTGCCCAGGAGAAGGCCTGGGAGTCCCGGGCCTTCTCCAGGGCTGCTGCATGAGCTACCGATTCCCCCCCAGGAACCGCCGCACCTCCTCAGGAGGGAGCCCCAGGCAGCCTACCTGCTCATGCTGCTGCTGCCGTCGGTCTCTCTCGCTCCGCTGCCTGCCTGCCTGCCTGCCTGGCTCTGAGAACATGCAGGCAACTCAAATGTGCAGGCAATTCAAACATTGCAGGGGGTGGGCGGAGCGCCGACGGAGTTGACAAGTGGGCGGGCGAATGGGTGGGGCCAGCCCTAATCCTAGGAACGGGTACACACGTACCCCCGCGTACCCGCTACATGACATGTCTGGATGTTTTCCATCACTGAATTGATCAAGAAATGTAACAGTATGGAAGCTGTTGTACTGTACAAAAGGAAAACAGTCAAACATTAGTATGTGCCCTATGTGGATATTTATTTATTTATTATATTTATATACCACTTTTCCAAGATTCAAAGCGGTTTACAAAATTGAAACCCTTTAAAATAACTGCGCTGCTAGATGCTGCGAAAAAGTGTTTGGGAACGTCAGCTGGTCCAAAATGCAGCTACCGGAATTAGTCTATGTACAAAAACTCTAAACATGCAGGTAACTCAACTTGCCATTAAAGGCCAACAGTGTTTAGACCATCAAGTTCATATTTTTATATAGAAAGATGGGTCAAAAAGGCAGGAATTGAAAAGGTAATCGAATAAGCAATAGGCAGCTCAATTCTATGCAGGACTGGGCTGCTTGAGCAGAGCACTTCTTTGGCAGCCATTTTGAGAGTGATGCTGCAACAGGTAGTATGTTCCATGTCCATTGCTGGATCCCATTGCAGCCACCGGATCAGGTAAGGTAGGGGCGGGGAGGGGCAAACTTGATTCTGGAGGCTGCAGGAGAGTGCGTACCTGGCGGTGACAATGTACATCAGATCGTATCTCCTCCATCAGCAGCCTTCCCAACTCTTTTCTATCCATTTATGGTGCCACTGAGACATTTATGACAGCGAAACACTAGATCTACCATCCTAATTGGGTCGTAATTTAGGCTACAATGGAAAAAATAGTTTGGGATACAAATTTAGGGCACAATCCTAACCTGGAGTTAGGCTGGCACAGTTAAGCCAGCAAAGTTTGGCCGGCACAAGGGACACCACACCGAGTTTGGACCACTCTCGGAGTCAGATAGGCCAGCACACAGTGCTGTGCCATCCTAGACTCTGAGAGTTGTCCAAACGTGCTTTAAGGTGGCCCTTGAGCCAGCCAAATGTTGCTGGCCTATCTGTGCTAGCCTAACTCCAGGTTATGGTCTGAGATCCTGTCTAATTTCAACATGATCAGATCCAATTATAGTCAATCATTGAGGCATTGTCCTTGTAATCATGATACTCCACTTGAAGTTGATTGACTTCTAAAATAGCTATGTGTATCAAAATTTCTCTCTGTCTCTGTCTGTCTGTCTGTCTGTCTGTCTGTCTGTCTGTCTGTCTGTCTGTCTCTCTCTCTCTCTCTCTCTCTCTCTCACACACACACACACACACACACACACACAGTGATGTCTTTTCTGGTTTTGTTGGAAGCATCTTTGTTCGCTATGCATAAATCTGTATAATGAGTGAAAATACTACCAATTTCACTTTTGGTAAAGGGCTTTTTTTGGAGAAGGGCTTTTTAAAGGGCTTCTCACTTTTGGAGAAGGGCTTTTTAAAGATTTGTAAGAACCAAACAAAAAATCCTTTGTGGGTAAGCTTTGTGCCAAATAGCCAAAAAGCCCAAATCCATGATTTGTTCCAAGTTAATGCCACATCTACCATGAGCTTCCATGGGGGAATAAGGATTTGGTCTGACAATTCATTAGTGGACTCTGTGAACACCCAACAGCAGTAATGCTTTCTTGAAAGCAAGGCCCCTTCTCTTGCCCCCTGTTTATGTACTAATGTTATTTCTCACACCTTTATTGTGTTACTTTCTTTAATTTGATACCACGCTGGCGCCCAGTAGGATGCCACTCAAACATTATATCAGTGATCTCAGAGCTGAACTCCCAAAGGTTTATTTTACAAATGGCTCCTAGCAGATGTGTGGCACACTTTATTAACTTAAGTACCCATTAGTTGAAAATTTCATTAGTTTGGGGGGAAAGGGGATCAGTTTCATCAATAGACCTGGTATGGGTGGATTCTTTGTGTCAACCTGACCCATATCAAAATGGATTATTGTTGTAAGTGAGACAAGTGACCTAATGTTCTGCCTATTATGCACACATGATCTATAACCTTTTAAAATACTAGTGTGGGAAAACAGCACACTTCAGTGAATCCCCAAACCATAGATTCTTAACAGGTGGCAATCCCTCGCTTAGCAACATTTGTTAGAGGCTATCCGTGTGTGTGTGGATATGAATTATCAGGGGGTACAGTTTCCAACCAGGTAACCAAGGGGAAATCAGAGCAGAGAATGAAAACGGGACAATGAACGGCATAACACACTTTTTAATGAGCACAGATGGCCCTGGTGGAACTTTGTGCATAGTGCCACCATCTGACTAGCCAGAAGCATTTCACCAGAGAGGATCCCTTTTGTTCACTGATATTATGAATGCCATATACACAATGTGTAATGTGAGATTGAGCACTCTGAATTTGCAGCCTATGACATTAATCTTGCTTTTGGTAATATTTGGAGGCTTCAACTAGTGCAAAGCACCATGGCCAGACTTCTGATGGAGGTGAGTTATCAGTAGAACATTACACCAGGGCACCACTGTTGGCACTGATTTCCTATAGCCCTCTAGGCTCAACTAATGACGATGACCTGCCAGGTCCTAAATGGTCTGGGCCATTATTTTTCAAATATTTTAGCATAGAGACACACCTAAAATAACAATTTCACTTTTCCATTTGCTCAAGCCTTTGTAGCTGTAATGGTAATTAGGCAGCAGAGCTCCACAGAAGTAGAACATTGTTTAACCCTTGATGCATATAGCGTGCAGTCCATGGGGTTTTCTTGGCAAGGGTATTAGAGTGGGTTGCCATTTCCTTCTCCAGTGGACCACGTTTAGTCAGATACTTTAGTCAAATACTTTGGCCACCTCATGAGAAGAGAGGACTCTTTAGAAAAGACCCTCATGCTGGGAAAGATTGAAGGCAAAAGGAGAAGGGGGCGGCAGAGGATGAGATGGTTAGATAGCGTCACTGAAGCAATGGACATGAAATTGGGCGAACTCCGGAAGCTAGTGGAAGACAGGGAGGCCTGTCGTGCTGTGGTCCATGGGGTCGCGAAGAGTCGGACATGACTTAGCGACTGAACAATAACAACCATAGAGCCTAATCTGTCAATTTCAGGAATCACCAAAAAATTGGATCATGACGCATTGGTAGGCCACAGACCCATAGGTTGAGAATTGCTGGTATGGGCCAAACATACCATAACAGGCCACCTGAAATAGATTTGTTGATGTTGTAGACCAGGCAGCAATGTCCCAGATTTATAACATATTGCCTTGTATTTATCATTATTGTCATTCCCGTCTTTCTTTTAAGTATTTTGGCCAGTGATCTCCAAACTGGAGACCGCTACAGCCCCCAAAAGGCTCCCTGGCATGACTGGTGCTTTTCATTCTGCTGGGGAAAACCATGTCTATAGCCCCCAAGTGTAACCAAGTGTAACCAGAGCTGTGTGCACAGCATGCCCAGACCCAGGAAGCTACTGGCCACGACGACACTAAGGGGCTGTTGTCACAGCTTTCCCAACACTCCTCGGGGGAACGGTAAGCGTGGGCCATTGGGTGGCGGGAAACAGCGGTCTCCAGGTCCAGCCCACAGGCAGGAGTTTGGAGACTGCTGATTTAGGCCATCAAAGGAAATTTATATAATTTGTACTAAATGAATCCTGTGCAATCTGTTCGTTTATGTTCTAGGCCAGCATTGAGCTAGATGAAATAGGCTTTTGTTACACAGGGTTACACAGCATGCTTTTGGTGAACTGTGAAATGAGGCATTTCTTAAAGCAAATCAAAATGAAATGCCTTCAGAATGAACCATAGGTTTCTGTCATTCAGAAGGCCAATTCCAAAAAGGTGCAGTTTCGCAGAACCAAAAGGCTATTTGTAATATAAACATATAAGGAATAGCAGTGGTTCCTAAACATTTTAGCAAAGGGACCCATTTTTAAAAACGACACTCTATCAGGACTCACATAGCTTTGACAACACTCAATAAAAAGTTTCACTTTACTAGCCATTCCAGCCTTTATCCTTTTTTACTATGTTGGGGGAGGGCCTTCTGGAGCATTTGCTGAGCTCACGTTCATTGGATCGTGACTGAATGGCCTTCCATTCCCCTCTACCTGGCCTTTGATAGGAGCAGAGGCATGCTTGTCTACTCACAAGTAAACACATACCTGTGGCTCAGTTTCACTGCCCTCAGGGCTCAATATATTTTCTTTGTCAGCTTGTTGGGGGAGGTGGGCTTCCTTCTAAAGTGTTTTGGGGACCTGTGTTCATCGGATCGTGACCATTCTAATAATGTGGCATTCTTCTCTGCTGCCCTTCAAAGTGGACTGAGGTATGTTTTCCTACTTAAAGTAGGTGCAGCTCAGTGCACAAGTGCAACTCAGTTTCACTTTTGAGAGTGTTCAATGCAGTTGCCCCTTTTCTTATGCAAAGATTTCATTCCAGAGTCAGTAGGTAACGCTAAAATTGCATATACTCCCTATTGCCTAACAAACCCTTCCATCCAGAAAATACATACTGTTTCTCTAAAATTGTCAAGAGGCAGGTGGGAATTACACTGATTGAGGGAACAGTAACATCATTCTCTGATCTCACACTCACTCTCCAACATGCATTTAGTAAGTGGATCACCTGCCTTATTTAAATTGTTGGTTTCCTCTTTTCCTAAAGTTTGCTTTGTTTAGCCAAGTGCATGTAGTTGAACTTACGTAAGTAAAGTGCGCCTAAGACCAGGGGCAACTGTATTCTAGCGCAGTGGTTCCCAAGCTGTGGGTTGGGACCCACCAATGGGTCGCGAGCAAATTTCAGGTGGGTCGCGAAGCACTTAGAGCAGCCATATTGAAAATATGGGAAGATGGGATGCTGGAAACAGGAAGGGCTGTGTTGTTTTCCTTGGGTCAAGATTGTAAATAGACTTTTTTGTTTCTGATTTATTTTGCTATTGGAAAATGGCTGAGAAATAACCCAACTTATTGCTGCATTCTCAGGAAGGCAGCAGACTCTGGCATCACAATGATGCCACTTCCGGCCATGACTTCATTTCCGGTGGGTCCTGGACAGATTGTCATTCTAAAAAATGGGCGCTGGTGTTACATGGTTTGAGAACCACTGCTCTAGTGCATGGTGCAAAAAGCGCTACCGTGAGTTGAAGCAAGTCTTTGGATTCAAGACATCAGTAAGTTGTATTCATGCTATTAAGGTGTATGTATAAAAAGTAACTTTTAAAAAAATAATAATTTAATTTTTATAAAAACACACTCTAGGTCAGCCCTGAAGCATGTAAGTGCCCCATCCTATCCCTGCTAGTCCACAGGGCGGCTTCCAGAGCATGCACTGCATGCTATGGTGGGGAGGATATGACCCATCAGCCCAGGGGAAGTAGGGAAAAATTGTTTTTACTTGTCTCCCAGTAGGCTGCTTGTCTTTTAGTAGGTCTCATCAGACTTACACCAGTTCTTTTGCTGTTGTTAGTCCAAGGAAACTCCTAGCAGTAGGTCTAGGTCAGGAAAGGGAGATAGGATCAGGTGTGCACTAGTGCTGCCAAGATCCACCCCCTCCTGCCTGGCCCACTCCCTGCCCTGATCTGCCCATTATCCCTCAACCACCCCCTGCTGCTAACGTACTGGTGATGTTCAGAAGGCCACTGTGGCCCTTGCACTGCTTCTAGCCATTTGCTCTTGAGAGCTGTAGCCTGCCAAACAGTGGAGTGGGTTTTCTGCCAGGGGTCTGGGGCTGATGGATTGTGCCAAGTGGCATTTATGAGAATGCAAATAACTACAAGGCAGGCGTTTTAAACTTTGTCGCACAAATGAATACAACTCTGGTTTCCTGTTCTTCGCAGACCACTATTTAGTCAACCTTACAAGCATCATTAAAGAGGATTCTTGAATTAAAGGATTCAGAATTAAGAAATTGCAACAACCAGGCTACTTCATTTGTCCTATATGAAAGCTGTATGTACACAAAGAAAAAAACACCTTGTGCACAGTTGATAAATTTCCACCACATCTGTTTAGCTGAAGAGAGAGGCCTTTCTTAAATTATATAACTAACAAAATGTTATAATTTATAATTTCTCTCTCTTATTTGTGTGTGTGTGTGTGTGTGTGTGTGTGTGTGTGTGAGATTCGGCATCAATGGTTTCAGTTATCTGGACTGGGATGCCTATTAAAAAGATAGGGGAACATTTAACAGATCTTTTTAAATCTTGTTGCAGCAAAACCACTGATGCTCCCTTATTTTAAAAAAAGGCGTCCCCAGTATCCGTGGTTTCAGGTATCCACAGTGGGGTCCTGAACAGAACCCCTGCAGATACTGAGACATGCCTCTCTCTCTCTCTCTCTCTCTCTCTCTCTCTCTCTCTCTCTGTGTGTGTGTGTGTGTGTCTGTGTCTGTGTCTGTGTCTGTGTCTGTGTATCTGTGTATTGAGATTTTGATTTGATTCTGTAAATGTATATCTGTAATAGTATTCTGTGAATGAACAAAAGAAAAAATACAGTAGCTCCCAGAGTGAACTGGTTTTAATTAAAGACACATCCAAACATTTCTACTGACATTGCAAAATGAGTTTATTCTGATTAAAGCAAGAATGAGGGAGAGAAAGCCCACTACTGTGAACCCTGACTCCAGGGCACGACTCGCATATGTATGTACACAGCATTCTAACAGCTAAATATAAAACCAAATAAATTATTAAGCCCAGCTGTTTTGCTTTCAGAAATTTTTAAATTTCAATTCTCTGAGCAGTTTTTCAGAGATCTTTCTCTAGGGCTGCCAACACCTGGCCCAAAAGGGATCTCCTGCGACTTGAATAGCAGAGCAAGCGAGAAAAGTTCAGAAAGGGGTAGCCTTCTGCAGTGTTTCTGCAGTAACAAGACTTACTGCACCTGTTGACAACAAAACCAAGTCTGACCTTGGATTGGATCGACAATGAAACACTTGGCAATTAAGCTAGCGAGAGAAAAACAACATTGTTGCCAACGTAAGAAAATAATAACTTGGTTGATAAGTAAAATGAAACAGTAAGTACAACCTAGTGGCTGACTGTTAATTTACTTTGGTTAGAAGACTACAGTATTTAGGACTGAAAAGAAGCATTCTATTCTACTAGAAGGGGGCTAATTTCACTAATGTTTTCCTTGTTCTCTCCCCCCACGCCGTTCTGTGTAAATCTAAACATTTCCATGTGACAATTATTCTCCAGCCTGCCTCAATATAAAACTATACACCTAAACATGATACAATCCCACAATAATCCACATGCATCTTTATCTGACTCCTTTGTTTGACCTTATCCAGTTTTGAACTCTCACTGTGACCGCTTACACAATGTATTGCTTGATATGAGACTGGCCAGGCAGCCTCTAAAGCCATTGTAAAGACCGCCTTCAGCACTGACAAACACTGTATCCCTAATGTAGTCTATGACCTAAAATAAAACTGGTTTTAACAGAGGACACTGAAATGTCAGACAACAATTCATTTATTAGACTTGCGGATCATTCAGCTTGCATTTACAAACACCAGCTCAGACGACAGCTTCCAGATGTTCCCCAAACGACTGTTGTTTCTGTCTTTAAATATGGCCTGATGAAAATGTGCACAATTTTTTTCCTTCTGTTTGTCCATTCAAGACTGTAGGCGCCTTTGTACGTTTTCAGTTGCTCAGCAGCAATTTGCTGATCGATGAAACTCTGCAGTTCTTCCCATTTCCTGGAGCTCTGGTCCATGCCTTGCTGAATGTGTTCATGGGTTAATTCTAGCTCCTTTCTGAAACCCTCTTCACTCAGCTGGTGCTTGATAAACAGACAGCAAGTCGAATGGTTTTGGTATGTCTATCCTGAGCTCTCCTTGGCGGACGATGAAGTAGGGCCTCAGGCTGTCAGCGGTCGCTCTCTCTAGCCCATCGAGAAGCTGCTGGAGGTACTGGAGGAATGCGTTGTAATTTTCTATGGTCAGGTCAATCAGTTTTTTGGTCTCAGTGATGAACCTTTCATAGGAGTTAGAAAGGTGCTCATAGGCCTCCTGAAACTTTGCTTTGACCTGCTCATTTTGTTCAGCAGCACTTTGCTTGGCAGCTTCAGACCAATACAGGATCTTGTCATGAGCAGACTTGGAGATCTCGGTGATTCTTCTGTCGTTCTCGACAAATTCTTTCACTTGATCCGTCAGACGTGCCATCCAGTCAGCAGCAGCACTGACATACTGAGCTGACCATTCCACTGCAGCACTGAGGAGGCTCTTCAGCCAAGCGAACACCTTCTCTTCCACTTCATAATACTTGACCGACCATCCGACCACAGTTGGGTCAAAGTACTCTTCCCGCAGGTCCTTCATATATAGCAGAAATTCTTCCAGCTTCAAGAAAGCAGACCGCAAATCGTTTCGGATGATGTCTTCAGCACGAGGAACCAAATACTTGATATTGTCTGCTAAGGTATTCAGCCCTTGTAAGACCTTTGTGAGCAGTTGCTGTGTCTGGTCTTTGATGTAGTCATAGTTTTGGGCTTGTATGTTTCGGATGAACTCCTGGGTCTTTTGGAAGGCTTCCTGGACCAATTCTTTCAACTGTTTAAGTTTTTCTGCAAAGTCAATCTCTTTGAGACCCACAAATATCTGACTGGCTTTCTTTTGTACATGGACTAGAAATCCTTTAATCTCTTCAAGTACTTGACTGCCTCTGATGATCTGGGTAGAAGCTGGGATTTTAACTTCAAGGTCATTGATAAAGGCAATCAAAGCATCAAAGCAGTCCTGCAGTTTTGAAATGCAGAGGTCTACGGCTTGAGCTAATTTTTCAGTGGCAATTATAATCAGTTCTTCGCCAGTGTGCTTCTCAGCCAACCCCGGCACCTGGAACTTAGTTATCTTCAAGAATTCAATGGCAGAGTCAAGGAAGCGCTTCACTGCTTTTTGGTATTCCATTGTGACCTCCATGATGGCATCAAAAAACTTGGCTCTTAGTTGGTCATAGTCTACTTGGCTGGCTTGATCTGCTGCTTCGTAATACATCTTCTTAGCTTTCGTCCTCATAAAGTCATACTTCCCACTGGCCTGGCTAGCAACTTGGTGAAGCTGCTCTTCAATGTCACTGATTCTGTTTAAAGATGCTCTGAAAGCCGTATCAGCGTTTGTTCTCAGGCTCTCCTTCAGCTTTAAGGTAGCTGTGCTGATTTCCATCCCTGTATGCATGCGGTGGTACTTATTAGCACATTTGTACACGGCGTCAGCCATTTTAGGTACCTGCTCTTTTAAACCTTGGAGTAACTCTGTGGCGCCATCTTCTTTCCAATTGGCTTTGACTTGAATGAGATCTGGATTTTTGAACGATACCTCACTTTTCAAGATATCAACATCATTCTGAGGATCAGACTGAAAATGTAAATTTTAGAAAGGGTTATTTTCTGCTTTTTAAAAATATGACCCTCATTCACTAACCAACTCTGAAGAGCAGTATTAGTATTTTGCTAATGCGCTCAACTCCATTAATTATAATTTATCTAAATTATACCTCTTCACTTCCCCAGAGTCTCTGCACCTGGCTTGTTTTGAAGAAATGATGGTAGAGGAGGTAGAAGTGGAGACAGCGACAGCAATGATGATCTTCTTCTACCCCCCATCACCTCCTTATCTCTTATCTCCACCACTTGGCATTTCCTCAAAACTGGCCAGGGCAAAGAATATTGGAAGAAGTATAATTAAAACGCATCTTCAAAATTGGCTGGGTGGTGAGACTCCTGGGACTCCTCTGTAGCTGATGTGTTTTGGAGAAGCACCAGAGAAAGTAAGGAGGCAGCATTTCTCTTCCTGATGGCTCTTCTTCAAAGGAGAATATCTCCTTGGCCAATATTCAGAAGTGGTGCTGGAGGTGGATGTAAGCCCATCTCCTCACATCCTTCCCTTATCTGCTTGAAGGACAGTGAGTGAGAATGGGGCATTTGGCCAGGCAGGTGGGAGTAAGACACAGGGTATCAACTGCTGGTTCACCGTCTCTACTAGCCCACCCCTAAAGTTGTCACGTAAATCCACTGTGTAAGGGGGGCTAGCCCTGAGAGCAATACTGATGCAACATACCCTAGGATGTTCTAATGCAGTGGCCTTCATGCCATGACCCAGTAAGGAAGGAAGGAAGGAAGGAAAGACTGGGGAAATACCACCGATCCTGCCCCCTCCTGGGACCTATGTGCCCATCCCTGCTGCACCCTCCCAGCACTGTAACCAAATATTCTTACTTGAGAGAGCTGAAGTTACCATGAAAATTGACAATTAGTAAAATCCATTTCAGCACAATTGCTAAGAACCTGAGCAGAACTGGGACACCATCTCCTGGTACCTGAATAGGTACACCAGATGCCTCCCCCTTTACCTAGTGGTGCTCTAGTCCAGTAGTCTTCTACCTTTTGCATTCCTGTAAGTTGCTGCAATCCTACAACTGAGGCTTCGCTCCCCCATTGGGGTCCCAGCCCCTAGGTTGAAGAGCACTGTTCGAGTGCACCCTGGGACACAGTATAATGACCTGTTACGGTCCCTAAGAGCAGCTGAGTGATACTTTACAAAGCAGGCAGAGTTTGGGTGGCTGCCAGTATCCTGCAACAAATTCACTTCTTTGAGAACAGCTTAAGGCTGGGATATTAATATTATATTATAAATCTACGTTTTCATAAGATCAGATGAATAATCTGGTATGTATATGTGTAGTGAGTTGTATGGGTAACTTCCTCTTTCTCACGTGCGTGCGTGCGTGCGTGCGTGCATGCATGCATGCATATGTATGTATGTATGTATGTATGTATGTATGTATGTATGTATGTATGTATGTATG
>JAJKFI010000058.1:8072258-8099874 GCA_029204185.1 Lerista edwardsae | reverse complement strand
TATGTATGTATGTATGTATGTATGTATGTATGTATGTATGTATGTATAACGTCCTTCTCCATCCAAGGTTTTTGAATAAAGTCTGCCTCTAGAAATGCAGACCCAACAAATATAATTAACGGTGATGCTAGAATATCATTTATTCGTTTTCCATTCTTTTATTTCAGCAAAGTTGTCACTGCACTTGAGGTAGAATTGTGTGCTTGTGCCAATGAGATGTTAAGGAAGCTTAAATGCATTGCTGTGGCCAGGCCAGGTGGGTCTTCTCAGCACCATGAAGTCTGTCCCAGCAATCTGTAATTTGGGTCCAATAACAGGCAAGTTAAGGCCCCTAGACTCTCTCTCTCTCTCTCTCTCTCTCTCTCTCTCTCTCTCTCTCTCTCTGTGTGTGTGTGTGTGTGTGTGTGTGTGTGTCTGTGTCTGTGTGTCTGTGTCTATGTCTGTGTGTGTGTATGATTCATCTATAACAACGATGGACATTATGTTGGTAATAAATTAGTCAGCCTTTAAACAAGACCTGGCCTACCTTTGTTCGATAGAAAATCTTGCCCTTGACAACATCGAGGTCCAAACTGATAAGAAAGCCAAGGGTGCCCACTGAGGGAGAGGATACAGATGCAGCCATCCTTGAGCTGTTGCCCTGGTACTGTGCTTGAGCATTAGTGAAAGTTGGGCTGGTGATGTCCAGTGATATTGTGTGGTCAACAACACTAAAGCAGAGGAGAGATAATCAAATTATTAACTCATATATAAAAATCACAATAGGCTTATCGTCTTTTTTTGTCGCGAACGTGCCATAAAGCACACCTGCGACACCTTACCGCTTGTGCTGGGGCAGCGCTCAGTGAGCGCCTGGCCCCAAACACAAGGAGATGGACGGAAGGAGCTCCAGCAGTGCCAGTTGCCAGTAAGTCCGTTTGGGGCGGGGGGAGGGAGGAGGAACTGGCCGCAGGTAGGGAAGAAGCGGCTAGCAAGAGGGTAGCACTCAGCGGTGGCTTTAACCACTAGATCTTATCCCATCCCCTCGCCCAGGCAGCTCGATTCACCGGCAGTGAGCCGAGGAGCCCCGTTGCGGACAGCAGGGCTTTCCTTGGGGGAAGAGCAGCCTCTGCTGGCTGCCTGGGGCCTGCAAGATGCAGTGGTAGCCATTTTGGTACTACTGCTCATACGGGAGCTGGGTAGTTCAAGATTGCATAATTTGTAAGTTGATTTACTGATATATTGCCCAAAACAGTATTTACCTGTATCCTTGCATAACAAAGACTTCTTTAAAATCTGCACTTAGGTCACTATGTGCAAAGGTGCCTTGAGTACTTGCGGAAAAGCGGGCACCATCATAGCTGTAGGTACACACTCCTGTAAAGAAAAGATTCCACATTTAATTGGTAGAATTGGGATAGAAGAAGGATTGCCTGCATTCGGAGTCTTTATGGCTCGTGCAGTATGCCCAAGATGTTGCATTGTGTTAATGAAGCCCATGCCAGAACCCTTCCTGATTGAAGTTTTTGTGTCTCTGATTTCTTAATTTTAAAAAGTGACTATGGTAACAGTGGTAAAGGAATAGTATGTTAGAGAACGAGCTATGACCTCTCAAGTCCTCAGTTCAAATCTCTCCTCAGCCACAAATTCAAAAGGCTTCCTGGTCACCTATTGGCTTGTTTTTCATCTTCAGACCCTGGGCCTCATAACCATTATGTGACCAATACTGCAGAGGCAGAGGAAGGGTGTAGCAGGGGGTGGAGAGAGCCATGGGCGCTGGCAGCGGCGAGGCGCCACAGCGCGGAAAAACCCGTGTGCTTTTTGGCCCGCCAACCCTCCCTGGCTCTCGCATCGCTCCTTATTGAAGCTCTTCCGGGCGCAGAGAGCCGTGGCTGGGCACGGTGATGTCACTCTGCCCCGGGAGCACTCGGAGCCTCATTCGTCTCTGCGATACTGGCCTACCATACAAACGTATTGGAAGAATTACTGCGATAATATAAATACTTCTTTTAAATTCTTATGCTCTATAAAACAATAATTTAAAAACCACACACAACTTGTTATTCAAAATAACACCTTAAGGTTTTCCATTTAGTACTGATTTTTTTATTCCCACCCTGCAATATAGCACTTCTGTTCCAATACAATGGTTTGCAAACTCTGTAGCGTTGGGATATATGCCTTTTTTAAAAAAAGTTTCACTTTATCAGCCACAGCTCAAGCCTCTGTGGCTCTAATGGGGATTGGGTAGCAGTGCTCCCCCACCCCAGTAGCAGGTTGTTTAACCCTTGATGCGCACAGCAGTCTAATCTGCCCCTGTCAGTTTCACAAACCACCAAAAATTGGGTCATGACCCACTAGTGGGCCATGAACCCACAGTGTGAGAACTACAGGATTAATGCATTCCATGTTACTGATGTACAATTTCTACCCCAAACAGATAAAATGGGGGGGGGAATCTTACCATCTAGGTCATACTCCAGAAACTGCAGTGGTGAATTGGCGGTGAAATCAATGGAATGCTCCAGAGCGCCTTCTTTGTTCTTCAAAGCTGTGGTCCAGGTGGCACTGTACACTGGGGAAGCAACTCTGAGAGAGCCTGCCAAAGCTCCAAATTTGGGGAAGTAAAGTCCGGCAGGCAAAGCCATTTTAAAAGCAGGGATTTCAATGTGCTGCTCAGGAATTGTAATTGTGGGCAGATCAAAATCAGCTATTTTATTGGCTACATAATTCAGATCCACAGTTGCATCACCAAGAGAAAATGTCTTTGGAAGACTAAATTGGGTTACAGTTAGCAGGTACTCTGGGACAGTCAGCTCAAAGTAGGGGATGTTATGTTCTTCCAAATGAATGTATCTGGTTATCACATCTAGCTGGGGAAACTGGATTTTTGGTAGTGAAGGCAACTTGATGTCAAAGGGCATGGTATTCAGCCTTTCAGGGACTTTGATCTCCCGCAGGTCTATGGTATAAGATGGCACTTGAAGAGTTGTAAAAGGAACATTGAATGCTGGAGTCGTTACAATAGGATTTTGGACTTTCAATTGCAGTTCAGGAATTGTGAATGTGAAACCATCTGCCAGTCGGTTCACATTTATAGGGATAAAGTACCCATCTTCATTTTTTGTGTATACCAAGGCTGTCGATGCATTTAAGTACTGCCTTTCTTCAGCATGAGGGTTGAAATCTAATTTTAAGATGTCCCACAAGGGCTTGTTATAAACTGGCACAACCCTCCTGAGGAACTCCATCTGTCCTCCCAAAGAGCCTGACAGGTCAAACCGAGCTTCTCTTTTGTCATTTGCTAACTGGAAGTCATGCCCAAAGAACAGAGAGAAAAGTTTGCCTTCAGACTTCCAACCAACTTTCTGATTTTCAATACTGACAGTGGTTAAAAAGACTTGATTCACAGAAGTTTCACCAAGGAAGCCATCTTGCTGGGAAGCTTGTGCCCGAAGAGCTGTTGATATACTCCCAGGAGTTATTTCCAAAGTTACTCTGGAGTTCTGATTGCCATTAGTTCCAACTGGATAGTACTGTAGATTATTTTCTCCAGTGTGTTCCCACACCGCATAAATACGACGGGTAGATGCTTCAATAGCAACATTTTCTCTCGTGTCAAAATGCAAGATGTCGCCAACTTTCAGATTATTCTCAAGCTTGACAGAGGAGCGAGCACCTTTCGCGTTTAGGTAGGCATTTGCTTCATGAACCAGCTTCCCAGAAAATGGTCTTCTGTTGTCATATACTCCATTGATGAAACCATTGGTTGAAGTATCTACAGAAATGTAAGATGTAATGCTTTCTACACTTAGCTTGTGTGTAACGGCTCCTTTTCCATTCATACCATAACTGGGGGAATCAAAAACGTAGTCTAAATTAATAACTGAAGAAATTATAGGTTTGGACTTGGTGCTTCCCTTAAGTTCTTGTCCAAAATTTGCTATTAAACCTGCAATGCTAATTTTTGATCTAGTTGTCACCAAGGCTTCTATGCTTCTCTTTGTGAGGCTGATAGTGCTGTCATGGTTCCCTCCCACAAATTTATTGTTCAGGGATAATGCTGTTGCTAGCTTCAATCCCCTCTTCCTGGTCAGACTCGATGTTCCATCCAATTTGTACTGCAGAGCGTCAATCACAGAAATAGAAGATGAACTCAAGCGAGCCACGATATCAGATTCGTTGAAGAATCCAACACTGGTGCTCAGAGTAATAACACTGGATTTAAATGAAAAATCATAGGTAATATTTCCCAAGGCTGGAATGTAGATTCTGTCTGATGGGATGTGGGCTCGGTAGGTGGGCAGCTTAAGTGTCCGCAGACCTTGGGGAACATGAAGAACTGGGAGCTCCAGTGATGGGAGGACCACTGTATAGGATGGTATTGAAAACCCAATGAATGGGACAAGGAAACTTGGAGTACTCATTTCTTTGGGGAGCATGTAACCAAAAGCAGGGAGTTCGGCTGTAAAAGGAGAAACTTCAATGTTTACTATAGGGATGGTGTATCCTGGAATTTTGAAAGTCTGAGGGATTCTGCTGGCTGACGTATCCACTTTGTATTTGTCAAACTCGGTCTTGGCTTGGTTATAGGATTCTGTGAGGAAAGCTAAAGCATTGTCTCTACCTCTCTCAAAATGCCTGTTAAAGGACACAATGTAGTTATGGAGTGCTTTACGCACGTCAAAAGGCAGCTGAAATGAATGCATGTCTTTGTTCTTCTTGTACTGAGCTTTCACACTTAAATCAAAGGATTGCTTTGTGGTCTTCAAGAACTTTTTCAGCCCTGTTTCTTCCCACAGGGAGCTTATGTGCACCTGGGAGGTCTTGATGCCTGCGTACGGGACAGTGTATTCTGGAAATGTGAGAGGAATGGTAAGGAAGTCCAAATTAGCCTCACCATTCATGGCCACAGCAGCTTCAATGCTATCTTCATTGTTTCCAGCAGCCATGTTATGGGCATATCGATATTGGTTAAATTTGCCCTCAATCAACCAGCTGGCTTGTTGAGTAGAAGGTGACAGCACCAGGCCATAGTTGTTCAAGACGTCAATTTTGCCAACGAGCGTCAGTGGGAAACTAACTTTTACATGTCCTTCATTCTGTGCCGAGATGCTAATTTTAAAGGGCTGAACCAAGAAAGTCCCATTGTTGGATATTGTTCCAGAGATGTGTCCATTCAGCTTAGCATTGTGTGTGCCACTCAGTTCTGTTTTCAGCTCTGCAAGATTACTTGTGCCTTGTACATTTAAAATACTATGACCAAATTGTGGAGATTCCATTGTAGACTCAATCAGAAGCCTTGACAAACTTGGTAAACTATACTCGTATACCAGTCTTTGGTTGACTTTTAGGGTCTTAGCATTGATCCTGTTTTCAGCCACAAATGCAGCGACTGACCCCTTTATACTGAAACTGGCACTTGAGTCATGGGTTCCTTCATCAGAGTAATTACGAGTATTCCACTTCCAGTTTCCTTTCCCAATGGACGTAATTGATACGTGTCCTGCTTCCAACTGTGTTTTCATTTCATTGCTTAAATCAGCTTGGCTTGTAAAATGGGCATGTGGAACATTGAGCCTGTGTGTGTAAGTGGTCTTGCTTTCCATGGAAATCTTCTTCTGTAGGCTGACGGTTAACTTGTTGTGAAGTTCGACTGCATTTCTTGCGGTGCGGAAGCTTGATGTTGTTTCGGCAGTACCTTGAGCAGAAGTCCCCAAAAATATTACTTCGCCTGTGTGATCAGTTTTAAGGTACAAGTGGGAGAATTTCAGGTTCTCTCTTAGGATGAGATGTTGCATCTTAGGAGCTAAGAGGCGTGCGTCCGCAGTCATGGTGAAAGCAAGGCAGTTGAATTGGGATGTTGCCACAGCTGAAACAGAACCCACAAACTCTGGGCTATGTGCCAAAGTTGTTGCGTTTTGAAAGCCAGCACTAGTCGCTAGTGTGAAGAAGGGAGAGGAGACTCTGAAAGCACCAGACAGTTTTCCAAACATAGGGACAGTCACAGCATGAGGAATACGTGGCAGCTGGAATTCTGGTATCTGGATTTCTGAGAACTGGAATTCACTAAGATTCAGCTTCGGGATCAAAAATTCAGGGATTTGGATCTCAGGCAAATTCATTTCCGGGAACGTCAAGTCAGAAAAATATACATCTTTCATCTTTAGGTCTCTGAAATACAAATCAGATGCTGGCAACTGGAAGTCACTTGAAATAATCTGATCTATTGTCCTCACAATCTCCAGCTTGATCTTATTCCAATCAATCGTGTAGGAAGGAATCTTAAAGGTCCTTAGAATGGTGAATGCAGGAGTGGTAAATCTGCTTGGAATCCGGATTTCTTTTAATTTCTTCATGTTGATCTGATAGGAAGGAACACGCAGATCAGTTAGCGGAACAATAAATTCTGGAGTTTGAAATGTTGCTTCCCGTAAGGCTTGAAGACTGATTTCAAAGGCAGGTATGCTGATTATGCCAGTTCTGATTTCAGGAATTTTGAAACCAGTTTCAACAAACTGAGTCAAACTATCAGCCACATTTCTTAGATTGTGTTGCTCAGCCCAAAGAGTGATCTTCTCCGTGACAGTGTGCCAGTATTCTGTTACATACGTGATTACCGTATTGTACAATTGACTTGCCTTTTCAAGGATTCTCTGGCATTCATTTGAAATGTCCATTCGATAAATTCTATCACGTACCTGTTCCAGAAAATCACGCACCTTCGTTTTCACTTCATTTAATGCTGCAGAATTTAAGAGTTCGTTGAACCAGTCAATGAGTACTGAAAGTCTAGTGTCACTGACTTCCTGTATAAGGTGAGAAATTATCACCTTAGCCTCGTTTATATATTGCTTTGCAGCTTGCACTTTCTGTGGTAACTCTAAAGCCCTGATTTCCTCATTGATTTTCTGTGTTGCTTCCCGAATTCTATTGTTTGTGTCATCAACGAATTGGTTGTAATCAAAGGACCTCAACTTCTTTATGATCATATCTAAGTAATTATTGAGACCATCCACCAGATTTTGGTAATCAAATGTTTGGAGTTGTTTCACAGCATCATCAATTAATTTCAGGATTTGATTGAAGGTTGACTTTATATCAATTTTTCTCAATGTGACAGTTAATTTCTGGACCGTTTCTTTTATTTTCTGTTGGTTGGAGAACTCTATCATCTTGTCCATCAGAACTTTTGCCTGTTGATCAATTTCATATTTTACAATCAGTTCATGCATTCTGGCTCGGACTAAATTGATCTTCTCAGATACTTCATAGTCCTCCATCAAATTCAGAAGAATGTGTGTGATCTGTTCAAGAATTTGCTGTATTCTTTTACCTGGAGAAGACACTTTCAGTTTTTCTATAAGAGTTTTTATGTCTATGGTCTGCACTTGCTGCTTCAAATTTTCTGCAATCTGTTGGACATCTATACTCTGAATCTGGCTCTTCAGTTGAGCTAGTTTTTCTTGCACCCGGGCTTTGATTTGGTACTGGGCATCTACATTCTGAACCCAAGCTGAAGCACTGCTTCCTATGTTGCTAGGGTCATACTGAGATATGGCAGATTGCAGTTGCTGAATTGTGTCAATCATATTTGTACTGATCTCATATTGACTGTCTATAGCTTTTATTTTTTGAACAAGTTGCTCAATAAGTTGTACAACGGCGGCTTTCAAATCATACAGATTATAATTCTCCTTGATGTATTTTTCAATTTCTAGCAGGAATGTTTGCAGCTGAGACAAAGCTTCTTGAAAATGAGTTTTGGCTTTTTCTAAAACAAGTCGAAGGTCATCCACTGTTATTTCATAGTCCTTTGTAAAAGCATCCAATTTCTCTTTTAGGTCATTCACTTTGCCTTCCAAATTGAAAGTATTCACATAGTTATAGACCTGCTGGGGGAGCTTGTCTAATGATGCCCTGTATTTTCTGACATATTGATCTATATTTATACTCTTCAGATTCTTCTGAATAGATACCAATGTGGCTAGGACGGAGCGCCTGATTTGCTCATAATAAGCAGGTAGCTTTTCCAAGAAGGGCAAGTTGATGATATGCACATCCTGGTTTTTATCATACTTCACTGCAAGAGACAGAGCAAACTCCTGAAGCTGGCCTACACTTTCTCTTAGTCCCAATGTGTCAATTAGATTGACTCTCTTAGAATCTGTGAACGGTACTCTTATTGGGAAATCCAGAACGGAAAGGTCTGCTATGGTTTGTCCATTCAGTTCCACCCCAATTCTTTCAGCATTGTTAAAAGCACTAAACTCTTGTGTGTACACATTATCGTTCAGTTGGCCCTTCAGGTTCCAAGTCTTTTTCTGTTCCGATGGGGTAAAAAGGGCATAGACTTTGTTGTTAAGTAATGTGCTGTACATTTTCCCAGATTCTAGATTGTGGCCAGTAGATCCTCGATAATCATGGGACAGGGTGAAAGCAAGAGGTTCCACTTTTAGGAGGAATTTGCTATACAGCTGCCCAGTCTGTTCTCCTAGGACCAAGAGTCTTCCATTACCATTGGTATGCATGTCGACGGTGACAATAAATGGGGCCACAAGGGATCGTAGGGCATTGGAAAATCGGAAGGATTTTGATTCACAATTTGTGTTGACCATGACGGAAGAGGAGAGTCCTGCAATATCCACGTTGACTCTGTGAGTAAGAGCTGAACCACGGATGCTGGCCACGGTGTCTGTCTTCAGATTTGCTGCCAGGTCTGCATACGCGAATGTGTAGGATTGCTTCACCTCATCACCTCCATAAGCACCTTTCATATTGCCCTCCAGATTGGCCTTCAGAGGCTCCAGTTGCAACCGAGCTTTATTGTTTACGCCAGCACTGCCGTACTTTAAGTCACTGTTCAAGTTGGCTGTGAGAGAGTAGGGTCGCAGTTGGAAGTCAAAATGGTGCTTGTGGGACTTGCCAGGACTGATGGTATGGTCTAAATTGGAGGTGTAAGTCAAGGACAAGCCAGGAATGTTCAGGTCGTGAGTGTGCTCAAGCTTCGTTTCTTTGTAGGAACCGACCAAGCTGTTCGAAAATTTGAGGCCTTCTTTTGTCACTCTGAAGTTGAGAACGTTCTTGCTGTCCACATCCAAAATGCTGACCTGATACACACTTCCCAGTGCTAATTCCGTGGAAGCCAGTCGTCCATCCACGTTGAATTTGGCGTTGTGTTTCCCATAGCGTCCGTTGGTATTAATCACCATGCTGGCTCCCGAGGTGCCAATCTGAGCATTCATTTCACTCCCCAGTGCCAGAGGGCTCAACTGCACGTTGGTGGTGGCACTGCTGGCCAGTCCATCCTGGTTAATTCTCAACGTAGACCTGTGTTCTGCTCTGTTTCTTTCCTCCGTGCTGCTCAGGGATGCATGGGCATTCAGCTCCACACCTCGGCTATTAGCAGAGCCCGAAAGCAGGGTGTAGTATTTGCTTTGTAGGTACGTGGCCTGGGACTCGGAGCGAAGTGCAGCCTCCTGCCGGGCGACAGTCAATTCAAACTTGTTGAGCACTGCAAGGTTTCTGTGGCTTCCCGCCGTCTCCGACGTCAGTTTCAGCTGACTGTTTTCATACTTCAAGGAAGCCGTGTTGGTGAGGAAGCCATTCTGTACATTAGAGACTGATGTGATTGTCCAGGTGCGATCGTTATATCTGCCAGTCACTTGGTTAGCAGCCTGGAGGAGGGAAGAGTCAAACTTCAGATTGGACTCCCCTGCAAATGCCAAGTTGTTGGCGTCATAGGTGCTCGACAGTGCGTATGTCGTTTTAGCAAAGGCCGATGCGACTTTTAGTTGCCCTTCCAGGTTCACATTGTCAACAAACACGTTGTTATTCTCTCTGCCATCTTCGCCAACAGTTAAGGAGAACTGAGCACCCAGCGGGCTGGACGTCTCCAGCAACAAGGAATTTCTAAAACTGGAGCCTTGTCCCAATTTCACAGCCCTGCTGAACTGAAAGTTTGAATTGAGGAGGCTGTGCTGCAGTGCGTTTTCATAATTGCAAGTGAACGAGTTCCTATTGTAGCTGGCTGCGCCCTGGCCTAAAATGAAAAAGAGAAAATAAAATTATAACGAGCGTCATGAAAAATTTTTAAAAACCGTCTGCTACTGTGACTTTTAAATTCCTCCATATACCTATTTCATTGACCCAGTAAATAAAAATGCACATATTTCAGGAAACAGGCAGCCAGACTTTGTCCCTGTTCACCTGGAAGCAAGTCTCACTTTGTTCAACAGATCTTACTGTTTCACAAGATTGACTTGAACGGTACTAAGAACCCACTGCAGCCAGAACTCAGTATTTGGACTTTACTGCTTAGTCTCAAGATAGTGAAGGACATGATGTGTCTTATCTTCACCAGCTTGTGAAACCAGACTGTAATTCAGAGCGCAGTCCTAACCTGGAGTTAGGCTGGCACAGTTAGGCCAGTCAAGTTTGGCCAGCATCAGAGCCACAGTAAAGCATGTTTGGACAACTCTCAGATGTTAGGGAGGATGGCACACATCTGTGTGAAGGTCTCTCTGACACAGAGAGTGGTCCAGATATACTTCTACGGGGTCCCTTGAGCCAGCCAAACTTTGCTGGCCTAACAATGCTGGCCTAACTCCAGGTTAGGATTGCACTCCTAGTTTACGTTCTTGTGAACCAGACTGTAGTTCAGTTTACATTCAAATATTTTAATTTAACTGCGTTGTGGAGGAAGCATTAGCTTGGAGCAGCAACTAAGCCATTCTTCATCTGAAGAACAAAGGCTTATCTCCTGTCACAACCCAATCCTATCCAGGCTGTGCATCAGTACTGCTGTACGCTATGGGCCAACCCAGGATTGTTGTTCTGAGGGAGTTCTGTGTACTTTTGTACTTTGGAAACAGGAGTTTGTGGTATAAATTTTTAAAAGGTATTGATCTGACAAGAAAACAATCCCCTGTATACAACAGCAATTGACTGATAGGCTCTTGAATGTATTCTTAAGCATCAATTTCCCCAAATGAAAGAGAATCTCACCTTGTACATTATAGGACAGTAGCTCCCAAACAGAGTTGGCTCTCATGTAGTAGCTTGTGTTCAAGCTGTTTGTAAAATCCCTTGTGGTATTAGCCAAAGTGTAGGCAGCTGACCAGTTGTAGTAATTGCTGTATATATTGGAAGAGATGTCAAAGGTTCCCAGCAAAGGCGCTCGAAGCGTATAGGACTCTGGGATGCTAAAGGGTGGAATCCTGTACTCCTGGGCTGGCATGCTGAATCCATGACCCAAGTCAAATGATGGTGTCCTGACCGTCTTAGGCAATCCCATGTCATCGGATGACCGGC
Source organism: Lerista edwardsae (assembly GCA_029204185.1). Lineage (NCBI taxonomy): Eukaryota > Metazoa > Chordata > Lepidosauria > Squamata > Scincidae > Lerista > Lerista edwardsae. The sequence continues at coordinate 8,088,582 of JAJKFI010000058.1, read as the reverse complement.
CACCAAACGGCAATGGGATGGTAATGAAAGTAGCATCCTTGTTCCACACGTATTTTATCTGGCCATCACTGCAATACAAAATGACTCATAGTTAGGAGCTTATGAAGCTCACAAAACAACAACAGGTACATTCTTCTTGGACAACATATGCATGCTTCATCGACAACAGCAGACACAATAGGCTAACTACACGGAAACGCATGTGGCTCCTAATGTATTCCTAAGCATATGGATCTGAAAGGAAGGGTCAAATCACATGATACTTGAAACACATAATGCGGACCTGGGAGTGTGCTCCAATTGGAAATTGTGGCCAGGGACAAGGCCCTGCAGATCCCTACACCCCACTGTGATTTCACACAATTTTGGACTCCCTTAGAAAAATAAACAAATGGCCACATTGCCTGTTTCAATTAACATGTGATTTGGTCCCAAGTCTCTCTTAAGCCAATCAGTTTTCTCCCCCCAGAAAGAGGCTGAGGGGGGGCTAGCTGTCTGACGTACACGGGTTTCCTTGGGAATTAAAGTATGAAGCAGTGCATCCAATGTAAGAACAGCAGGTTGAATTATGTCCAAAGCCCCAAAGGGCCTTTGTCAGCACCTAAGAACTTCTCATCTTTTGCTTTACCTTTTCCAGAACAGTTCCTCAGGAATGGTGAAAAGGGACACATCCATAGTCTGAAAATGTTGCTGAAGTCCACTGAGTTTGTCCTGTAGTCTTTGGGTATAAAGATTGTGCCTTGATTCCTGCTGCAGCCAGGTGTTCGTTGCCTGCAAAATGAGATTCCATTGCTGAATGTAGCAACATGACAAGAGGCCTTATGCTCAGGCCACGTTTCATGGGCAAGTCGATGAATTCCAGGCCATCTGGTAAGGGTGCTAAGGTCCATGGGAAGTTGCTTAGGAGACTTCCCGTGCAGCCATCTCTGGCTTGGTACTCATGCTAACCTTGTGGTGTGGAAGATGCTACAGCATCACTCCTTCCTGAGCTGAGACCCTATGAGAAGAGTTTTGGACCCTGTGGAAGGTGTGTGCATTGCAACTCCACACCAGGAACAACCTTTCTTTTGGTCACTGTTTAGTGACTCAAGTTGGTTACTGTTTTCTGCCCCAGTTCACGGTACATTAATGTACGTTAATTCTACTCATGACAGAATGACCAGTGAGACCCAAATGGCTGCACCTTCTGAAGCTTCTGCACCATCATCATGGGCAGCCTCAAATGGTACAATAGTCCAGTCATTAAGTGATCGTCCACAGCATGACATTGAATTATTGTGGCAAGATAGGCCTTCTTCACTTACCCTTATAAGATGTGAAACAATATGGCGGAGTGTCATGTCTGTGTTGGCTACTTGGTGGTCCAACAGGTCATTGGCACGTTTCTGCAGAGCCCTTGAATAACCTCCAAAATCTACAGGTAGGTTGGCAGACATTTTCTTCAGGGCAGCACTGGTACCTGAATTCCACTGTACTTCAACTTTCTCATTATCTGAAAGCCATGACAAATGATACCATATTATAACCTACTGGGTCCAGTCTGCAAGTTAAAAAACAACAACCATATAAACCCTGAATAAATGTCAATCCAACCTCTAACAGGATAGTGGGATAGAGCGCAATGCATGTAGGCCTAAACCACATGATCCATACACTTTGATTTCATGTGTACAGGTTGTATGTTCTGGCCCTACGCACTTTGGATTGTGTGTGTACAAGTCCACAAGCAAAAGTGGCATTCGAAGTGGATGTTGAAGGGGCATAGAAAAGGATGCAATCTCCTCTTGGTCTTTCACTGCACACTGGATTATGTATCTGCACAAGGCATGCTATTATTTTTGCTGGTTGATGAAGGCCTTCCATGTTAGGAAATGACCGTACCATATATAAAGACAATCTTCTCAGAAATGGAGGAACCGTAAGCTGTGGCTGAGGAATCCATCTTCAGTCTTAGTCCTTTAAATGATTTTTGTAGTAACGCTTCCGTTCTAGCTTGAGTCTGCAGACGAGGAATTGAGATCGCCGTTTCCAGCAAGGCCTCTCTCCCAGCAGCATATCTGGAAAAGAAAATCACTAGCATGATTATGTATTCATTGATTTTTACTGCCCTTGATATTGTAGTTTCAGTATTCAAATGAGTGGAAGGAAGAAATGGGTGACAAATGTGATGGCACTTGGCCCAGATGTCCTTGTAGGGAATTGGAAAGATTTATGGAGGAAAAGTCCATCACAAGTTACAAACCATGATAACTATATGATGTCTTCTGGTTTCATAGACTATCTCTGAGTGCTGGTGGCAACAGGATACAGGTATTATGTTTCTTTGAGTGCTCTCTGAAAAATCTTGTGGGTCCAGGAAGCTGGACTAGATGGTACCTGTTCCAGCAAGGAACCAGAATTTCATTCTATCTGTTTCTACATAGAAACTTATCTTTTTAGATTCATTCTAGAATCTTCCAGAATGTCTGTAATCAATAAAGGTTTCCCCACGACTGAATGGTCTAGTCGTGACTGACTGTAGGGGGCGGTGCTCATCTCCGTTTCAAAGCCTGTAGAGCCGGTATTTGTCCGGGGACAAGCTTCCGTGGTCATGTGGCCGGCATGACTATACGCCGTAGCGCACGGAATGCCATTACCTTCCCACCGATGTGGTCCCTATTTATCTACTTGCATTTAGGTGCTTTCAAACTGCTAGGTTGGCAGGAGCTGGGACAAGCAACGGGAGCTCACTCCGTCACGCAGTCTTAAACTCCCAACCTTCCGGTCGGAAAGCCCAGCAACAGCAAATTAACCCACTGCACCACCACATCCCTCCTGTAATGATCAATAGGTGATCATTATTTATATATGCATATTTGTTTCATTAAGGATTATACTAGACTTCAAAATAGTCCAGATTCTACAAGTATTGGTTAATAAGGCAAGGCACCCTTTCTCCCAAATAAAAACAAAACAAGTTTTCCTTAGGCAGAGTTGGTAATTGGTAGTAAGGAAGCTGAAGTCACTTATTCAAAATTAATTTTCATCTTCAGTGGTTGAGGAACGTTAAAACGAGGCAAAAATGTGTGCCCATTCAGAGGGAGAGCAATGCTGATCCAGGCAGCAGAGCCTTCACTCTGGGTTGGGTTTTTTGCCATCAGTAGCACTGATGCATAAACAATATGACTGCTAACATGCATCACAACATCATTCATCCACTATGTGATCCCCTGTGTGTTTGATCCAGGAAGAAGATGGAAAAGAAAAGGTGCCAAAGCAGCAGCACCAGATTGGGGAACAGGAAAATATAGGATGGGTGGGTGGAGATTTTGTCCATTTCTAGTTAAAATATCTGGAAATCAGAGCAGGTTATAGCATTACCCCAAGCGTCCCGTAAGAGTAACTTCAGAAATTTTCTTGTTGTTGATGTCTAAGATGAAGGTATATGCTTTCCTTTCCTGAACGGATTCATCGATAATCCTGAAGTTGGTACCGACATCAATGTTGTAGCTAGGAACCTGGAAGTCACTGGTTAAAATTCTTTGCTGTCGGTTGTACTTGAAGATCAGTGTGGCCTCACATTGTCTTGCACCTGAAACACACAATGGTAACCGCTAGTTTGCAAACAGCATGACAGATTCCTATGTAAGAGTAAAAAAAAAATTGCCCAAAAAACTAAGGGAAGACAACACACACATTACATGGCTCTTTGAATCCACATTTTGTCTAAACACTTGAAAACAAGCAAACAAAAATTAGGCTTTGGAATCTATCTTTGGGCTAGTTCATACATGTACTTATAATCCTTGATCTTTCTATATGTAAGGATTGGCAGTTAAAGGGGTGGCATATTGAAAAGTACAGTATTTTAGGTGACCAAGTTGAATGAAAATTCCACTTGTAGTGGTGGTAAATCCATACAGGCACATAATCCTTGAGGGTGCAGACTTCAAGTGCCAAATATCATGTACGAACCAATCTTCTGTCTCTAATATAACTCTTTTACTATGTGTCCATTTCACCAAAACACCTGAGATTTTCAGAGATATTCGACCCAATGAGGACCTGCGCTGCTGGAACATGCATCCCACTGGTGTACGTTGTTGCAAAAGCACCATAAAATGCTGCACAAGGCCCAGGTGCACTGGAAGGAAGAATAGAGCCTTCCCACTAGTGCCGGAGGTGTAGAGATGCCCACCAGAGCAGGAAGGTCCAGTGCAAGGAGGGCAGGCAGGAGGAATGGGGTGATATCAAGGAGTAGGCAGATCAAGCCTAGGAAGGGGCAGGATCAGCGGCATAGGTGCAACTGTATCCAAGCCCCCTCCCTGGGCCCGATTTGCCTGAACAAATCAATGCGGACTTGCTCTAGCTATCACTTGCACAGGTCCACGGAGCGGCTGGGGTTTCCTTGGGACTTTAGTCCCTCTGGGGAGAGCCCTGGCCCCTGCAATAGGACTCCTTGATCCTTCACTGGCGACTTTGCCAGCGGAGACCCGAGCAGCCCCATGTTGAGCTGCCTGGCCTGAGGCGGGGCGTAGGATCCAACAATGGAAGCCACAGCCAGGTCCCACCCCACCCTGCATGGGCCCAATCTACCCCCCTGTCCAGTTGTACCCCTCCCCACAACTCCCCCCCATCCCAAAAGCACTTACTGGTTGCTGGCGCTGCTGTGACATTATTTAGCAAGTTTCACCTTTCAAAATTACCGTTAACACATTTCATATCCTCTTACCTTCTGCTTGAGCAATAAATTTCAAGGTGTCAACCAAGTCTTGTTCCTCTTTCTTTAATTCGTAGTTAACACTTGCAGTATATTCTCTTACTTCCCCTGTTGGCTGTATTTCAACTTCATACCTAAAGTTGTTGCAATGGAAATATTTACTACTGTAATTTTTTTAAAAAAATATGATAATAAAAGTATGATCATTCTCTTATGAAATTACTGATCAGATATATGGGTCAAATATACCCCCAATTTTTTCTCTCTCACTCTTTCCATGATATGTTTTTAGCGTTTATGCCACATAAAATTGTATAAATGTGTATTTTTTTATGTGTATTTTTTTAAAAAAGTATTAAATGGATTACAGCTTATAATACAAAGGTAAAATTATATAAGGATGGGATCTGCTGTCTATCATGATCCACAGTGTTGATCTTAAATACTGCTGATTGCTTAAGGGGTCTTGCAGACACCTGACAGCTTAGTTGGGCACTTTTTCTCTACAATACAAAACACCCCAGTGGTGTTTTTTTTTTTTAAACACCTCTGGGAGGGGGGTGTTTAAACTGAAGAAAAAAAGCGCCCAACTAAACTGTTAGGTGCTTGAGAGATCCCTTAATTGTTAACTTCTGGTTTGACTGGAAGTCACTTCCAGTTGCTTCTGCGGGGTATTTGCAGGGTCCCACAGAGGCCAATGGCGGTTGTGAGCCTAGTGTGATCCTGGCCACTGCGCCACACCGCCACCACCACCACCCCGAGAAAACATTGCAGGGCTACAGGGAGTATCACATTATTTTGAGGCTGCAGATAAATTATTATAGAAAATGTGTACTAAATGTGTAAAAAAAAAAAAGTCACATAGTCTAATTTACCTGGTTTCTCCAGTGAGTGGATAATACGGTGCTGCATCTGTAGAACTAGCATTGGAGTATTCTAGTGTGGTACAGAACTTCAGGCCAGGAAAGGGAAGTCTACAACTCGTCCGGGAGAATATGTTCTCAATCAGAGGGGGAATTGTTTCCGTTCGAGTTGGAGTGACCAATTGCAAGATATTGCTGCAAAAAAAGAAAAGAAAAAAAGGAAGCAAATGATATTTTCCATCTTTACCCACTTACTTCAGAGTGACTAAGTAACAGTCCCAAAGAACTGCTTATGAAAATGGGCACATTATAACCTTGACCTAATCCAAATTCTACAGAATGGTACTCAGAAAGTAAATTGATTTTTTTTAAATGAAAACTTGCATCTCATTATAATCAGTGTGAGTAGAAGAAAAATCAAATGTCTGAAACTGCAGTGCTCAGGATGCCCTGATTACTTTGACTAAGCCAAAGAAATGCAGGTATAATAAATATAAATAAAAACTTTTTTGCGGTCACAGATCAGCCCAGCTTTGCTCAGTCGCAGTTTCGTAGCCAATGAGGTTAATCTGAGGCATGATTATTACTAATCGAAACTCTGGTATGGAAAACCCGGTTAAGGCTGGTTCACATAGTACATTTTGTCTTGAGAATGCACATCTGTGGGGAAAGAGGGTGTGCAAACTAGTGAATCAGTCAGGCTGAGCACAATGCAGATGCTGTTTGGGGTCTGCCACCTCTGCACTACAACACACACATTCACACGCCCTTAACATGCTCTGTGTGTGCTGCTGTGAAACCCAGATGTGTGGGACTTTGGTTTCATCTACAGGATCAATGGGAACTCTCATGTTGTTCCTGCTAATGCAATTGGAAGTCTCACACTTCTGGGTTTCACAGCAGCACACACGGAGCATGGTAAGAAGGGGGAGTGATCTGCTTCTTGCTTGAGAGTGCAATCCTAACCTTGAGTTAGGCCAGCAAAGTTTGGCCGGCACAAGGGCCACCGTAAAGCACGTTTGGACCACTCTCGGAGTCAAAGGGGATGGTGCACATCTGTGTGCTGGCCTCTCTGACTCAGAGATTGGTCCAAACATACTTTATGGTGTCCTTTGTAGCAGCCAAACTTTGCTGGCCTAACTGCAGGTTAGGATTGTGCCCTGAGTGAGTGGGAAGCAGATCGGTGCGACTTGCACTGGAGGCAGGTTGGAGGGAAGCAGCGGTGTCAGGCAGGGACCATGAATCCACCGCCACTAGTGCAGCCTACATCAGGAGGGAGGGCAGCACTGGTCACACTCAGCACCAATGTTTATGTGTGACATCTGGAAAAAAATGGCTACTTTGATGGTATAAATTGTTGCGAAACATCTCCATAATCAGTTGGCACATGTTTCTCCAAATCTCGAAACAATACCTGATGCTGAAGAGTTTGATTGGGCTCCTTGGCGCAGGAACGGAGATCTTAAGCTGTCCAGCTCTTAACCCAATGTAGGCTTTCAATCCAGACTCAACGAATATGTTGGTATTCATCTGCACACCATTCCTAGAAAACTCAGGGATGTTCACTCCTATATGAGTTACAAACTCAGTTGCCACAGATGGTTTGGCATTTATTTCTGCATGCATCTATTGGATAGACACAAATGCACAGTCATTTATTTCAAAGAAATTATTTTTCTGATATCAAAAAATAAATAGCAGACTAAGATGCAGTCCTAACCAACTTTCCAGCACTGATGTAGCTGTGCCAATGGAGCATGTGCTGCATCCTGCAGTCGGGAAACGTGGAGGCCTCCTCAAGGTAAGGAAATGTTTGTTTTCTTACCTTGGAGCTGCACTGCCCTTACCCTGGTGCTGGAAAGTTGGATTGTGCCCTAATTTCTTTCTATTCCCGATGATGTACATATTGATAGTGTACTTTCCTACCTGGTTTGGTAGTCAAAAAAGGCAGGGCTTCTAAGGCACCCCCAGAAGCAATGGAACAGAGAGTGGGAAGGCTCTGACTGAGCAGTGAATGTGCTCCCCACTTCTTTGCTTGTCTGTGTATATCCCAAGTCTTAAAATCAGGTTGGAAGACAGTGAAGACTCACATTCCTCTGGGAAATGGCCATCCCAGCTCTAGCTCCAGGAGTCGTCACTCCAGACAGAGCGACCTGCAGTTGCAATCCTGCTCCAGTTGGCAGCTCAAATTCATTGTCCATGAAGATGTAATGAACAAAGAAATCATTCTCGGTCCCTGTTGAGATGGCATTGACAATCTGTGGGAGAAGAGGAGAAACATTTATTTCAAAGTGAGCCTGCACTTCTCCACATTGGTACTTTCATACTTCTTCCAAGTAACTCCAAGGCAACATTTTAGCCTCTCTGAGGCTATTTACACAAGTGGAGCTTTCCTGCAAGCTTTAAAAAAACAAAACAGGAATGAATCAAATATATAAGGCAAGTTCTTGCAAATTAGGGGCTGTGCTGTGCAATTTATACAACACAGAAGCAGCTTAATGTGGTTGAATCTTTATCTTCTGCTTGTATATATCTAATAGCAGCATGAAAACCAGGATAAGAGGGGAAAAAAACAGAATTCATAAAAAGAACATACATACACACTTTCCTGGAGGAAGTTTTATTGAATTCAGTGAGGCCTACTTCTAAGTGAACATTCATAGGAGTGAGCCCAGTGATGTCATGCAGGGGGTACGCGGGGGTATGCGAGTACCGGTTTCTAGGATTATGGTTGGCCCCGCCCATTCGCTCACCCACTCTTTGACTCCGCCCCCTGCAACATTTGAATTTCCTGCATGTTTGAGTTGTCTGCCTGTTGGGTCACTTTAACATGATGCCAGGCCTCCTTAACATGTTCTGGGGGTGCTGTGGAATACTGTTGCAACTGTTGGGTCAGTTTAAAATTGTCTGAGGCTTCAAAAAGGGCTTTTTTCATGTCACTTCCTGCCACGACATCACTTCTGGCTTATGATGTGACGTCCGGTGGGCGGGTCCCGACATGTGCCAATCAAGAGTGAGTACCTGTTCTTAAATCATTTAGATGACACCACTGAGTGAGCCCAGTCCCATCCAACCTTCCAGCAACAATGTAGCTGCAATGCAGCCCCGAGGTAAGGGAACAAACTTTCCCATGCCTTGAAGAGGCTTCCAGACTGCTGCCCCCCTGCAGGATGCAGCATATGCCACGTTGGCATGGCTGCATCAGCACCAGAAAGTTGGATAGGATCAGGCCCCAAGTCTATAGGCACTACAAGACTCTCTGTTATGTCTGCTGTGTATTATTGTGGCTGCTCTCTGGAAGAATTCTCTTTAAAAAAATCTAGAACTTCAAGATAAATAATCAATACAGGGTTGCTGTTTTCTGAATCCTCTTCCTATGTCCTAAACATAATTCATACACATTTATTCATAGAGTGGTTTGCTTTTTTGATAGTAGTTGTAATTTCCTTTAACTACAAATCCCAGGAGAATCATGGGAGATCTCAATATATGGGAGAAAACACAGAACAAAATGGCAGAGGCGGCCATGTTGGTCCATTAGAAAAAACCCCCACACTTCGAAGTCAGGACTCTATCATTTTTCTTTTGGTTACTTTGTTTAAGTAGCCCTGTGTATTCAAACTGCAGCTGCAATCCTATGCACACTTGCCTGGAAGTAAGTTCCATTACACTCAGCTGGACTTACTTCAGAGTAGGCATGCCTAGGATTGGGCTGTGCCTCACACTTATCAGAGGATGATTCAAGTCCACAGGAAAAATCCTACATCTTTAGATGTCACACTCTCTCTTTTTTTGTTTACCATTTAGGACTAATTTAGGAGTGTTTAGGACTGTTTGCCTGTAGGACTCAAAAGGCTGCTATTTTTTACTTGGTCGGTTGTTTGGTCATAACTAAATTATTACTTGGCTTTGGAGTCCAAAATCTGTGAATCAACATTCCAAAGACGTACCTTCTCAGGCACAGCCTGCAAAGTTTTAAAGGTTCTCAAAAACAGATGTCCCAGCAGCTTAAAATCATTGAGTTTCAAGTAGCCCAGCTCTTCTCCAAGGACACTGAGGTATGCTCTAGCTTCAGGTGTTTCTTTGCTACCAATTTCTTTCACCAGTTTCTCAAAATTAAGCATAATTCCTTTCATGACATCCTGAGCCTGTAAGAAAAAGCAGTAAACAAAAATTAAATGTAAGTGTAACAAATCTCTTTCAAGGTCACCGTTGCCTAGCAAACTTTGCATACATAATATGGTGCTTCTGATTTCACCAAAAGTCTTTGATTTTTGGTTTTGCCAACAATGGTCTTCAACAGAATTAAATCATCTATGCCAATTTAGATTAAGTATCCCTGCTTGTTGACTTCTTATATAACTTGCATCAGCGTTTCCCAAACTGTGGTTCGCAATCCACTGGTGGGTCATGACCCAATGCTCAATGGTTCACCTGCAAAGCCTTTCTGGGACCCCCCAGAGGCTGCTTCCAGGTCGCACAGGGCCACGACCCACTCCATTGCCCTCCATGGCTTCTAGAACCTCTCCCAGAAGTGACTTCCAGTTGACTTCTGGTTTGCACCTGTGACTTCCAGTTGCTTCCTGGAAGTGTTCTGGGGCCTGTGGATACCCATGGAATGGGTTGTGGGGCTGGCATGACCTGGAATCAGCCTCTGGGGGTTCTTAGCACGGCTTTTCAGGTGAAGCCTTGAACACTGAGTCACGACCCACCACGGAGGACGAGGTGGTTACGAGTCTCAAGAGTTTGGCAACCACTGACCTACATCCCTTTGTATTATGGCTCAGGCCCAAAGGTGAGCAGCCTGGTTTTCTGTTATTTCTGAGTGTGCACCTAACTCCAGCTGCTACACCTGACACCAAAATGACTTTTTAGAAGTCATTCTAAAGTCAGCAATAGAAAGAAAAGTCCTTAGAAACCTTAGTGTGCTGGAGATAAGGTTCCTGCATAGCTTTTGCCATCAGCCTTTTTAAAAAAATATTCTATGGTCCCGAATTATGGCTACGAAGTAATCAGGTTGTCCCCAATGCCTTCAGTAACTTCTCGATCGGTAGGAATTGCAAGAGAATCTTTTCACAGCTTACCATACTACCTGCTAATGCCTATGGATTATTTGCTGTTAAATGCACAGGGGATGGTCCAAAAACTGGCAACTCTATCTCATGTTAGTGAATCTAAACAGTCAAGAATTATACTGTTCTGCTTTAATCCTTTGTGTCATTTGCCCTGCTCTTACTATATACTGAGGTAGTCTATAAGAAAACAAATTCAGAGCATTAGATTAGACCATAAGAGCTGCTTGTGTCTAGTCCAGTGTTCTGTCTCCAGGAATGGCCAGTCAAATGTTTCTGGGAGACTTCAGAGCAGTCAGAGAGACCTATCTGCTGTTGGTTTTCCACGACATCTCCAAACTAGATGTGGCATGGCAGTTTTGTGATTGGAACGCCCAATGTCTTTTTCCTTTTCTAAAAGCAGCCACACCTGGGGAGAGGATCTAGATCAGGCCACAGTGTGGGGAAAGGAAACCTGACCCTTTCCTCCTCCAATAACATGACCCAAGTCTAAATAGCCCTGCTATTAGCTGCAAAGAGGGAATGTTTAAGTCATGGAATTGGTGCATGGGTTAATCCCCAAACAGCTCAGATTCAAATCTCTTGGATCAGAGCACTACAGGTGGATCAAATCTCTGTGCCTAAATAATAGCAGGAAAGTATCAATAGACTGTTTTCAAGATGATTATACCTGATCTGGTACTCCATCCTTGGAGTATCCAAAATAGTCAAAGAGCACTTGGGAAATTTTGTCTGGCACCTTGCCATTGATCCAATACAAGGCCTTGGTGGTGCTATCAGGGAAAAACCCGTTCGGTCCAAACATTGCTTCCAATGTGGGCTCAAAGTTTTTTCCATCCAGCCCAATCTAAAGAAATAAAACATCAATGTCAGTCAAGTAGTTTCCCACCCAAAATCTCAATTAACTAAACAGGGCAATTAATTACTCACAGCCTGCAATCCAGAAAATGACATTGCCGGCACAATCCTAACCAACTTTCTAGCACTGCGGGAAGGGCACTGCTAGGGAACAAACACTCCCTTACCTTGAGGCGGCCTCTGTGACTGCTACAACACTGCAGAATGCAGAACATGCCCCATTGGCACTGCTATGTCAGTGATGGAAAGTTGGTTAGGACTGCACCCTGCATCACCTCCAACTGCTTCCAGGGGGCCCAATTCCAGGCCAACCTGAGGCAAGGGCAAATAGGAGGGTCCTCCAAGGGTTGTGCCCACATGCTGTGCCTGCTTCGCAGTGCCTCGGCATTTAGGATTCCACGCTGCATGAACTGGGTACAGGCTGTGGGTGGTCTATTCTTTACCCTAGCGTGGAGCATCCTCAAGCATGGGGCTGGATTGGGACCATTTGGTCTAATCGGCCTAAATCCGGCCCTGGGTGTCACATGTGTCAATGGAGGAAGAGTTCTAGCTAGAATCTTTGAAAATCATTATTCTACCAGTTGGGAGAGAACAGCAAAGCTGTTACAGTGGCTTTATAGTGGCTCTATAACTCAACAGTGTTATAGGCTCTATAGCGTTATAACTCTATAGTGTTATAGGCTCTATAATTCAATAGGCTCTATAGTGGCTCTATAACTCAATTCTTAGAGTTGATGTAGGGAACAATGTAATTGCCCAAGATTAATTTTAAATGCCAATACAAGGTCAATACGACATATCATGATGATGTCAGTCACCATGTGTCATCATCAGGATACATCTTAGGGACCATATCCTTTATGTGTGTTCATGGGCATAGTTGTTTTTCAACTGGTCTGACTCTTGAATTATTGATTGTTTTTAAGGACAAGACAACCCTTGCATTCTTTATTTTTGAAGCGCTGGCTACTTTGCAATTGTTATAGATTTTTTTTAACTTAAATTTTGCTATGGCCATTGCAATTCAGATGCAGCTTCTGCCTTAAGCTATACTGTGAGGATTCAAATGTAAGACTCGCAGCATACTGATCTTCTGCTTGGTCATTGCAGTAAGGGGCCATATGTTTTGAGATCAAGATGGCAGCACAATTACACTGGGTGCTAATGGAGCAATATTACTCTTGACCCCACTGACATGTCTCCATTGCTAACACTTATAATAATGCCTTTGAATTGCTCACATGTTGTAGGCACACGTAAGTGTATCTATTCTGGCCAAAGTTATCAAGCAGAAAGAGGAAAAATCAACAGTGAAAAATGAGCAGGAAGGCATTAAAGCTTTTGCACCTCAAACAGATCCAGAGACTCCAATCCATACAACTGCAATGTTGTTTTTAGCATGGATTCCTTGGGTACATAGCTACTTGAATCAAACAGCAGATTTCCTTCCAGTTTTCCAGAAACAGGATCCATTCCTGGAATTGAAATGGTCTTGAAACCTTTATAGTTTCGTGAAAATTTTCTGAAGTCCTTGGCTGTTGGAACTTGAGCTCCTTTAAGAGCCTCCTGAACTTTGCTTTTAAGCCTGGTGACAAAGAAATGGAGTTAAGTGTTGTTACTATTAACAGATATTCTGAACATCATTGAGATCCATTTCAGTTATGACAGCTCTTTGGTATATAGTGATGTTCACATCTCTATGGAGGCATTGTTACAAACTGTGCACTTGCTTAGCTTATCATTCAAGCCTATGCATGCCTATTCAGAAGTGTGCAGGAAAGTGTGCATAGGATTGCAGCCTTAGTGAAATAGCCAACTGCTTTGAGATTTTCTTTATATTCATAAAAAAGAGTTTGATACTGAATATGGAAAATAGAGGGGAAAAATATGACACAACTTCTGCTAATGAAGAATTATAAGATCAGCAACGGCTAGCTAAGGCCAGATTCAGGGCACAATCCTAATCTGGATTTAGGCCGGCACACTTAGCCCAGCAAGGTTGTTTTGACACAAGGGACAAACGTGCTTTATGGTGTCCGTTGAGCTGGGCTAACTGTGCCAGCCTAACTCTAGGTTAGGATTGCGCCCTCAGTCTCCACCCCAATATTGACCTTCTCCTCTATATCCAATCTGGCTGTCTCACTTGTGAAATTAGTTCACAAATGAATGAAATGGTGGTGCTCCAGATCCTGTTAAGATCCTGCAGAGGTTTCAGGGACATCTTCTATATATATGTTCTCTTCATTTGTCATTCCCATGATCTTGCTGGTTATGGCATGCCCAGGGCGACTCTCAAGCATGTGCAGTTTGATTTTTTAAAAAGGCTGCCCTCCCTAGGGAAAGCAACTGGCTATTACTGATCTAGTGGACTCAAGATTACCTAACAAGATTATTTCAGATTATTACTCAATTGTCATGATTTCAACTGAAGCTAAAATGTTGACGCAACATCAGCAGACCCTGCATTAGCTATACTTACGGTCCAATGCCCCGTTCTTCAGAGTCCAAGATGTTTGCAATGTGTGAAGCTACAAAGCTTTTTACTTGTTCGTTCTTGTCCTTCAGAAGAGTTCTAATGACCTTGGAAATGTCGGATTGGGATGGATTTCCCATTAGCATGAGATAAGCTGCCAGACGTTTATCAACTGGGTAGGAAGAGTCCTGGAAAACTTTCATGAGCATTGCTTGGTCCTACAACAAATAAAAAGGAAGAACGGAATATTAAAGGAATAGCAATGATTATGTGCTATTTTATGGGACATCTGAGACTCATTTACTTTAATAATAAGTGACACATCTCTAATACCAATGGTCTAGTTTAGACATTAATATTAAACTATGGTTTAGCACTACATAAATGAGCCTAAAGAAACTGTGAACTCTTGCATTCTCTCTGCTCCTCCTCTTTTGCATACTACAAGCTTGTTTTCATTTTAGAATAAACCACACTTCCCTCTAATCCATGAACTGGGGAATCTATGGTTAACTAACTACAGTTAGATCAAACCAAGATCTCATCATTCTAATTAGTGGTAGTTAACAAAAAAAAAGTTCCAAGTCCATTCTTAAAGTGAATATCAAACAGTTTCTTACTCCATTTTTTGTGTGTGTCAGAGACCAGGAGAATGGAGGGCATAAGCCCACAGCTCAAGTATATTCATTCACACAGTGAATGAACCATGGAATGCACCATGGTTTAGTATGTCATCTAAACTGTGTGATTCACTTCTGACTTTTTATGATGCATTAATAAATCAAAGTTGGCTGATGCTAGTTGTCACAAAGTTTTTGCAGTTATTTCTAATTAAAAATAAAATTTGACGCAAAAGACACAACAAAGTCACAAGATGTTCTGTTCTGCTTACCTCTTCATTAATGGTCATCTTTCTCAGAGCCTGGATGGCTGCTTTTTGAACTGCAGGTGATGCAACGTGGCTTCTAATGCATGCTTTTAGAGATTGTTTCACATTAGGACTGGCAGCTTCCATTACTTTTCCCATATTGCCAATGGCCTGTGAATTGCATAAGAAAGTTAAATATCTATTTTCTCCCAACCCCATGGAATAGTAACATGTAAGCAATGTTAAATGATGCAAATTAAATGTACCCTCAGGGTCAGATAGGTGAGTTCCTCATCCCCGGAGCATTCATTGCTGATCAGTGATGTCATAACATTTGCCACTTCATTTATTTCCTCTGTCACTATCCCCTTCTCACTGTAAAATCTGGAAAGAAGAAAGAGCATATCAAATATTCTCAAAAGCTGCAAGGAAAACTTATAGTAGGCTGGCAGCCCAAAGGTCTCAGCTAGCCCACAAAGCCATTTCATCTGAAAGCTCTGTCCAATTTTAATCAATTTATAATAATAATAATAAATAATAAATGCATTTATATACCGCCTTTCTTACGATCACCAGATTTCTCCAGTGACTACAACTCAAGGCGGTTTACATGGGCAGACTTTATTCATAAACCCGAAGGTTTTTACAATTTACAGAATGTTCTGTCTTTCAAGAACTACACACATTCAGATCTTCCTTTCTGGATTTAGCCTTCTTTCTTTAGCCACTCGTCTGTCTTCTGCTGGCTGATGCTTCCCTGCTCTCACCAGAGACGCAGCTGACCTTCAGCACACTCCTCCTCCCACGAGGCAGCTGAAGCTCAGCTTCTAATCAGCCGCAGTTGCAAGGTCTGCACTCTCAGAGACTTCCGGCAGTCCCGAGCTCACGACCTTGAGATCTTCAGCTGTATTTTCAGGCAAACGGAGGCATTAACCCTCTCAGCTAAATCTTCTGCCCAATGTACCAAACTATGGTACCAAACTGCCTACCGGTTTGCATTCATAGGGAGAACTGTTTTCAAAAGTTGTGCGAGCTTTCCACACTTTAATGCTAACATCTCTTTGGGGGTTTAGTATGTCATGTCACAGTCATGCTCAATGGCATGTGCTCCATAACTGTGAAACCATAACTGTGAAATCATTACTGCAAGGCAGTTCGATTTAATCATTGAACCTGACCACCCATGAATGAATTAGGTTTGTGCCACAAAATACACTTCCAGCCAGAAGACTACTGTCTGGAGAACAGAGTCAGCCAGGAGAATAAAGAAGTTGGTCATCCCTGCAATTTCACTGTTTATTGCAGTCTTTAACAAAATAGACGTTTCTCCCTCCTCTAAAGAGAAAACAAATTATCGCAATCGCCTTGTTTATCTAGACTTATGTATCTAGATCTTTCTGTATACTAGGCTTGCAGTTTATCTACTTTGATCATGGAGATTAAAACACACACACACACACACACACACACACACACACACACACACACACA
>JAJKFI010000058.1:8053998-8070777 GCA_029204185.1 Lerista edwardsae | reverse complement strand
GTAAGCCTCCCACTCTCCAGCTGGCCTCCTCAGACCTGCATTATTGTTTTTGCTAGCACAAGTCCAAGAAGAAAAAGAGGGAGGCTGCTGATGGCAGGGAAAGGACCTGGCAGATCCACTCCCTTCTGCAGCCAACCTACCCAGTTTTGTCCCCTCCTTGCCCCTGTTCTGCCCTCCTTCACCACCTCTTCCACTGGCTTACCTGCTCCAGTGGGCAGCATGAAAACTGATGCCATTTGCAGGAAAGCTCCTGCCTTCCCGCCAGCAACTCAGCTCCTAGAAAGCACTTTACAGCACTTTTGTAGCAGTTGTGGCCAATGGAATGCTCGTTCTGCTGGTGGCACCCTTGGAAAAGGGCAACCATGCCAAACCAAAACACACGTCTTTCCATGGCAAGGGTTTGAGTATGTGGGGGCATTCACCAGCTGAAAAGAACTCTTTTGCCAGGGGAGGGGCTGAGATGAGTCACAAGGGAAGCCTCAACAGTGCAGATAAAGCAGGATACTGGTACTTTTACTGCATAAAGATGCAGATTGGAAAGTAGACAAGATAGGTTTGAGCCCAACCAAGGGACCTGCCATAACTAGCAAGCCACTTGCCAATTGTTCAGGAACATCTATAGCAGGGACAAAAGAAGAGGGGAAGGCAGGCCTAGAACTGTACTCCCTTATAACTTCTCAGCCACTGCAAGCAGCAGGCAGAGAGCACCTTGAGCATTTGCCACCTTGCAAACAACCTGGCTAGGAGGCTGTAGCACATGGACCTATCAGAGGCAGCATTTAGGGGGCCAGCCATTCTGCTGGCATGTGACATGGCACCTACTGTCATGGCCCACCCATCTAGCTTTACACACACACCCTATGCTCCTTGCTTAGTTGCTGGCACCTATCAGGATGCTGCCCTTTCCAACCCCCCCCCATCTGTCTGCTCCACTGGGTGTAAAGAATAGAGGATTAATGATGACTTGGAAGCTTCCCCCCTCCCCTGCCCGAGTCCAAGGAGTCACAGAGTGAGAATGCTGCAGACTATGGAACAGAGAGGCCCCTCCCCCCATAGAGTCCCATGTTGAGGCCAACTGAACTAAAAACTAGGGTTCGACAAAGGCATCCCTGACTGCTAGGAAAGAGACACGTGGGATCCAGTCAAGGTTTTTCTTGAACTATACCAATGGTAGAGCGTCATCCAAAAGAGAAACACAAGTGGGGTTGCCAACCATCTCCTCCCAGCAAGGTTCATGTGCCATTTCAAGTTATCCAACATTCGGCCAAGTGACAGATGCCAGTGAGGTCTCGCTGCACCAGTCTGTTCACTGCCACAGCGTTTGCAAAGTCACCAGGGCCTGACTGGAGTGAGCAGGCCAGGGACCTCATCACACAGCAGATGGAATCACAATGGTCATGCCAGGCAGACTAGTGGTCTTCACCTGAGGGACAGCTTCCAGTGTGGCACAAGGGAAAGCATGGGGGATAATTAGCCCCTGACAACAGCATCAGTCACACGTGTTCTCTGAATCAGGATGCATAGTCCCCTTGCGTTTTAGGGAGGGAGAGTGGCACCACTACAGTGTATGTGCACTTTTGCCCTGTTGGTGGTAACAGCATGGGTGTGTGTGTGTGTGTGTGTGTGTTGGAATATTATCTTACTCTCTGGGCTGCAGTGAAACTGCTGAAAACCACTTTTCTGCCCTCGTGGCGATAGTGCTGGAAAACCATGATGATTTTTCCATTATTGAAATTATTATGCAGGATTCGGATGGATATTTAGTGCAGTAGTTGGAGTCTGGGGCATTCGCCAAAAGGGAGCAGACATTCCTTGCTTAAAGCTGTTGCAAAAGGAATGGATGGTTTGGCAATGCGGTTGATAGCAGAGACACGTTTGAGAATTTGAAGGGTCAGGGGGCGTAGTAGAGACGTGAGACATCATTCATCAATGTGTGGTGGCATGAGATTACCTGCCCTCCCTCTACGTCCCCTATTGTGGTGGTGAAGTAGAGATTCCAGTTAGCTGTGTGTGTGTGTTAAGTCCTCCTGGGGCAGAGTCGTGCCATACACATTCTGAGAAGACAAGAATTAACAAAATTTATTTATTTATTTTATTTTAAAGATTTTTACCCCGCCTTTCTGCCTAAAAAGGCATTCAAGGCGGCAATACAAAAAACAATTAAAAAACAGAATAAAAACATCATAATTTAAAAACAGTGATTAAAAACAATATACAAATACAATATACAAATACAACTGTTATCCCCTGGATCGAGTGCAAAAAATAAAAAATACAAGAAATACAAGACCAGCCAGCCTGTCAGCAACTAAAAGCCTGTTTAAACAAGAAGGTCTTCCCCCGCCGAAATACCGCCAACGAGGGAGCAGTTCTTAGCTCTAAGGGGAGGGTATTCCAAAGTTGGGGTGCCACCGCCGAGAAGGCTCTCCTGCTGGCCGCCACCCCTCTCACTTCTCCTGGTGGTGGCACAGTCAAAAGAGCCCCCCCAGATGACCTCAGAGTACGGGTCGGATTATATGGAAGGAGGCGGTCCCTCAAATACCCTGGGCCCGAGCCGTAAAGGGCTTTAAAGGTCAACACCAGCACTTTGAATCTGGCCCGGAACAGAACCGGCAGCCAGTGTAGTCGCCGAAGCAGTGGCTCGACAGAGTCAAACCGCTGTGCCCCAGCAACCACCCGAGCCGCCGCGTTCTGTACTAGTTGTAATTTCCGGACCGTCTTCAAAGGCAGCCCCACGTAGAGCGCATTGCAATAGTCTAATCTAGATGTCACTAGGGCATGGGTCACTGTGGCCAGGTCCGCACAGCTCAGGTACGGTCGCAGCTGGCGGATCAGCCAAAGCTGAGCAAAGGCTCCCCTGGCCACCGCCGACACCTGAGACTCCAGGTGCAGCTGTGAATCCAGGAGAACCCCCAAGCTGCGAACCTGCTCCTTCAGAGGGAGTGCAACTCCATTCAGAGCAGGGCGATAATCCAATACCCGAGCTGTGGATTTCCGGACCAAGAGCACCTCTGTCTTATCCGGATTTAATTTCAGCTTGTTCGCCCACATCCAGCCCCCAACTGCCTCCAGACAACGATTCAGGACCTCAACTGCCTCCTCAGAATCAGGGGGAAAGGAGAGATAGAGTTGGGTGTCATCAGCATATTGATGACACCCCACCCCAAACCCCCGGATGACCTCTCCCAGCGGCTTCATGTAGATGTTAAATAGCATGGGGGATAAGATAGACCCTTGCGGCACCCCAAACTTAAGAGGTCGGGGTGCTGAACAAGCGTCCCCCAGCACCACCTTCTGGGATCTGTCAGCCAGGAAGGACCGGAACCACTGCAAAACAGTGCCTCCAAGCCCCAACCCAGCCAGCCGACCCAGAAGGACACCATGGTCGATGGTGTCGAAGGCCGCTGAGAGGTCCAGCAGGACTAACAGGGTCGCACTCCCCCTGTCCATTCCTCGGCGTAGGTCATCCACCAAGGCGACCAAGGCAGTCTCCGTCCCGAACCCCGGCCTGAAGCCAGATTGGAATGGGTCCAGATAATCCGTTTCCTCCAGTACCCTCTGCAGTTGGGACGCCACCACCCGCTCAATCACCTTGCCCAGAAATGGGATATTTGAGACTGGCCGAAAGTTATTTAGATTAGTGGGATCCAGGGAGGGTTTCTTCAAGAGGGGGCGAACTATCGCCTGCTTCAAAGCAGGCGGCAGCACCCCCTCCCTCAGGGATGAATTCACCACCCTCCCCGTCCACTCGGCCAGCCCTTCCCGGGCAGCTCTAAGTAGCCATGCTGGGCAAGGGTCAAGCGGGCAAGCAGCAGGTCTCACACTGCAGAGAATCCTGTCCACATCGTCAGGTTCTACAAGCTGGAAAGAATCCCAAATAATGGGATAGACGGGTTCCCCAGGGACATCACTAGAAATGCCCACAGTGGTGTCCAAGTCGTGCCGAATCTGATCGACCTTCTCTGCAAAGTGTTTCGCAAATTCGTCACAACGAGCCTCCGTGTGATCCTCCCCTCCAATAGGGGGGGGGGCAGATGTAGAAGGCTACGGACCACATGAAAAAGCTCAGCTGGACGATTCTCTGCAGAAGCGATGGTGGCAGAGAAGTGGGCTCTCTTAGCCGCCGCCACCGCCCTAGAATATAATCTTAAGTGGGCTCTAGCCCGGGTACGGTCAGATTCGGCATGAGTCCTTCGCCACTGACGCTCTAGACGCCTGCCCTGCCGCTTCATCATTCGCAGCTCCTCAGAAAACCAAGGAGCCGCTCTGATTCTGCGACTGGGCAGGGGACGCTCAGGAGCGATCTCATCCAGGGCCCTGGCCATCAAAATAACTTGCCATGCATGTTGGAAAGGACCAGAGGGTGTTTGTGCAGAGTGCTCCCTTTGTTCCAGCAAGCGGGATGGCTTGGGGTTAGGGTGGAGTCCAGATGCAGCCATTAGGCTGCATCCAAACCCCCATCCCTGAGCCACACAGCCCTGATTCAGGTCACTGCTGCATGCTCAAAAGCCTCATCGGGATGGATGGCACCTACATCTCTAAGGAGATGAATGTCCTGGGGATGCTCCAGCCTGCTCCCAACCTGCTCACCCTACTCCAGTGCAGGTTAAGATTGACTCTGTGTTGAATAATTATTAAATTGCAATAAATCAGCAGCAGCTGTTTTTCATTGCTTTCCGTTATAACACTATATTTCCATTTTCTGGAATCTTCCTCTGTTTCCAAATATTTGTAAATAACTCCCATTGAAATAAATGCAATATTACTTTTATGTAAGGTATTAAGGAGTGTATTCCCCACCCCCCGTCAAATGAACCATTCAGAATATTGAACAAACTAGTGATGCTTCTGTTGGGTTATAGGCATAACCCAGTAGCACTGTGGTTGGTGATGGAGAAAATGATTTCCCTTCAGGGAATGCAACAATCTACAACTAGTACATTTCCAAAGTAGATCAGGTCCAACACAAGGCATATCTGGAAACAAACGAGAGACAGCAGCACAATGTATGGTTTGATTTTTGCATATATGTCTTGAAGCCCTTGTTCAGCTTTTATGGAATTTACCCCCGAAAAAGGAGTGGTAAGAGTACAGAACTCAGATCTGTAGGTTTGATGAACACAGGCCCAATCCTATCCAATTTCCCAGTGCTTGTGCAGATGTAGTGCAGCCCCAAGCTAAGAGAACAAACATCCCCTTGCTCTGAGGAGGCTTCCATGACTACTCTCCCACCGCAGGATACAACACATGTCCCATTAGCACAGCTGCAGCAGTACTGGACGATTGGATAGGATTGGGTCCTAATTCATATAACAACAAGGAAGGAGGGAGTAGGCTTAGTGCATTCTTTGGGAGGTGTCATGTGGAATAGGAAAAATTAAAGGCTTACATGTGCTCTGCAGTATATCCTCAGAGATGAGCTGAAATGGTTCGGGCAATGGTTCTCAAGTTGTGGGCTTGGGACCCATCATTGTGAACCAATTTTTTGGTGGTTTGCAAAACTGACAGTAGGCTATGGCTGGGCATCAGGAGTTAAACAAGCTGCTACTGGGGGGCACTGCTATCCAATCACCATTAGAAACTCACCTCTTGGCATTTATAAATCTGAGAGCAGCCTCTAAAGGTTTGAGAACCACTGGGTTAGGGGAATCCCTTGGAGCTGGTTGGTCTCAGAACCTTGGAATTTAGCAGTGTGGGATCTCTTGACCTACACATGCTCCTTCCTTCTTATGAAAATGAGTAAAATGAACAGGCACATGTTGAGGAACAGGTCTCCTCCCTCCCCCCACTGTTTATAAAGGGATAAGGGCATTTTGTGATGAAAGTGTTGCTGTTCAATCCTTATTTCTATGGCATTATATTGTTTTAACCAGCTACCAGCGCTAACCTCTGTTGGACTTTTTGAATGGTTGGAAGCTGCTGTTCTTCATATAAGCATTCCCCTTGATCCGACTTGCTCAACTTCACTCACTGTAGGGTGACTCTTTTACAGGAGCTTCTTCCCAGCTTGCTTTTCTAGAGATTGAGACTTTAAATGTGAAGCAACTTGGCAGTTGCAGTCATAGAGGAACTAATTTGAACTGCCCGATGCTAATGGAATGGCGAGTAATTTTTAACTCCTGTGATTTTTTTCCCAACTCCTTACTGTTGAGGATATGTTATATATATATGAGAGTCCCAGCAAGAGCCTTTGCATGTGAGGGTCTAGTGTGACTGATTCAACTTTTCCCCCACAGTAACAGTTTTTATCATTCCTGGTTGGAGAGACATATTTGAAGGAAGACTGTGCACGTTGGAGGATGTTCATTCTTTGTAGGTAGACATTTTTGGTCCCAGATTTTTTTGCTTCCACTAAATTCATCTTTAACATCTTGTTAAGTAATGAAAACATAATACTGCTTTTATAATTTTTTTTTTCCACAATTGCCATTGCTTTGCCGTCTTCTCCTTTGGGGCAGGGGTGTCTACATCAAGAGGGCATGGGTACAGTGTCTGCGCCAGATAGAACAGCGTCCTGTTAAGAACATAAAAAGAGCCCTGCTGGATCAGGCCAAGGGCTCATGTAGTCCAGCTTCCTACTTCTCACAGAACTGGGTGGGGGAGGGAAGGATCAAGCCCAGGAGGGGGATGGGCCAGGTGGAGTCCTCTTCCCTCAGATCCACCTCAGGCTAAAACTTCCGAAAGGGGGCTGTGCTGGCAAAATAGCAATAGAGTAGACCCATTGTGGGGGCCAGGCGGATTAAAGGGATGTGTGTCCCTCCCCCAAGGAGACTGGTGGCTGCCGCTGTGCCCATTATTATTATTATTATTATTATTATTATTATTATTATTATTATTATTATTATTATTATTATTAAATTTATTAATTAAATTTATTAATTAAATTTATAAATAATTAAATATTAAATTTATTTAATATTAAATTAAATTTAATATTAATTAAATTTATTTATTTATTTATTTATAAACTAGCTTTTGTTACCCGGCGTTGCCTGGGTGTTTATATCTCCCATCCCTGACCCATCCCTGACCCATCTCCCAATTTTGGGCATTTTCGACCATTTTCAGGTGGGGCCCCTTGCGCACCCCCACCCCCGGGGGCACTGGGGGGGGCCTGACCCCCACAGCGTTTGTCGCCAGGCCGTAAGGCATATGCATGCCGGGTCTGATGCCAATTGCTCCAGGAGTCACAGCAGGGCATGGTGGACATCTCGTATCGCACCCCTTCCCGTCCCCCACATTGGGGGGTGCGGACCTGAACTCCCACAGCGTCGCTGTTCGCCTCAGTGAGCCCAGAAACGACAGAACCGAGGACGATTTCGTCCATTTTCGGCCATGTCCACGCGGGGGCCCTGCCCCCCCGGGGTGCTAGGGAGGCCTGACCCCCAGAGTGTCTGTTGCCAGGCTGGAAGGCACGCGCATGGCGAGTTTGGGGCACATCGCTCCAGGCGTTCCAGCAGGGCATGGCAGATAGTGTGTCTTGCACCCCTTCCCGCACCCCATGCTGAGGGGGGGTGAACCCGGACTCCGACGGTGTCAGGAGCATCGCCGCTCGCTCCAGCAACCCTGGAAACTATGGATGCTACGCTGATTTTGGCTGTTTTCGACCACTTTCACTTGGGCCCCCCCGCACACCCCCACCCCCGGGGGCGCTACGGGGGTCTAACCCCCGAAGTGTTTGTCGTCAGGCCACAAGGTGTACGCGTGCCGAGTTTCGTGTTGTTCGGTCCAGGCGTTCCAGGAGGGCATGGCGGATGTTGTGTCTTGCACCCCTTCCTGCCCCCCACGCCGAGGGGGGGTGACCCTGAACTCGGACAGCGTCGGGACCGTCGCCACTCGTCCCAGTGACCCCGGAAACTATGGATTCGATACCGAGTTTGGCCAGTTTCGATCATTTTCATGCGGGGACCCCCACGCACCACCCCGGGGGCGCCAGGGGGCCCCGACCCCCGCAGTGATTGTGGCCAGGACACAAGGTGTAGGCGTGCCAAGTTTCGTGTCGCTCGGTCCAGGCGTTCCAGCAGGGCACGGCGGCTGTTGTGTCTCGCACCCCTTCCTGCCCCCCCACGCCGAGGGGGGTGAACCGGAACTCGCACAGCATCGGGAGTGTCACCACTCGTCCCGGCGACCCCGGAAACTATGGATTGGACACCGATATTGGCCATTTTTGACCGTTTTCAAGTGGGGACCATGTACCCCCACCCCCGGGGGCGCTAGGGGGGGCCCAACCCTGCAGTGTTTGTGGCCAGGGTGCTAGGCTTCCGCATGCCGGGTTTGGTGCCAATCAGTCCAGGCGTTCTGGCAGGGCATGGCGGACGCTGTGTTTTGCACCCCTTCTTGCCCCCCCACTTGGGGGAGGGCAAACCCAGACGTCAGCTGCGCCGGGAGCGTCACCACTCATCTCGGCGACCCCGAAAACTGTGGATTTGACTCCCAAGTTTGGCCGGTTTTGACCATTTTCACGTCGGCCCCCCCCCGCGCACCCCCACCCCCGGGGGCGGTAGGGGGGCCCGACCCCCGCAGTATTTGCGGCCAAGCTGCTAGGCTTCTGCATGCCGAGTTTGGTGCCAGTCGGTCCAGGCGTTCCAGCAGGGCATGGTGGACGCTGTGTTTCGCACCCCTTTTTGCCCCCCACATCGGGGGGGGCTGAACCCGGACTCCAACGGCATCGGGAGGGTCGCCACTCATCTCGGCGACCCCGAAAACTACAGATTCGACGCCGATTTTGGACGTTTCCGACAATGTTCACGCGAAGACCCCCCCCGTACCCCCACCCTCGGGGGCGCTAGGGGGGTCTGACCCCCGCAGTGATTCCTTCCAGGCTGCAAGGTACGTGTGTGCCAAGTTTCGTGGCTGTGGGTCAAGGCACGGAGACGCCTATAAATAACATACATACATAACATACATACATACATACCCACATACATACATACATACCCACATACACACATACATACACACGTCCGTTTTTATATATATAGATAAATTTATTTATGCTTACAATAATAGAAATAAAATGCAATAAAAACTACAATTTTACATTAAAAACAATAATTTAAAAACTACATTAAAACAATTAAAATTGTTCCATAGGATCCAGCAGTAGGCATTTTGGTGCCACTGGAACCCAGGGCGCTGCTGGCCTTAGGATTGGACTGCCTGCCAT
Organism: Lerista edwardsae; assembly: GCA_029204185.1. Lineage (NCBI taxonomy): Eukaryota > Metazoa > Chordata > Lepidosauria > Squamata > Scincidae > Lerista > Lerista edwardsae. The sequence continues at coordinate 8,061,611 of JAJKFI010000058.1, read as the reverse complement.
CTAACTATTAGTAGATAAATTCACTGACAAAATTAATTGGAACCACTGTGGTTGTATTTAGCATCTGTACGTGAGTGTGAAATGTGGGTGTCCAGAATGCTAAGTAAGGCCAACATAGTAAGGCCAACATAACAGGGCTGTATCCTAAAGCCCATTAGGAGGCAGCAGCAGTGAAGTGCAGGCCAAGGGGAGGTTTTCCCCTTACGCCTACGTAAGCCCCAATCATCCCAATGAGGCTGCTTGGACCTGCTTGCTGTTTTGCATGTGCATGTGCGTAGGAGCGGCCTGAATCGGGACCGCGGAGGCTGGGGACAGGGTTGAGAATTTGGCATTACAGCCGTCCTGCATCACAATCCACATCTCCGCCCACTGCACCACCCAGTTACGCCCCTGGCATGCCTCTGGAATGCCCTCGGCAATGTCCAGCACCAACCGTGCGCCATCACCATTCAACCAGCACAAGGACAAATCCTGAAGCTGAAGCTCAAATACTTTGGCCACCTCATGAGAAGAGAGGACTCTTTAGAAAAGACCCTCATGCTGGGAAAGATTGAAGGCAAATGGAGAAGGGGGCGGCAGAGGATGAGATGGTTAGATAGTGTCACCGAAGTGATGAACATGAAATTGGGCGAACTCCGGAAGCTAGTGGAGGACAGGGAGGCCTGGCGTGCTGTGGTCCCTGGGGTTGCGAAGAGTTGGACATGACTTAGCGACTGAACAACAACAATAAAGAGCTCACAGGTTAAAAAAAGATGCACAAGAGAACACCAGCAACAGTCACTGGAAAAGTTACCATACTGGAGAGAAGAGGGACAGTTGCTGTCCCACTAATGAATGTAACAGGACACCAGTTTAAAAGGTGCCGGTTTGCCCAGTTAGCAGGGGCATATTGGGGTTGGTAGGGCAAGCCAGGATGAGGATTGCACTAGGAAGGGAAACATCTGGAGAAATTGAGGGTTCCATGAGTCCCTCTCATGGAACAATACTTGTAAACTAACCCATTGAAAATGGGGGTTACGACTAGCCTGCCTATGTAAACCACCTTGAATCTATGAGAAAAAGCATTATATAAATTAATAAATATAAGTAATAAATATAATAACCTGCATTATGAGAAGTGCAGGTCTTGCCCAATTCTGTGTACTCGTCATCATTGTCCCTGCTCCAACATCTAATTGAACACAGTGCTGACCTTACATCCTAATCCTATCCAATGCTGGTACAGCGAGGCCACCCGGCCCACACTGGATCCAGTGTCAGATTTGAGCAGGCGGAAAGTCTTCTTGAGTTCAGGGAACGTTTGTTCCCTTACCTTGTACAGCACCCAGCTGTTTAGCTGGTACAGAATTGAGTAGCCCCATGTAGTGCTGGCAGGCCCAGGATGGGGGTTATGCAGCTGAGTCCTACTCCACCGCCCTGCCATCCTGGGCCTGAACCACCACTCTCTGCCCTTGTCTTGCCCCCAGACACTCCCTCCAGGATGCCCTCCACCACCCAGTGCAAGACCTAACTGCCCTGGCAGCTGGCGGATGGGATGTGGCTCTCGTAGGACAGTGCAGGCCTTCCTGACAGTGCTGCTTACTGTGTGTTGAAAAGCTGTTTACGGCACTTTTACTACATCCAGTACCAGTGATGCAGGTGCAGTGCTTGTGGAGCCCGATCAGGACTGGGCTCAGTTATCAGGCTGTACAATGTCCTGCTGCCAGCAATGATGTGAGGTAGTGGGGCAGTATACAACATATTATCTCATGATACTATCCCCCCTGCTAGCTGAGCAAGAGGCACTTTTTCAAGTAGTGTTCATATTTAGCAGCGGGAGAGTAATTGTCCTTCTTTACCCCTGACAGTGTCTTTTCTAGTGGCTGTTACTGGTGGTGTTCTGCATTTTAAGATTCTGAGCCCTTTTGGGACAGGGAGCCATTTAACTTTTTTATTATTATGTGCCTGTAAACCGCTTTATGAACTTTGCGTTAAAAGCGGTATATAAATACCGCTGATTGATTGATGATGCTTTATCTGGATATGAAAGGAAAGGGTATAGCAACTTGCAACATGTAGTTAGAATAATGCTGAAAAAAGCTAATATTGATGATTTAAAAAGCTAATATGTATTCCTGAGCCTTGATGAGATGGGATAGAGTCTTGTACATTTCTCTCTCTCTCTCTCTCTCTCTCTCTCTCTCTCACGCACGCACGCACGCACGCACGCACGCACTCTCTTTCTGACAGAAGCTGTAAGGGTATGAAAAGCACTGCAGCATTTGATGAAATACGGACATGGCCACCAGGTGGAGACTTTGTATTAATTTTCATAAATAAAAATCTTCGTGGGAGCTTAAAAACATCTCCCCTCAAAATAATCATGAAAATATTGGACAGTTCATATAATGCTTATGCAATTTACATTTAGTAAATCTACATTTACAGACAATGAATGCAGACAATAAATTTTAAATTTTAAAAAAATTAGTTCCCAGATGGACTTTCCGAAGTGGCTATTTTGTAATGCAGTAAATGCATAGCACTTATTTTTCTCTTGAGTGGGGATCCAGAGTTCTTTCCATAAGGTAGTACTTCTATGCAGTGATATTGTATGGCCCAGCAGTGAAACAGCTACGATGTTGGGCAGTTTAGGTGATCCTTCACTTCTAGGATTCAATCTGGGTAGATTGGGATTGCTTCTGCATAGCCCTTTCATTGAAAATAGCATGATTTTCTCATTCTTTTTCTATGATGTTGACAGATAGTCTGGATTATGTCATTACCAAACTATTGCATTTCAGTGCTTTTTATGGTGTCCTCTTGTCTTTTACAGTATTCCTTTCGCTTTTCAGAACTGATTTGTGGTGATTTTTGTTTCTTAAAAGGCTAATGCAGTTCATATTTGTCCAATTTTCAGAGCTGCTATCCTTTTAACTTGTATTTTCCACTTCCCAGTTGTTTCTTAATTGGTTAATGAGTTGTTTCCTGCACAGTTGCAATTGCTGCAGCATTCATGTGTGCCTTTCATAAATTGGTTCTTGTTTCAGGGGAGGAGGCAGCGGTAGCTCTAGGTTTGCTGTCCTTTAGCAAACCATAGGGCCCTCTCCAATACCTGGGTTTGCCCTATAAGAGTTGCCCCGGCACCACTATCACACAGAGGCGGGGGGGGGAGATTTGTGGGCCCTTGGTACAGCTGTCCTGTAATCCCAGCCTTACGATAGCTCAGGCTGGGGATCAATTGCTAGTTTCCTTGTTGCAGTCAGAGGAATTACTTATTATTTTTTTAGGAATGCAATTTTGCAACTTGAGAGGCAAAAGATTAGCTTCCAGTTGCTTTCACAATGGCAGTTGAGTCTGCTTCATGCTACAGTTTGCATGTTTCCCCTCCCTCCGCTTTGCAGCTCCTAGGCAGAAGGACCAGTTAGGAGGCCATTTTTCCCCCTGCATATTCTTTCACATTCTCCATATTGCATATTCTAACATGCATATTCTCCAGACAAAGCCTGTTACCAACCAATCCGTCTTAGTTTTCTTTTGTGCCTCCCAATCTCCTGAACTGCTTTCCTGGTGGACTAGGCAGATGAGTTCATGAGCTCAGTTGCCTGCAACATTATAAAAGTCAATGAGGTTGTGTCTTGGAGGAAAGAAAAAACTGGAGGCGCCCTAATGAGAAGTTTCTTGAAGCTTCCGGACGGTCCAATATGGCCACCGGAAGTCAAGAGAACTCGGAGGAGAAAGTGCGCGCGGCGCGTGTGTGAAACTCCGAGGTGTGGTGAAAGCCATTTTAATCATGCCTTCGTGTTCTGCATATGGGTGCACAAATCACTGGACGAAAAATGGGATCACTTTCCACAGGTCCGTAAAATCATTGTGATTCGTAGCTGCAGAAAAAAATATTACTTCACAAATAATAATTATATTGTGAAGTAGATATGAAGGAAAAAAATAAAAATAAAATATTATTACTTCATAAAGTATGCAGCCCTTCACAAACTGAAGTAGATTTGAGGAAAAAATATAAAAATATGAGGGGGGAAAAGGAACTTAATCCACACACAACCTCGGCCACCCTCCCCTTCTTTTCTTTCCTTCCCATTTACACTTTATTTTTGGTTGTGTAGATTTCAAAAAATAAGCCTGTCAAAGCTGTGCAATCCGTGTTTCCATAGGCAGCAATGGGAAATTCGTTCGGTATGTTCAGTAATATAATTACGCGAAATTAAACCTTGGAATCGCATATCAACTCATAATATGGTTACCACTGATGTTCCTCTACGATCCCACGTTGTTATTTTGGTAAGTTTTTACTTCTGGAGTAAATAAATAAGTCCTAAACATCATGCGAAATCCCATTGAAAATCATTGGAATGAGCAATGTTTTGCACATGGCAAGATGGCGGCTAATCCCGCCCCCCGGCTTCAGAAATCGATAACAGAAGTCTATGGGAGGGCGGGGGGTTGGGTTGTGTGGAATGTACCAGTAAATTGTTTGTGGAAAACAGGGCTCCCCAAACCATGACCTGCAGGCCAGATCTGGCATTTTCTTAAATTCTTCCATGCTTACTGTTCTCCTGCTCCATCGCTGCAGTCTTCACCTGATCTGGGCATAGGGGCACTCTGGGCAGTCACATCTATGATGACATCCTGGTGCAAAGCCGGCTGGGACTTTGGGCCATAGATGCAACTGCCCAGAGCATCCCTATGCTCAGATTTGGTAAAGACTGCAGTGACAGAGCAGCTGAACAGTAAATGCTGCTCGAGATGGGGAGAGGGCTTTTGTTACCCTGAAGTCCCCTTTTTGGAGACCTCTGGTAAAATATTGCTAAACAGTGAGATGCATAAATCATGGAATGAAGAAATGTTGCAAATGCCTGATTTTGCTAGTATTGATATTTTTCTCCACCTACATGATTGCAGATTGTAACCTTTTCTAAAGAGGAATCTTCTTTCTCGCTACATATATATTTTTAAAGAATTCGTTATTTACTCCTTTTGGGGCATGTCTGTATAACTGTTTATTTACCTTCTATGCCCAGTTCTTAACTATTGGGATTACATTTCTGTGGAATTAGTGATTTCGAATGGCACAGTGACAAAATTCCCATTTCCAGAGGCCTTTGGGAAGCCAGCACAGTTACAACAATTGTAGTATAGATAGGAATTTTCATTGCCTGTTCTTCTTGGAATTTGCCACCCCGTGCTCTTCCCATGAACCAAAGAAAAGGAACTTCACTACTACTGTGTCATTAATATTGCAACATTCTACACTGCCTTTACCTGCCAGAATGATTCTTTTAAAACGGAACCGATATAGAAGCATTACTACTTAATAGAAGAAGGCCGGCCCTTCAGATGAGGTATAAAAACAGATTTTTTTTTTCAAACTGTCTAGAAATGGTTCCAGGAGCACCACCTGGAATCCATTGCTATCAATGGGAAAACATAAATGTATAAATCATGGCATGTTATTTATGGTAGAATCTGCCACTCTGTAGTAAAGAGTGTCTGACTAGTCTACAGTCATGCTGCAGTTGTGCTATTCCTTCCATAGTGCCCACCTATGCTACGTATATATAGGCTCTCAATATCTTATCCTCTTCTGCCATAAGATGGCAGGCTGGCTTATTGGATGAGCCATCCCTACTAGATGAGGATAAAGAAACAGAAATTACTGTAAACCCGGACAAAACAGAGGCCCTCTTGATTTTGAAACCAATGATGCAGGTATTGGACTACAAACCCATTCTGAATTTGGGTGCACTCCCTTTCCACAAGCAGGATCACCCTCAGATGGAATCAGAAGGGGCCCTGCTACCTGTGCATCCCTGGCTGAGGCCAGGCTGATGGCCACAAGGCATAGGGCTTACTTATTAGCTGTGCCTCAAGTTTGGAACTCTCTCCCTTTTGAGTTAATATGATCAGCACTCTCCCTGTTCTAACAGTGGATGCTTTGACCCTCTCCAGGCCTTTCCTGCTGTTCCAGCTTTAATTTATGTACGGTTAGTTGGTGGCTGTTCGTTATCATTTGCAGCTTGTTTTTCTTGTGTCTACTGCTTTGCTTTATCATGGTCTATTTCAGTGATGGCAAACCGATGAGATGCATGTCAAAGGTGACATACCGCAATGTTTTGAGTGCCACGCCAGCATTCATCCACACCTGACGGCAAAAAAAGAGCTGCTGGCTGGCATTTCCAGCACATGGCTTGTCTGACTATTAAAGTCCAGAGTGCATGCGTGATGGTCTCCTTGGTTTCCCTCCTCCCCATCACTCCTACCCTCATCTATACATGTGCATGCACATCTGGCCAGCAAATGCCACTACTTCCCACCTCTTCACCCCCCCACTCCACCACCACCCCCAGCCAGTCCCACAGATCAGAGAGAAGCAGCGTGGAGAAAGGAGACAAGCTTAGTTGTACATGATGCTCCAGTATGTAAAGGAAAAGGGAGGTGGGGATGCCTCTTTCCCTTTGTTACTCACAAAGTGCCCACCTATCTACTTACTTACAGGAGCTCTGCGCACTGCCTCTCTTCCCCATGGGGTTCTGTTTGATATGAGTAGGAGCAGCACATGCTTCGCATTGCTCAGTGCTCCTGTCCATATCAGAGAGAAGAGGCATGATGGAGGAAAAGAGGCTGTACACCGAGCTCAGGTAAGTAAAAATAAAATGGGGCTGGGGGTGCCTCTCTTTTCTTCTCTAGGCAGAGCCCAAAAGTTTCATCTTCTATGTGCTGCTTTTAGCTGTTGGGATATTATGAGATTTATTGTTGTTTATTGTGTATTTTAACCTTGCTGTTACCCCCCTTGAATACGGGATGTGGTGGCGCTGCAGGTTAAACCACTGAGCTGTTAACCGGAAGGTTGGCAGTTTGAGACCACGCAACAGAGTGAGCTCCCATTGCTTGTCCCAGCTCCTGCCAACCTAGCAGTTTGAAAGCACGTAAAAATGTGAGTGGATAAATAGGTACCTCTTCGATGGGAAGGTAACGGTGTTCCTTTGCGTCTTGGTATATAGTCATGCAGGCCACGTGACCACAGAAGTTTGTCCTAGGACAAAGGCCGACTCTTCAGCTTAGAAACGGAGATGAGCACCGCCCCCTACAGTCGATCATAACTAGACCATTCAGTCATGGGGAAACCTTTAGCCCCCTTGAATGTCTCATTTATGGAAAAAAGGTAGGATATAAATATTTTAAATAAATAAGAATCTAGTCTCTTAGGATTTTTGGAAGAGGCTTTGCTCTGTGTGCCTTCACTGAGTGAAGCTCAACTGGCATGAATATAGGACAGAGCCTTCTCTGTGATTGCCCCCCTCTTGTGGACCTCTCTGCCTCAAGTAGTCTCTGTCTAACTTCTAAAAAAAAACCTGTAACATTAAAAAAGACCCATTCCACCAAACATTTGGCTTATAAGCTTCTGATATTTTCTTGACTGTTTTAATTATTACTTTAATTCTGATTTTATTGTAACCTTTAAAAAATGGTTTTAGACTTTTTTTTTTAGCCACTATGGAACTACTTGTGAAAGGCAGGATTAAATTGAGAGCGCAATCCTATACTGCGCTGGAATGGCGAGGCTGACGGGCATGCGGCATACCCGGTGCAGTATAAGGAAGGCTGGAGCCTCCCCA
>JAJKFI010000058.1:8015128-8039792 GCA_029204185.1 Lerista edwardsae | reverse complement strand
CTCATGCTGGGAAAGATTGAAGGCAAAAGGAGAAGGGGGCGACAGAGAATGAGATGGTTAGATAGTGTCACCGAAGCAATGAATATGAAATTGGTCGAACTCCGGAAGCTAGTGGAGGACAGGGAGGCCTGGCGTGCTGTGGTCCATGGGGTCGCGAAGAGTTGGACACGACCTAGTGACTGAACAACAACAAATTATATAAAGAAATATCAATTAATTACAAAAATGAAAAAAGAGTAAAACAAACTCAGTTTTTGTCAGGCATTGGTGAATACTGGTTTGTCACCCCAAACGTTGTCGTGTGTCAGCTTTGACACGTGTGTCATAGGTTCGCCATCACTGTCCTAAACTATGACTTCCCTACAGACAATGCAGCTTATATAAACTATTCCTGTTCTGATAATCTATACAGCTGTTATGGTTGATTGTATATACTTTATACTGTCGATCTTAATGCCAGTGACAAAGTCTTGTTGGAACAGAATTCAGTAGGCGTTCATCGTCAGAGTAAGATATTGTCAGAGTATATTGTCAATGTAACATATGTTGTCAGAGTATATGTATTTTTTTCTGTTTCCATGTAGTGATTATATTTCTAATTAGAGAAACCCTCCAAATTATCCTCCCACTTTCATCCTTCCCTATTCTCTAGGTACTTCACATTACATGGGAATGGAATGGAACAGGAGAAGTTTTTTTTTTTCCTGCTGTATAAATTAAAACCCTTCTGAAGTGGAATTTCTGTGAAACTAGGAGTATCCCACTTTCCACAAAGAAGCATAAAGAGATGGACAAATAGAGCAATTCATGAACATTTCTAGGTACACAGGTTTTAAATTAAGTTTTTTTTTTATTTTTAGATGCAATTTGAAATACATAAATCGGAATTTATATACTTTCTTTTTCTGTTTTTTAGACGGCATTCAGAGCGGTTTACATGGGCAGGCTAGTCTAAGCCACCTTTTTAAATGATTTTTTACAAGTATATTCTGTAATCCACATAGTCCTCAGTCACCAGATGTTGCATTCACAGTGTGATTCTCTCCTCTGGCGGCATGCCATTAAGCTTCAGCAGGCAATCATAAATCAAACCTGGACAGGTCCTCAAGATTGTTCTCTGTTCTTCACTAGCTGGTCTTCTCATGCACTCCCATGCCTCTCTCACTACATAGCTAATAAACTCATCCGTGACTCCGTTCTGCCACACTGAGTACAGCAGCTTGCCACAACCTGGCATTCTGTTTTCCATCCAGAAACACAATCATTAATTCTCCAGCTTAGCTCTTCAGGCAGTACTGGCAGCTCAACCATTAGTCCACACTGGCCATCTTAAATCCTTTAAAAATGTCATCTTTATGTGTGTGCAGAGGCAGAGGAAGGGTGTAGCCTGGGGTGGTGCAAGCCATGGGCGCCGGCAGCAGCAGGGCGCCATTGTGCGGAGTCCGTAGACTAACCCGCGCGCCCTCCCTGGCGTCCGTTCCACTCCAAAATGGAGCTATTCTGGGCGTAGGGAGGCGTGGCTGGGTGATGCATGGGGGTGGGGCGGCATGCTGGGGGCGCAGTTTCGTCACCCTGCCATGGGCGCACTCGGGGCTCCGTTTGTCCCTGTGTGTGTGCACCCTTCTTTCTGGTCAAATTTCAGTGGGGCTATATGCAATTTGCTAAACTATGATTTTCCTTAGCCTTCTTCATTTTCATTTTCTATATTTTTCTTCAGTCAATTTTTAAATAGTTGAGATTGTTCTTTATCTTTATTTAGAATTTGAAATAATTTCTGCAATTTTGATTTGGTTAAATACTAGGAATGAAAGGTAAATTGGGACAAAAATCAATCTAGAGTAGGAATAAAAACTCTAGCCTTTGCTTTCTCAAATGTACCCAGCTTTGGATACTGCAGTAGTAGTACTAGAGTTAGAGAAACACTTATATGAGAAACAAGATACCCAAAGGGAAAAAAAAAAAAACGCTAGGCAATCCAATGATCAGCCATCCTGAAAATAGCCATGAGAAAAAAAGGACAGAAGAATGACGCCCATATAATAGTCTCCACAGGCAAAGAATACCTATCAGCCTTACACAAATTGGTGGTTACTGGAAGTCTAGACAGAAAACAGTGTTGGATTGCAAAGATCTCAAACATAGCAAGGAGATGAGTTACCACAGTGACTACTATGGCTGTTGTCAGAAATCTGAGAAGATAAACATAACCAACAGAGGGGGTGGCCAGGGAAGAGTCAGGCAGATTTTTTAAAATGTCTGCCGAACCCACTGTCCGACTGGTTTATAAAAGAGAAAATGAAATACAGTGCCGTGTCGATGTCTGAAGAGTATGCTTTCGAGCGGAAATGTCTTTTTTTGGACAGATTCTTTCCTTTGAAACCGGACTGAAGAAAAGATGATCTGCGCAGTGCAAAGGGAGTGGCAGGAATATTAGGTATGTTTTTGTGTCTGGAGTCGTAAGGGAAAGGAAGATGATGTGATTCTGCAGTGGCCAGAAGAGAACTTTTCCTGCCTGTAGCCCAACGATGGGATCTACAAATGACTTGGGGGAATGGAGGGCAGGACTTAAGACGGGACTACCGTTTGATTGGCAGCCCGTCTGTGCACTTCCGCTTTCGTTCCGCTCGCCCCGCGGCCGTCCCTGGTCTTGGAGGGGGTGCCTGCCAGGCGAGCAGGCGCCCCCTCTGAGGCCAGGGATGGCCGCGGGGCAAGCGGAACGAAAGCGGAAGTGCACGGACGGGCTGCCAATCAAACGGTAGTCCCGCCTAAGTCCCGTCCTCTGTTCTCCCAGGTCGTTTGTAGATCCCATTGCTGCTGTAGCCATTTCACTTGTTGAACCTTTCACAGCGTGTGCCCATCTTTTCGACCTTGGATAGACTCCCCACTTTTTCAGGTCAGGTCAGGTAGTCTTCCGGGATATGGTTAGTCAAATCGGATCATGAGGATTTATTTAGAATGTAATGAAATGTGCTGCTGATGATGATTCAGCATACCTGTAATAGTACCACAACAAGGTTAATGACTAATTGGATAGTTTCTCACAGCAACGAATTACAGAACATTACAGCTCCCAGCAATGGATCATAAATCTTAATGAAATTATTAATCAGTACCAGCGTGGTATAGTGGTTAGAGTTTTGGACAAGACTAGGGAGACACCGCTCTAATTTCTGCTTGGTCATGAAGCTCACTAGGTGGTCTCAGGCCAGTTCCTCTGAAGTCTGAGCTCCCTCATGGAGTTTGTGAGGATAAGAAAGTGTCAAGGGTGGGGAGAAGGAGAAGCATGTTTTCTCTGAATTCTTCTGGACTCGGAAGGCTGGGATAGAAACAGAGCGATGCTGAAGGCAATACATTTCTTTTTATAACACACACAGGCGAACCAGCTTCATAACTAAAATGAGGAAAAGATTGCAGTTACCAGACAGTATAAGAGCAGGTGGTTAGTGCATCAAACTTTCAGTGAAATGTCAATAATGAGTATCAGGGGCCTCATTTATTAAAACATTATTTCTTGACTTGGCCAGAACCAAAGCAGAATGAAGCACTTTACCAGTTCCCCAATGATTATTCAATTAAGCATTATTGAAGTAAAAAAAAAATCTTAAAATGCAGGGCTGAGCTGCACATTTCATGTAACGTATCCTTTGGTAATCTGTCCCTATCTATTCTTCCAATTGTCCAAATGCTGTTTTTTCACATATATGCACAGCCCCATCTCTTTGCGTAATGGTGAGAGTTGTGTCCCCTTCCTGTAGCAGTGATGGCTTTCAGGCAGCCTATGGTTTTGATGGCTTTTCGGCCATAGCTCTTTGTTCCAGTGGAAGACACAAAATGGCAGCCACAAAATGGCAGCCACTCAGACTAGAGTGCTGAGTGGAGTTCTTCACTGGCAACCATTCTGGGAACATTCCTACAAGAGGGGCAACATTGTTAGCAGGTAACAATGGAGCAGGTAAGCCTGCAAAGGGGTGGGTGGGAGAACAACTTGGCAGGAAAGGGGGACGAATAGGGTAAGGAGCCTGCAGGAGGGGAATGGATCTGGCGGCAATGGTAAACACTGTTTGCTATCCTCACTTTTGGCAGCCTCCTTATCTCTCAGAGTTGTGCCAGCTACATTGCTGTCACAGGTCTGAGGAGACACATTGTGGAGTGGGAGGATTACCAAGGGGTAAAGGGATTTAAATCCAAATGTCCTTTTCAGCATGGCTGCACCAACCGGAGTGTGTGTGTGTGTGGGGGGGGGAGGATAGGATTGGGCTCCTAAACTGAACAATCCAGACTGATACCTGTATCAAGAAACCATTAATGAAAAATTACTAATGTGTGTGTCAAGCTGTGTGGGCCCCTCCCTGCACTTGCTGCTTTTTATAATCACATGAAAGGGTGGCTTGTCCAGCCTTCCTCTTTTGTATGCTGCTAGTAAGCTTAGTGGTGTGCATACACAAGTGAGTCAAATGATACCTTCTCCCTGCAATTAAAAAAAAAGAGGAGCCAGGATGTGCATGCTGTATGGGCATGCACATTAGTAATCATGTAAGGCTGGTTATGGCACGAAAGAGTATTGCCTGGCCCTGAACTGACCCATTATGAAAAACAACAATGATGAACACTGCTGTACTTCTGGAGGACATTCCATAGCCGGGGGCGGGTGGGTGCTGCAACTGAGAAGTCCCTGCTTTGTTTAACAACTGCTCTCGAATGTGTTGTGGTAGCCTTTCATGAAACTTCAAGGATCATGAAATGCCCGATGCAGACCCATCCAGTCCTCGTTTCTCTGCCTCACTCTCTGCAAGTCCTTCCAGTAATCTGGCACTGCCGCAGAATTTGCAGCCGGTTCGGCCATAGCTTTTAACATGCCTCAAGTTCAAGCGTAACGCAGTTTTTTCAAAGAAAACTGATAACCCAATTCTAAACAACTTTCCAGCACCAATGCAGCTGAAATGCAGCTGTGATGTAAGGGAACAAGCCTTTCTTTACCCTAAAGAGGCCTCTGACTACTTCCCCACCATAGAATGCAGTGTCTGCCCCATTGGCATGTTACATAACATTGGGCTGTGAGTTAATTTACAAAGGATGCTTTAGTAGCAACTTTTCTCTTAAGTAAGTCAACAATGTAATACAGCTCAGGGCGCAATCCAAAGCCCAACGTTAAGCCGGCGCTAGCTGCTAGCGTTGGCCCAATGGCAGCGGCACTGGAGCCAGAGCACCGACCAGCACCCTTGCGCCAGTGCTGCTGCTGCTTGGCTGACGCTAGCAGCTCGCGTTGGCCCAGCAGTACTGGCTGAAGCTGGCAGCGCAACACTCCTGTGCCAACCACGTTTCACTGGCGCAGGGGCGTTTTTGGGCAGGGGGAGGGCAGGAAGGAAGGTGTTTCTGGGTGGGGGTGGGCAGGCTGGGGGGACACCAGTCCCGGGGGGTGGTGGAGCTGGTATGCAGCCATTAGGTAGCATCCAAATCCCTGTCCCCAGGCCGCATGGCCCTGATTCGGGCCACGTGGCTTGATCAGAGCTGCGCCAGGTGAACAGCAGGTGCAGATCCAAGCAAACCCATTGGGGCAGCTGGTGCCTACTCCAGGGTAAGTGCGCAAACACGCCCTTGCCCCGTGGAGGCTCCAGCCAGCTTCTAACTTGCCCTGGATATGGCGCAGGCATGCCGCCCCGCCCACCCCAGCGCAAGTTAGGATTGTACCGTCAGCGTTTCAGCTCTAACCTACCACTCCCAATAGCTAAGAGCTTTCCCTTACTTTGGGAAAGTATTCTTTGGGGAATTCTTTGGGGCTGCTCAGCTCCTCTTCCTTTTAGTTGGCCTTTTGGAAGGGACTTTCAAACCAAATTGTCCGTCCTGCACTTCTTTAAAAAAAAAACTTCACACAAACAGAAAAGGAAAGAGGTTTTAACTTCTGCTCATGATACATCTCTAGAAGAGCTTATTCAACTATGTTTATGGAGGCTCATAGATAATTTCCTTTTCTCCTGAAATTCCCTCCTTTTTGGTAATTCCATTGCTATAGCAATTCTAGAACAGATTGTCTTTGAAAATGGTTGGCAGCTGCTAGAAATCTGGGATATTGTTTTGACCCACTGTTCAGGCCACCTGTACAGGAAACTGGCATTTGCTCTTTTTTTTCCTTTCCAGACCGGAGCTGTGATTGTCTGAATGGGATTGAAACTGTCACTTTGACAACACAACGCTATCAAAACGAATTTCTGATTCGTTCTGCCCATAACGTCTTTGCAGTTATATATAAAACAACTATATAAAACAACTTCTGTATAAAACAACTATTACAACACTGTGTTAACGGCAAGCTGCGGAAGTAACACCATTTGTAATGAAGGCTCACTCTTAGCGAGTCTGAATCTGATATTCTCCAAGCCAGCTGAGTGAGGGCATCTCTTTGGAAGGACCTCATTCATGCAAAGAAAAGGTTCATCGAAAGTGCAACGCTAAATAATATATGGGGAACATACTTCGGAAAGGTCACTCTGTCACCAAGTTAATTTTGGCACAAGATGACTCAAACCATCTGCGGCTTCAGGAAGAAGAATTGAACGTTTTGACAAGCTTGAAACCTCATCCTTTGATTGTGTCTTTCCCCCCCCCTCCAATCCCCCGTTTAATTCCAGCTCTTCTTAAGAACCTGCTTTGCCATCAATTCTCCATTAAATCCTAGCAATGAAAATCCGCCCCCCATTGCCTCCTACACTCTTCACCTCTGAAACAAGGGTTGAAAAGGTTAAGCTGGTTTTGGGAACTTTATCAGACAAACCACTTCCTTCACACATACGAAGAAGGTACATGTTAAATCTTTTAAAATGTCACCTTGCCGAGAACAGACTTGGAGTAATCTTACAAGAATGTCTGGGGACAATTCCAGATGCGGTGCTCCCATCCCTGAGGTGGGGGCACAAAACTTCCTGGAGGTGCTCACTTTCCATCTTAGGATGCAGACTATTTTTCTAGTCAAAGAGGTGTGTGACTTTGGTCACATTGGAAGGGATCACATTTGAGGGGCTGGTTGAGATTTATTTGTGCCAGAGAACGTTGCAGTGTATCTCCCACCCCCCTCAGTTCTGAACAGGAGCACATTGCTATGCTAGAAGCAGGGGCATAGCTAAAGAATTGCAGGGTGGTGCAGTTGCACCGGGCAACAAGCTTTAAGGGGGCAACAAGCTGAGCTTGACATTAATGGCTAAAATTGTGACAACCTTTGTGTGTATGAATAATACCATGATGTTATATATCACTGGAGAAGTGATTCAATGAATAATGCAATGACACAAACCAGAATGTCGTATCTTTATCAAATGTTACTCCCCCCTCCAAAAAAAAAAACAACACAAAAAAACCCAGAGAAGATGAAAATCCAACTGTTATGTCACTTCCTCTTGTGACATCACTTCCGGGGCATCATTTTGCCCATCTGCACTGGGCTACACTTTCAATAACATAGCAGTTCAAAAGCACATAAAAATGCGAGTAGATAAATTGGTACCACTTTGATGGGAAGGGAATGGCTTTCTGTGCACTACGGCATATAGTCATGCAGGCCGCATGACCATGGAAGCTTGTCCTTGGACAAACGCTGGCTCTACGGAGATGAGCACCGCCCCCTACAGTCAGTCACAACTAGACCATTTGGTCGTGGGGAAACTTTTACCTTTACACGTTCATTAGCTACGCCCCTGGCTAGAAGTGCTGAAGGGATCAGTTTTGGAGCTGACTAGCAGCCTTTTTTACACAGCATAAGGTCACTTTCCAGAGATGATAGAGCAAAATGCTGGCTTCTTTCTTCCCTCCCTGCTGAAATCTCTCCCTGTAACTGGGAGGATTTTTTTTTAATTCTCTGGCATGTAATCCTAAACCTTACCCTTCAGAACACTATAAACTATATATGGGATTATACAGAACAATTCTTTTCCCCTTGACCTCCCCACCATGGACATTTTCCACATTCCATGGCTGAACTATCCTTAACCAGTTTCCTAGTAAAATAATGAATACATTTTAGTTATTTGTATGCAGGGCAGCTTTTAAGGAGATTGGGGAGCATTTAAAGATGTGATCTCTTTGCTGTAGTGCATTCTGAATGCCATAGTCTACCTCCTTATATCAACCACAGATTTGTTTGTGAGTCTGCTAAACATGTTAAAGGACTGGGCAGCTTCAACATGAGTTGAATAAATTCTAGTCCAGTGTTTTTCAATCTGTGAGTCGGGACCCATTTGGTGGGTTGGGACCTGATGTCAGGTGGGTCACAGAAAGCAGGGAGCAGCTATCTTGGAAGCTACAGAGCTTACTCTTGCTATATCCTTTTTGTGAGTGTTAACAGTTTAAATTTTTTTAATTTTGTTTTTAGTTCAGTGCTCTTACATAATATTTTATCCTAATCTTGCTTTCTGAGGAATGTTTTATGGTTGTGCAATTGCTGCAGTGTGTGACTGCCAGTTTGCATTCCAGGAGTGTCACTTCCTGCTTGATGACATCACTTCCAGTCATGACATCACTTCCAGGTTAATGATGTCACTTCTGGTGGGCCCCGGCACAAGTGCTGTTCTAAAAAGTGGGTCCCGGTGCTAAAATGTTTGAGAACTACTGATCTAGTCAATAGTGGGAAAACTGATTATCCACTTGAAGAGATTTAAGAGCTTGCTGCTGATTGTGGAGCAACCCCAACAATAACATGCAAACTATTCCCTTGTATTGCTCAGTTTAATATGCACAGTCCAAGACTGTAGTAATTTCTCTGAAATATAATGTGCATTCGGATCTACTAACCAGCATGAGAACCATTAATGAGCAATCCCTTTAATATTTGGTAATGTTAACAGATTTCATTTTAGTAAACACATTATATAGTGTGGTTTGCTTTTCATCATTAACTAAATAGGAAAATAATTATTTGAAGATAATGAGAAGTAGTTTTGAAATGGCTGGGAGAAATCAACACACACAATTAGTGTTACACATTACTGAATAATGGGTACCTCGTTCACATCACTGCTTTGAGGATAGTGAGCGAAGAAGCAGAAATATTATTAAATTTTGTTATACAGCTTGCCATACACAGGGCATGATCCAACCAACATTAAGTCTTTTCAAGCCCCATTGATTCTGATGAGAAACAGTAAGCATATGACATGTTTAACTCTCTCTGATTGAAGTCTTAGGATTTCAGCACTACTAACTTGGGCTGATTCATGCCAACATGATTCTACAACTTTTATTCTCGATAATTAAACATGACAGCAAAATATGTTTAGTCATTATGACAAAAGATGTGCAATTCCAGCATGCTGGTATGCCATGCATCAGTGTTCAGAGTATAGTAAGGAAAGGGGAAGATTCTGCCACATTTTTTTTCAAAATGTCAGATTCAGTCGGAGGGGCGGGGAAAGCGACTGTCAGATGTCTTACGGAGAAACAGTTATCACTTGGACCCACTTCCATGGTGATATGTTCTATATAATGTTAATAACTTATTTGTTTAACTGATATTTGGGGGGGAAATCTATTCCGTCCTATCCAATAATTTGTGTTCCTGAAGAATTTATTGTGTTTTAGGGCCAAATCCTATACGATTTTCCAGCCCTAATGTAGCTGTTTCAATGGGGAGTGTGCGGCATTCTGTGGTGGAGGGGGAGTCAGGGAGGCCTCCACAAGGTAAGGGAGCATTTCACTTATCTTGGGGTTGCACTACAGCTGCATCGGCACTAGAAAAATGCATAGGATTGGGCCCTCAAAGTCCTTGTCCCATGTAGCTATCCATGATAAACTTGGTAAATAGATTCCATTACCTGTAAGAATTTGAATATCAGAATGGCTCCATGTAATCCAACTTCCTTGGGATTTTCAAAGATTAAATGTATGTACGTATGTAAAGAATTTAAACCCTGCCTTCCTACCCCATTAAGGGCACTCAAGGTAGCTTACAGATAAAAAGTACCCAAACATTAACATAATACAATAAAAACTGTTAAAAGCAGTCGCGGATTTAGGGGGGCTAGGGGGGCACGAGCCATGGGTGCCATCTTAGGGCCATCTTGGGGGCGCCGGTGGCATGGCGCCCCCCGCCCCCAGGCAGATCTAGGGGATGCAGGTAGACCTGGGCTACCCATTGGGACCAGCCGCGGGTAGACCAGCGCTCCGCAGGTCAGGAAAGTGTCCGGAGCCCGGACCTTCCCCCACCCATTCACAGCATCTTTAAAGTGCCAAGGCATCTTTAAAGTAGCCTGAAAGCGAGCTATATAACCTTCATGGATATATAATCTTCATAACTTTTAAGGTTACGGTGAGCTCAGTCTTAGTTTTTTTGTAGTTGGTTCTTTACGTTTGCTGATTTCAGTTTGAAATCCCTGTGTCTCCACTTTCAAAAATCTAAGTCAGTGTCTGAAAAAGCCATATGTGAGCAGAGACCATCATGCAATGCTTCCAATTTGCCTATATAACGGGGGGGCAGGCACATGCTAATCTCCCATGCAAATTAGAAGCATTGCATGATGGTTTCTCACCCCTGTCAGTAGGCTCAAGTATATTTGTATATTAAAGGCCTGCCCGTACTCAAAAGACTCATCACTATTGATAGGTAGCACTTGTGTACATGGAAGTTGCCCTATTGACTAACCTCCTCATATAAACTTACATATAATTTTGTAATAACTCTAAAAGGGATAGCAAACTTGGTGGTGGATCCCACAGGAGTCGTATACATTCACTCAATGGCAGCTGAGTCAAAGTGCACTCCGGTGTACCCCAAGTACAAATAATTGTCTGAAGTCCCAAAGCTAACTTTCAGTGAGAGGGATTGGTCAGAAAAACCACTGTACTTCCAAATGCAAAGCACTAGAAATGTGTGCGCGCGCACACCCACACCCAAAAAAACACCAAGCTTTTGTTGCAGCTGATCCACAGGGACCGTTGCTATGGGGAAAAATGTCTCCCCATTTAGTCTAGCTATTTGTTGCATTAATTCTAAGGAACTGCCTACTGCTGGCAATTGTTAGACATCAAATCCTACACCAGTGATTGTAATTTAGAGAAAAGACCCAGAGATTAGGATAGCTTGACACGGATCGGGAATGTCCATCTTTCTGCAGAGAAAAGGAAAAAGAAAGAGTGAAGCAGAGAAAAATATTGTTATTAGGAACACAAGAAAAAATATTTTATTGTCTTATGAAGTTGCTTTATACCTCTAGTCTATCTAGTCCAGTACTATCTGCTTGAATGTGCAGCAGCAGAAGCTTCTGAGGCAATGGTCCCAGCAGAGGCACATCTAAGGGAGGGCAAAGCTCTAAGTTTTGCAAGAAGCCTTACCTTGCAGTGGAAATCACTCCTCTCCTGCACCGTTCTAGCCAATCCTCACAGGGAAAAGCAACATCTTGGCATTGCTTACTGGCTACAGCAGCAAGGGAGAGGAGGGATTTACATGACAGGGTAAGGCTTCTTGCAACACTTAGAGCTTTGCCCTCCCTGTAGACCTGCCTCTGGTTCCCAGTGCACCATGCTGCCCTCAGGGGCCGCAGCCGCCATCTTGGATCGCAGGAGATCTTTTGTGATCCAAGATGGCTGCAACTGGGAGAGCTAGGAAGAGGACGCCATGAAAGAAAGGCACCATGACCATGCAAAGCTTGGGAACTGCTGTTCTGTGGAATTGTAAAATCCAAAATTAAATAAAAATAGGCACACACACACACACACACACACACACACACACACACACACACAGAGAGAGAGAGAGAGAGAGAGAGAGAGAGAGAGAGAGAGAGAGATGGTGTTTATCAGATATATTTTAATTATAACTATTTTAGTTTTCTCTGCAGAGCAGAAGCTGTGGTTAGGAGAAGAAGGGAAAAAAGTCTATAAAATCCAACACACCCAAATTTTCTATGACAGAACACATATGAAGAAGTGGTAGCTTGTGGAGGCATATCAAAATATAATGGCTTAGGTATTGGTTTTGCTATTCAAGTTTAATAACATGTGATCATCACATCCTATACACCCTGGTGGGTGGGGAAGAGCTATTCAAGACAACTCCTGAATCAAGATACCTGTGTCGATGGGAGGCATTTTTTGTCACCCACATGAAATGCATCCATTCGAACAACATTTTCGTATGTCATCCTGACATCAAAGACCAGCTGTCTGAGCTAATGGAAGCACGCAATCATCCTGATGATTTCTGGAATAATCCAGGGGAGAAGATGATGATTATTACCTTTGAGACACCTGCCTTTAAAATGGCACAGGTCTTTTTTTCCCCTGTAACAGCCCATAATCTCTTCTGAGAAACCGCTAGGCTTCATTTCAATCCTTCAGCATTAATATATTTATGTAGAATGCAGAATCTTCGGTGTGAATAGAAGCAATTTCAGATTGAAATGAAAAGTAAACGGAGAAATGCTCTGTAGCATTTAGCCAAAGTTTGTTTGGGATACATATATTTCTGAAGAGGGTGCATGTAGCTGGCTGGCATGTGACGATAACAGGGCCAAAAGAGTTGCTTTCATGGTCAAAGTCTATCATCAGCCATATTTTTCTACAAAAAACTGAACATGCTTCAACCCTGAGAAATGTTTCTCAAAGGATACTGTTGTAGATTCGCTGTCTGGTTATTGTGAATAGATCTCTGAGGACCAAGCAAGACACATCCTTCTGGAAGCAACTCTGATTTGCTAAAACCTCTCCTGTGGTGGTCCAACCTGGTCTGGACTGAGCTATGGGGAGGAAGAGGTTCACTCTTCCCCCATGTGCCATTTTAAAGCCAAAAATTGCCCTGCAAAGTGGTGATTTGCTATCTAGAAGCAACGTCTTCAAATGAAGAAAAGAGGAAGATTTTTCTGGTCTTTCTCCCTCTCTTTTGTGCTGCACCTTTGAAGAGCTGCAGAGTGGCAGCAAAGAAAGGAGGGGGAGGGAGAAAGGGCACCATCTTCATTTAGTTAAGCCACACTGGCAACCACTCTGCCCCTCTTGTTGCAATGCTGCCATGACAACCCCTTCCATGGCTGAAAAAGGTAAGCTGGTCTATTGAGAGGTAAGATAAAGGTTCTTCTCTCTTCCAGACCTCCTGATCCCACCTCCAACCATGAGTTATAGGGCACACCCAGTAATGGGATCTGAGGATTGACTACAGGAACGCTGGGCAGGACTTACGCGTGATTGGCAGCCCGCCCGTTTCGTTCCTTCGGCTGCCCGCCGGCTGCGCAGGCTTCTCCTGGGGAGCGTGCCCCACCGCTGCTCGTCTGATCACCCGGCGCGCCCCTCACCTGCCCCCCTGGCGAGCCGGCACCCCTCCGAGGCCAGGGTGGGCGGCGGACCGAACGGACGGGCAGCCAATGACGTGTAAGTCCTGCCGAAGTCCCGCCCAGCATTCCTGTAGTCAATCCCCAGATCCCATTACTGGGCACACCCCAGCAGTGTGGCTGCATCATAACCAATGGTAGAATGGGGCAGTTCGCTTTCATTTAGGACCTTTGTCTCTATCTTCTCAGAGCCACTCTCAGCCTGTCTGAACTAGTTGCTAGAAATGCTTTCTCATTTACACTGACCACACAAAGCCAGGATGAGGGAGGAATGGTCTCTTTCTGCTCTCCACCTTCCAGGAAATCTCCAGTGAAGGGTGCACCTTGGACTCTTAAGGATGGGTGAAGAAACATCAGCTGGCCTTGTGAACTGTTAAACTAACAAAGCAATAGCCAGCCAACACTTGTGACCATAAACCCAAAACAGGCAGGCAGCCTAATGCAATGGGGCCTCGGTGCTTGTTTTGCAGCCTCAGTGCTGGCCTTACAGCATGTTGGCACCACTCTGGAAGGGTGCCCCAGCAATGCTGCAACAGAAGCCCCAGCCACCAGCAAAGCACAGTGGCATGGGGCACGGGGAGGGCATTCTTTGGCAGAAGGGAGGGCAGAAAGAAGGCGAAACTAGGGGTGGGACAGGCCTGGGAGGGGGTGGGACTGGCAGAGTCCTCCTCCACTGAATCCTATCCCTTGTGTTGAGCTCAAAAGCCTGCCATGGAGTCTCTCAAGTCTGCAGCAGCAAAATAGCTGGTGTAGGCTCGAGAAGCCCCATTGAGGAGGCTAGGGGTTTACTTGGGTTAAGGTGATGCATGTTCCCTTAGTCCGAGGCGACCTCCAACCTACTCGCATCCAGTATAGGATGCAGTGGCTGGCATTTAATGCCGCTGCGCCTATGCTGGATAGGATTGGGCTGTTAAATTATGTTCTCCATCCATCATAAATTAACTCAACCTACGAAGGAGGAACTGCTTTTGCCTTGTAGTAACTCAAGCCAAATCAGTGGTGAATTAGCCCCTAGAGTTCCATTTTGCCTGACTGCATCAATCTTATGAATTGCTGAATTGGCCCCATGTGTTGGGAGAGTCGGTCACCAGTTTTTAATATACATGAAAGTGCCTTCCTAATGTAGCCAGTGATCATTGGTAGTGAAAATGTTCACCTTCAAAAACTAAGCGAGAGAGAGAGAGAGAGAGAGAGAGAGAGAGAGAGAGAGAGAGAGAGAGAGAAATCTATATCTATTCCTGGAGGCTTATGACTGGAGTTAGGCAATTATTACATATAAGCAGAGCCATCCAACCCTAACAAAGAATACCTTAATGATTTAATTACTTTTCTCATCTGAGTGGTTATTGTAATTCTGATTAGGGAGGTTGAGGGTGAACATGGTTACAACTAATACATGCAAAGTATGAAATGAGCATCATCAAACTCTCCTGGTGAAATTTCATTTCTGAGCATTGTTTTATGAAATGAAACTTCTGAATTATTAAGATGCCTGGTTTCCTATTTAGTATGCCCAGTATCTTTTTTGTTCTATTAAACGTATACTAATACATGTCTTAGGAAATTATTGAAAAGAGTAAATAAAATGTGTTTTCTGGAACATTACACAGGCATGCCCTGGTATCCACTGGGGTTCTGTTCCAGAAACTGTGGATGCTGGGGACACCTTTTTAAAGATAGGGGAAGATGAGTGGTTTTGTTGCACCAAGGTTAAAAAAAGAGATAAATGTTCCCCTATCTTTTCAATAGGCTTCCCAGTTTCCATGGTATGTGGATAACTGAAACCATGGATACTGAATAAGTGGATACTGGGACACACCTCTAGTAGGTCAAATGCAGGGTGGTTGTTGTTTAACTAAAAGAGCAAGCAGTAATATGATCTGTTAGATATCACCCCGATGCATTTGTGATCACATCATGGCAATACTGCATTCGCACTTTTAAAATGCACATAAAACTGTAAATCTGGCCAATGCCCCAATCCTATTCCCCACCATCCTTTGCAATGCAGCTTCACTGCCAAAGTGCACACTGCATGCTATATTGAGGGTAGTAGTGCTGACCCGATGGCCTGGGAAAGATATGAAATATCTTTTTTGACTTGCTTCTCCATAAACTTCCTGGCTAGCAATAGGTCTTCTGGGATCTATGCCAGCTTTTAAGTCCGAAGAGAGGTAGAGGGCATGACAGGCTGGAAAAACAGGAACAGGATCTGGCATGTGCTATTACCACCACCACCCACTCCCTTTCACTCTCAAAATGCCCCCTGCCCAAGCTGCTCCCCCCATTCCTGCCCCTTCTGCTCATGATCTGCCCCTGCCTCCACTTTACCTACTCCAGCACAGTGCCTGGAAGCCACGAAGGCACACGGGGGCCTTCTGACTCTCTGCAATGGGGGTCCCACAGTGCATGACAGCAGCTTACCTTTTTTGCTGCTGTAACCCCTTGATAAGGTTGGGCTGCCCAGCACCTAAAGAAAGGGGAGATCTTCATTGACTTCATTACAGAAGAGACACCAGTAGCATCCCATTCTGACTATTGCTCAGATGCAGCCTAGCAGTGGCATAGCTGAAGAAGTGCAGGAGGGGTGCAGTTGCACCAGGCCACAAGCTTTGGGGGGTGGGCAACAAGCTGAGCTTGATACTTGTAGCCAGAACTGTGAAAACCTAGGTAAGTACAAATAATATCATCATGTGATATATCATTGGAAAGGTAATTTAATGCTGAATGCAATGAAACCACGTTGGTATATCTGTATTCCATCAATACAAATGATAGGGCCAAAAAAATCAAGAAAATGCAAATACAACTGTGATATCACTTCCTGTTGTGATGTCACTTCTGGGGCATCATTTTGCCCTCTGTACCGGGCTACATTTTCATTAGCTACACCAGTGAAGCCTAGGCATTATGGGCCTGTGGACTTCGCTCTTACATATTAGCTTTCCTAGCCCTGTTTAAAAGAAAACGCTTTCAGTAGTTGTGGTGTACTGAAGCAATCTTTATGGCAGATTAGCTGGAAAGTCATTGAACGTATCTTCGTTCCAAAGAAATGTAATCACCCTGCCTCTTAAAATAAGTTTTGGTAGACTTTGGCAAGCTGCAGCCTCGGGGCTGATCTTGGTATTCTGTTTCTCCCATGACATCATGCGTATCCAGGCTTTTGAAGGGATTTTAGGGTGCTTACTATACAGTATATGAAAAGGAGCTAGAAGGAGCTAGAAGGCAGCCACTCTCAGGCCAAGTGCGGCATTGTTCAATTAGAGCAAAGAAATCATGCTGCATTCTTGATTCACCCTCTCTGCAGTCAGTGGAGGGACTGTGGCCGATTTCTATGACAATAGAATTGGGCCATAAAACACAAAGAGGCATAATCCTGCCGGCTTCTAAGTAATATTTGCTGTTGTCAAAGCAACTTTTATAGCCATTTTCAGCATCAGCCAGGGAATATTTGGTGCTTGGCAATACCGAGCCCTCTGATTGCAGTCCTTGAAAATGCTCAACACTTAGCCTGATGCAGTATGGTCGAGGGTGAGTCATCCTGCCAGGACCACTTCTGTGCATATACTCAAGACTCTGTCCCAAAGCCATTCTGAACAAGCCATTCTCTTGTTAAGAAGCTGCTCACTTCATAAGCAAAACATGGGGACTTTGCTTGAGAGCTGTGCTGTCAAGGTACGTGACACAAGTTGCAAAGTAAGATCAGAGTTAGATGATGTCTATTGCATTTTGGTGTCTCTTTTCTTTCATCATGGAACTTAAAGCAACGTGCATGTGGTTCCCAAGCTGTCACCTGTCCAGCACTGTGGTTCCCAACCTTTACACAAAGGTAAAGGAGCCACTGATTACCTGTGAGGCTGGCACAGGAAGTGGAGATTCAATGCCAATGATGGCACTTCTGGGTTTGCACCGCCAAAGTAAAAAAGGGGGGGTAGACTAACCCACTGGGTTTTGCGGTGCCTCTAGCTTGTGCTGGGTAAGTGTGAATGCCCCCTTTTTTACTTTGATGGTGGCGTGAACCTGGCTGTGCTGGTGGTCACTACTCCCCTTAAGAGGAACTTCAGTGTTTCCTGTTGCACTAGGGTCTCATGACCCCCAGTTTAGGAAACACTGGTCTAGCAAGTGATCATATCCAGGTCGGCTTGCCTTCACTAAGGCTGCAATACTTCCCTGGGGGTAAGACATTCCAGCCTAGGCATGTCTACGCAGAGGTAAGCCTCAGCAAATTCGATAGGAACTACTCCGATGAAAGCGTGTGATGGATGCTTTCTTCTGTGAAAATGTGCATATGATTGTGCTGTAAGATCCCTGCTGCATACCAAATTAGGCAACGGATCCATCTCGCTCATTATTGTCTAATACAGTTATCCACAACAGGCGTCTTTCCTAACTGGACCTGGAGACACCAGAGGTTGATCATATCCAGGTCGGCTTGCCTTCACTAAGGCTGCAATACTTCCCTGGGGGTAAGACATTCCAGCCTAGAATGCCAGATCGTCTGTATGCCCCCTATCACCAGGTATAAGTCCTCTCCAGGGACATCTAGATCTTCTTTGCTCCAGCAACTTCCTTGTACCATGTTCCTTGAGACCATGCCCATATAACTCACCCTGTCACCGTTTTGTTTCCTGCTCCCCCCTCGCAAGTCTTTCACCCCTGGGTTTTGAAATAAACAGAAACGGGTGTGAATGAAACTTTTTCAGGTGTTAGTTTTCAATCTGAGCATTGCATAAGGTATCAGTCCATCAAGGTCACCCAATAAATAAATGCTGCCTATGATGAGACAAGGTTCCACTAGTTCGACAGCATAGAGGACCCTTTACTTCTATAAATTAGAGCTTGTTTTTCCTGGAGTGGAATCTGATTTCCTGTGACCCTAGGCTCCTTCTCCCTCTATGATTTGTAGCCTTCCTCCATTTCAAGGACGTAATTAAGAATGCTAATTTAAGTTGATATCATTCTTGATGATAAAGAGCAACGATAGGAGTACTCAATGCGTTTTAAATAACTTTTGCCTCATCTATAAATAAATGTAATTTACAATTTTGGCAAATACTTAAGGGCAAAATCTCTCTCTTAGCAGGATGTGTAATTACGTGGATAATCCTTCAGGTTCACTGAGAAACTATAGCCTAAAAACACTTTTCTCCACAAAAGACAATAACATATGCTTTTGACAAGGAATTGGACTGCTTGCTGCAGTACAGCCATTCTTTTTTTCCAATTTCACATTAATATCCTCTAAAAGTACATCATGCATTCTAGTTAATGACTTTTATGAATTATTAGGGCTTTAATCCATTAGTTTGGTTGCAAGTTTCTTAATTAACAGCTAGGCTGCCTTTAAACAGATCCTATATTTTATTTTGATTGCCAGCTGATAACCCAAGACTAATGCTGATCCATAGTTTTATTTTTATTAAATTGCAATCTATGGTGCAGCGTGGAATCAGTAAGTAGAAGGTAATTAGGACAAGTAAGGCAAATGGGAATGTTTCTAAGCGCATCTTGCAGGTGCTCAGTGTGTCGTATCTGAAGAGCCTGAGAGATTTAAAAAAAAATCAATGTAATGATGTTTGAAAATTATGTATGTCTCAGTTGCACCTCAGGGGTTGCACAACTCAGTTCCTGAATAGAGATTCCTGAATAGGACAGTGTACCTGTTATGCAGAGGGTCTCCTTTATTAGTTGCGGTCAGGAACAAGAAAGCCTGGACTTTCCATTCCTTTCCAGAGGTTATAAGGATGATATGTACATCCATGCCTTACACCGGACTTGAAGAGAGAAATTTTCTCCCATACGAAACACTGCAACTGTAGAAACTGTACAGCTGTGGCTTTCATCCTTAAAAAAAAAAAAAATCTCATGGCCAGAGCCGTAACCAGCTCAAAGCACATCGGGGGCAGGGCAGAGGCGTTTCTACAGGGAGGGCAAAGCTCTAAGTGTTGCAAGGAGCCTTACCCTGTCATGTAAATCCCTCCTCTCCCTTGCTGCTGTAGCCAGTAAGCAACGCCAAGATGTTGCTGTTCCCTGTGAGGATTGGCTAAAACGGTGCAGGAGAGGAGAGATTTCCACTGCAAGGTAATATAAGGCTTCTTGCAAAACTTAGAGCTTTGCCATCCCTGTAGAAACGCCACTGGGGCAGGGCAATGTCACTGCACCCCTCGTGCCGCTGCCCTGCTCCCTGCGCCACTCAGCCACAGTTCCCAGCACCTGAAATTGCTCCGTTTAGAAGTGTTCTGGACATGAGAAAGGGAGTATGGGCCAAAAAGCATACTACTTATCTCCCTGCGCTGCGCCCCACCTCAACCGGCACCTGTTGCGCCCGCAGCCCCCCAAATACACCTCTGCTCACAGCACACTGAAAAGGTGCTAAAATTGTCAAAGGCACACCATCAGGTTTTTTCCCACTGCACCATCAGCCCAGAGCTCACATCTCCCCATGGCCCTACTAATATACAACACTCCCCCAAACTCCTATGGCACACCTGGGTTGGATGCTAGTTTGAATGGGTAGAAAATATGAATTATTCAAAGTACTAAGTGCTGTACAACATGCTATAGCAATCCTTTCAGGGCTATCAGTTGATCCTATGTGTCTTCGTAAGGTGGATTCCACCCACCTGTGGTTGATAGGCTGAGAATTGATGGCTCACAATAAGACATGATCTGTATGGTGGAGCAGAGATTGAACTTCTGTCTTCCACTGAAATGTTTATCTGCTAGGTCTACATCCCACTGCTAAACATTAAGTACTGAATTGGAACCATGGTGCACCAATGCAAAGTTTCTGTGACATCTGAAGCTTAATCCATGCTGGATGAGTAAGGCGATTTGTGCAAAATTATTATTGTACTGTACTTGCCTTCTCTTGACTTTCTTTAACAGAAACGTTTCGTAAAATGAAGGATTAGCAGTACGCACACATTCATGTTGAGTTGTTATACTCATTTTCTACTCTAAAAGACAAAGGAAGACTCCTGCTAGATCACACATAAGATCCATCTAGCCTAGCACCATGTTGTCAGCAATGGCCAGCTAGATACTCCAAGGGAAGCTCATTTGAAGGCATGAAAGCAAGAGCTCTTGTTTGTTTGTTCTGCCTCTGAACATGGAGGTTTAGCTATCATGATTATCTGTGGCTACTGGTAGACAAATTCCTGGAGCCTTGGCCTAGCCCCGTTTTAAAGATCTCAACAAGCCCATGGATCTAACCATTGTATGGCTGTCACTTGGGTGGATAATGCAGATGGCTGAGCTACCTTAGAATGAGGACGATCACTTCAGGAGTTGTCTGGTTCCGAGCTGGTTGCCATCACTACTGCTTGTGGCATTGCATTCCCCAAGTTACTTATGTGCTGAGGGCAGAATCACTTCCCGCTATCTTTTCTGAATTTACTACCAGTGAATGTGATTGGGTAACCATGAGTTGTCGTATTACAAAAGTGAGAGAAACGTTTCTCTCTATCCAGTCTCTGGACAATTCATAATGGTGTATATTTTCATGATGGCCCCTTTAGGGTCAAACTAAATGAAACCCCTATTATGTGAGAAGGGCCTGCATGACTGATAGGGCCAGGGCAGTGTAGTTGTTGGGAGTAGGATTTAGATCTAGGTTCAAATCCCTTCTCAGCTGTGAAGCCTCCTGGGTGACCTTGGGTCAGTCACTCTCTCTCAGCCTCACCTACCTCACAGGGTTGTCGTGAGGACAAACGGAGGGGAGGAACCATGGACCCCAACCCTGTGCTCCTTGGAGGAAGGGTGGTATCACAATGTGAAATAAATAAAATAAATGTAAATAGCAACCATGTGAGGGCCAAATCTGGATTGGGTTGGCAGCATGGGGAGAATCCTTGGTCTTCCCCCACAGTTCCATTCCAAATAAGGAGCCCATGTACAGCTGCCATTCACCCTGGGGGAAAAAAATAAGCTATTATTGGTATCATACATATAGCTATAACTATATATGATATTATAGAATGATATTATAGAATGATTGTGCTAGAGAAGTTTCCCAGAATTGCTGTGTTTGATTTCTTTTCCTCCTCCATATTAAAGGTCATGTGCAGAAAAATGCTAGAAACAGGCTGTACATAATCACTAGAAGGTGCTTCAAAAAGCTCATTAAGGAAGGACACATAATTCTTGTTTTTAATAACTTTACAGAAGCATGAGCAGATGTGAGTTGCAATTGATTAAAAATATTGTTGCAGAAGCTCTTAGATTTGCTGTAGAAAGAATCCAGTTATTAGGATACAGGTGAATGGACTGATGCATTGGGCTGGCTATACGATGTAATGCACTAGACGTCCAAGTGACTTTACCTGCCCCTACAATGGGCTGTGTTATCCCAGGTTTCAAAGTTTTTAAAGCATGTCAAAATAGTGACAGGTGACTTTCAATTATTTCAAAGGGACAGTGGTAGCTAGGGCATTTTGCACCCAGGCCTACTTAATTTTTTACAACCCCCCACAACAATTTTTTTTTTTGGGCCATACCTTTTACTAGATTAAGGTATTACACTCGGGGGGGGGTGTTCATTGAATTCCTGGTGAAAGAAGTTTTATTTTTGGGTTTAAACTTTTTTGGCCATAACTTTTGCTAAAATAGAGATACTACACCCTGGTTTTTTTTTTCCATTGAATTCCAGGTGGAATTCTTCACCCAACAGTTTACAGCATGAACATATTATGCTGTAAACTCATGATTTTTGGAATTTGGGGTACACCCCCCCAAGATGGCACCTAGGGTGCTGTACCCACCGCCCCATAGGTTGCTACGCCACTGCAAAGGGACAAGTTCTCATTAGTTCCACAGGCTACAGCAATATTTGTTTGCTACTTCAAAGATTTGTCTCTCTTTATTGCACCCAGGCCTTGCTTTGAGTCTATTTTGTTGGAGTGAATGTGCATTGACTGATGAATGATCAGAATCATTGGTCATTCAGGTAGAAATACGTTGCTTCTAAAAATGAGGTTGCATATTGCCTGGTCAGTATGGTCACCTATAGCTGTTGGAGAATGCGAGAGGGTCAGACATGTTTGTACATTGCTTGGGGAACATATGCCTAATCCTCACACAAAGACTATGTATGTTAAAACTAGCCAATGTATACACTTCCCACAGGTGTTGTCTACTTGTGCATGTAATGTTCTTGAACAATACTTGCATACAATGCACATCATCTGGGCAACATGTACCATGCCTGGTTCAGGGTATCATTTTATGCACTCCCCCATGTAAATGTGAATCAGTACTTGTCTTCTTGGACATGGCATATGTTTATATAAATCCATTGCGTAAAGTGCATAAGCACCCAGGCTTATGTGCATTAGTCACAGACTTCATATTAACCACAATAATATGTAGTATGAAAAAATAGAAGGCAAACACATTATAACATTATGGTTGCTATCTGCAGAATAAGTCTTTCCAAAAAAAACCCAAAACCCCATGAGTGTCAGGTGTATTTTAATGATTCAAGGATTGCAATAACAAGTGTGTCTGCTTTAGTTATTTGTTTTTTAAACGCAAACTTTAAAATGGATTTTTGTAACGTGCAATTAACTCCACATGTCTCAATCCTCTTTCCTGCCTTCAAATATGTAAGATTAAAATGGATACTCAAAATGCAGAAAGCCACATGTAAACAATCATTTTATTTTCATTCAGTTATATTTTAAGGTAGCTGTAAGAAGTTCTGGCTTTGCTTCTTCACTGAAAACTATATCTGGGAAACATTATTCATATTAACACACAATTGTTATAGAGAAATTCTCACAATTGTTATAGATTGAAATCTCTTCAATCTTAACCTGGAGTTAGGCCGGCACAGTTAGGCCAGCAAAGTTTGGCTGGTACAAGGGCCACCGTAAAGCACGTTTGGACCACTCTCGGAGTCAGGGAGGATGGTGCACGTCTGTGTGCTGGCCTCTCTGACTCAGAAAGTGGTCTAAACATACTTTATGGTGTCCCTAGTGCTGGCCAAACTTTGCTGGCCTAACTGTGCCGGCCTAACTCCAGGTTAAGATTGAAGAGATTTCAATCTATAACAATTGTGAGAACTGCAGTGACTTCCAAAATGCAACATTGTCAACAAGGGTCAAAATTCTGGTGTATGAAATGGTGACAGGACCATTGTGTCCTGGACAGCTAATGCGTCCCAGTCATTTCGCATCCCTGGATATTTGCATCTGGATTTTTCTTCTTTTTTGCATCCCGTTCATGTGTAGCCCAAAATATGTATTGTTATTCAGTCGCTAAGTCGTGTCCGGCTCTTCGTGACCCCATGGACCACAGCACGCCAGGCCTCCCTGTCCTCCACTAGCTTCCGGAGTTCGCCCAATTTCATGGCAGGGCGTCATTGAGCACAGTCCACAGGGGAAACCATGCGCTCTTCGCCCCACCCACCCTCCCTGGCCTCTGGTACGCTCCGAAATGGAGCATTTCCGGGCGCAGGGAGGTGTGTCGGAGCAACGCACGGGGCGGGGCGACGTCCTGGGGGCGTGGTTTCGTCGCCTGCCATGGGCGTGCTTGGGCCTCCGTTCGTCGCTGGCTTCAAGCCAATTTTTGCACTTTCCTCTTTCACCCTCATCAGGAGGTTCTTCAGGTCTTCCTCAGTTTCTGCCATTAGAGTGGTGTCGTCTGCATATCTGAGGTTGTTGATATTTCTCCCAGCAATCTTGATTCCAGCTTGTGAATCATCCAGCCCTGCCTTTCTCATGATGTATTCTGCATATAAGTTGAATAAGCAGGGTGACAGTATACAGCCTTGTCGTACTCCTTTCCCAATTTGAAACCAGTTGGTTGTTCCATGTCCAGTTCTAACTGTTGCTTCCTGGCCCACATACAGGTTTCTCAGAAGACAGATCAGGTGGTCTGGTACTCCCATCTCTTCAAGAACTTGCCACAGTTTGTTGTGATCCACACAATCAAAGGTTTTAGCATAGTCAAAAAATTTGTATATTTATATACATATAGGGTTAAGTAGGATTAGGGTTAGGCTTGGGATAAGAGGCTAAGGAGATATAACATGGGGTTTGCTGCCAGTTATAGTGTAACACAAATAGGCAGGGCTGGCCTTAAACCAATGTGATCAGTGTCACCACATTGGGCCCCATGCTTTGGGGGCCCTTGCACCAGTGCAGCAACTATATTACCTGCTGCTGCAGTCAGGATCTCTAAGGGTTGTAGGTCAGTGGGGTGAGCAGAGCAGCTTTACCTTGGGCCCTCCCACCTGCCCCTGCTTCCAAACTGCCCCAAATGGGCCTCCTGGAAGCAGTTGGCAGTGACGTCATCATGTCACCACCACCTATTTGTTGCAGTTTCACATCTCACAGTCCAGAACTGGTAGAAACTGGCAT
>JAJKFI010000058.1:7979507-8007537 GCA_029204185.1 Lerista edwardsae | reverse complement strand
CTCTCTC
Source organism: Lerista edwardsae (assembly GCA_029204185.1). Taxonomy (NCBI): domain Eukaryota; kingdom Metazoa; phylum Chordata; class Lepidosauria; order Squamata; family Scincidae; genus Lerista; species Lerista edwardsae. The sequence continues at coordinate 8,007,530 of JAJKFI010000058.1, read as the reverse complement.
TCTCTCTCTCTCTCTCTCTCTCTCTCTCTCTCTCTCTCTCACCCCTGCTAACTGGGCAAGAGGCCCTTTTTCCAAGTGGTGTTCCTCTTATATTTAGCAGCGGGAGAGGAATTGTCCCTCTCTACCCCAGACAGTGTCTTTTCTAGTGGCTGTTGCTGGTGGTGTTCTGCCTTGTTTTAAATTGTGAGCCCTTTTGGGACAGGGAGCCTATTATTATTATTATTTGCCTGTAAACCGCTTTGTGAACCTTGGGTTGAAAAGCGGTATATAAATACTGCTGATTGATTGATTGATTGATTGATTGATATAAAAAGTATGTTGGGAGTGGGTTGGTTGCTCAGGGACCAGAACTGTTCTTAGCTCACAGCATGCCTGGGGTGGGGCGACATCAACGTGCCCCCCAGTGCAGCCGCCTCGCTCCATGTGCCTCCTGGCCACACCTCCCCATGCCCAGAATCACTCCATTAGGAGTGATCCAAGCACAAGGGCGGGTGAAAAACACGCGGGTCTTTCCACACTTCTGTGCCCCGCTGCAGCATGCACCTTCTGCAGCACCCTCCCTATGCCTCTGTCAGAGACAGCTTCTGCTTTGCATGCAGAAGGTCTCAGATTCCATCCCTGCCACCCCCAACCTAAAGGGAGAAAGACCTGTCCAAAAACCTGGTCAATTGCTGCCAAACACTGTGTAGATCATACTGAGCTCAGTTGGCATTCATAGGCATGAATCAGCACAGGGCCTCCTCCTCCTCCTCCTCCTCCTCCTCCTCCTCCTCTCTCTCTCTCTCTCTCTCTCTCTCTCTCTCTCTCTCTCTCTCTCTGTCCATTTCTGAAGGCCCTGCCCCTGTGCCAGTAAGCATGTTGCTAAAATGGAACAGCCCACAAAGGATACAAAAGAACCCAAAGGAGGGTTCTGGGTCCTCACTGAACTCCAGAGATATGAAACTTAAAACAAATAAAAATGACAGCAACCAAGGTGGGGGGGGGACCCCCAAAATGGTTTGCAGCCGGGGAGAGAGAGAGAGAGAGAGAGAGAGAGAGATTGAGATTGCTATGATTTTGAACTTCTTGCTGTGTGGAAAGGAAAGGATTTTTATTTTCATTTTCAAGATCATTAGATCCGAATTTGGAACTGCACCATGACTGACTGTGCGAAAGACAGAGAGAAGAGGAAAATATTGTAGACAGAGAAACAGAGAAAGAGAAGGAAAAATGGGAACAAAACCTGAAGCAGGGAATAATCTGACTGGGGGAAGAAGGATTGACAAGGCTGCCTGTGCATCTCTGCTCCATACCTTGGGAGCCCTTTGCTTCTAGATGTCATCACTGTGTAAGATGACCGCTCATGGAAGAGTCAGCTTATGAGGGAAAAAAAAACCCTTTCAATTTCAGAGGAGAATAGAGGCCCCTGTATGCAGGCGTCCAGCATCACTGTTCTGTGCTATGAACTGGAGTGAAATACTGGTGCCATTTTTGTAATTTCCTTCTTTTTACGCAGGCCCAAGTTTTGGTGTCCTGGGGTCCTTCAATGGTGTCAAATGAGACATAGCAAGCCCCGTTGAGCTCTTCTCCCAGGGCAAATGTGACCATGTGGGAGCCAAAAGGGGTTTGGGAGTATAACAGGAGGAGCTAAGACTTGCCTCTGTACGGCTCAAAAATGGAGCCTGGTGTGGCAGGGGGCGTGGCGGGAGCCGCACAAGGGGCGAGGAGCCGGTGGAGGGGGCAGCGCTCGGCGTTCCTTGCCCCAGGGTGGCCCCTTGGCTGGGTCTGCAACTGCATCTGAGAGGAATTTCCTTTGAGCTCCCTTTTGGAGTACAACATTTCCCTTGGGCCCCTTCCCTTCTCCATTGGATCATAATTTCTATGAATCACAATACTTAAAACTATGCAGGCTTACAGCAAATATGAGTGCTAGTCTTCATACAACATACGCAAACATTTTCTGGGATCCCAGGAAGTTTCTCTCTTCCCTCCTTTGGCTCCGGAGCCCCCTTTTTGACCATGGACCCTGGTATGTATCCCCTTGCACCCCCCTTTTTTGGGTCGCAGAAGCATCTATAAAAGCAGTGTAAAATCCAGCCCAGATTAAGCTCTTTTTAAAGGACACCTATCAGTGGAGAGTCAAATCTGTGCTTAAGGGCGCAATCCTAACCTGACGTTAGGCTGGCACAGTTAGACCAGCAAAATTTGGCTGCCACAAGGGCCACCGTAAAGTATATTTGGACCACTCTCAGCGTCAGAGAGACCAGTACACAGGCGTGTGCACCATCCTCCCTGACTCTGAGAATGGTCCAAACGTGCTTTACGGTGGCCCTTGTGCCAGCCAACTTTGCTGGCCTAACTGCTCCAGGTTAGGATTGCGCCCTAAATCTCTCCCTCGTAAAACACAAGGATTTAAAATGCTTTACCTTGGCTGGATTCTTCGCTTAGTGATCAGTGAAATGCCCCACTACTAGCACATGGAATCTGACCATTTTTTCCCTTGACAAAATAGAACTTGAGACTTCATTTTCAACAACGTTTCTGTTATTGGGGCTTTTAAGTTTGGCTTTGATGTGGCTTGAAGTCCCCTCTTATGAAGGGGCCCTCCTCAAATGTACAGGGCTCTTATTTAATGCATGAATTCACGTGCCTTCCCATTCGAGAAAATAATGAAAATAGCATATGCTGCTTTGCTTCCTGCAGCAACAGCCTGGCTCCTGGGATTCCGAGCCGCATTATGTTGAGGAAAACAAATGTGAATAAAAACTCAGACAATAAAGCCAGAAGCTAAGCTGCGTCCAGGGTCACAAATTATTTATGATGGTAACGTTTCCTATTAGAATGGAGAAGGCGATTTCCGAGCAGCAAAGCTTCAGAGTGCTACAATGCCTCTTCCAGCTAGATGGCGCTGTGGGATATCACATTCTCCAAGGCTGGCAGCAGAAGTGACCTGCTTTAATATATATGCTTCATACACAGTGTGTTTATGTCCTGTTTAGAAAGAAACATCTTATACTTGATGAAGATGTTGATGCCTGTGTTTTTTGTTGTTTCAAGTTGTGGGTCTTACTTCTTTTGTGCCAAACATTCATTTAGGTCTTGTAAAAGCTCCCGCCACCAGTTTTCAGCCCAGATTGTAATCTGTAAATAAAGTGGCACAAACAAGGGGCAAAATGAGTAATGGCAAGTATACGTGAAGGTCTCTTGTGACATACATGCTTCTGTTTCCATGGCAAGGAGGAGGGACAACATGAGCGTGTGTTTCATTGCATGTATTATGGAAGGAATAACACCGTGTGCAAATTCAGGGATGTTGCAGTAACCTACCAGGTACAGTTTCCAACTGGGAAATGTTCTACAAGCCTATACCAGCCTTCATTAGGTCCAGTTCTATCTGATTTGTTTTCCGTCAGGAAACAATATTCACTGGGAGTGAAAGTTCTAAAGTAAGCTAAGGGTGTGAGTACAACAAGAAGAGAGTGTCTTCATCGAATGTGCATCCATGTTCTGACATCTGTCAGCACTGTGTTATTCTCAGTAGGATATGCATTCCTGTATGTATTCCATTCATTACTCCATCCATTCCATCCATAGGCACATATACCTAAGGAGTACTAGAGCTGGTACTGATAGTGTACGACATAAGCCTGGTGTGCAGCATACACAAGCAAAACCAGTTCATTTTTTAAGCCTGTAAATGGGTGCATTCCAGGATGTTCTGTACTTAAAAATCCAGCTAGGCTCTTCAATTCTCACGCTGTGTGTTATGTATTACTTTGGATCCTACTATTTCTCCAAGGAGTTCTTGATGGTGAATTTGGTTTTACCCTCCCATTGTATCCTTGCAAAGCAAACTGAGCTTAAAGTAACTGCCTAACATCAGTCATTGAGCTTCATGGCTGAGTGGAGATTTGAACCCAGGTGTTTCCAGGTCTACTGCCCAATCCTACCCACCCCCCACCATTAACAATGATGCAGCTGTGCTGATGGAGTGGTGGTGGTGGGATATTGAGAAGCCTGCCAGAGGTAAATATTTTCTACTTAACCTCTGAGTAGATAGATGCAAATCCTATATAATCCTTAACCTCCTATATAGCAGATGCAAATCCAAGGAGAAAAAAGGGGCAGGGTGGGTTTGTTCCCTTGTCTACTTGTTCCCCTGCTCAGGGTTAAGACTCTGCTGCCCGAATGGGTCTACTTGTACCTCTGCCAGCCATTTTGCTGGCATAAATTCAAACTGACCCGGTAAGGAAGATTGAGGATGCAAGCCTAACCTGGAGTTAGGCCAGCATCGTTAGGCCAGCGAAGTTTGGCTGGCACCAGGGCCACTGTAAAGCACATTTGGACCACTCTCAGTGTCAGGGAAGATGGCGCAGGTCCACCCTGACTCCGAGAGTGGTCCAAATATACTTTTGGTGTCCCTTGAGCCAGCCAAACTTTGCTGGCCTAACTGTGCTGGCCTAACTCCAGGTTAGAATTGCACCCTGAGACAAGGAGGGGGGGTAGGATATCAACTACACTGCAGCCACTGCTACTGCCCCCTTCCCAGCCTTGATACACCCTCTTCCCCAACCTGATGTCTGCCCTATTTCTCCCCCAGCTTGCCCTGTTCTGCCCATGCCTGCACTTACTTACTGGTCCAAGGGCTCCTTTGAAAGTTGCTCAGTTGCTCAGTTGCAGAAGGTGCACAGTTGCTCAGTTGCAGCAGCAATCTGGCTGCGCTGAATGGCAAGTTGCCTTTTGCAACTGAAATAAAGCAGCAGCCAAATGCGAGTTCCAGCGACAAAACACGTCCATAAGATCAGGCTTTGTACCCTTTTCCTATGTATTACCCTTTCCATTCCCCATATAAAATAAAAAATTTCAAAAAAAAAAAATCAGGCTGTGAGACCCATCTAAAAGAGCAACTTCTGTGCCTCTTGAGCAAGATGACACCAGCCTCTGATAAGTATTTCCCATCTTTGCTCATTTCAAGAATGTACTGGCAACCCACAAAGGAAGTACGAAGGTGGCCAGAAGCAAAAAAGAAGAAGACGCTATTTAGACGGTCAGTATCGTTCAACCTTGCTGTCACTACAGTCTTCAGCTTTGTTCATCTTTTGTCAGGTTCAGTTTTAGGATGATCATCAGAATGATTGTCCAAGGGCAGCTAGTCACTTCTGTGGCGGGAATGACTGCGTCGGCAGTAGTGATTTGGACATTTTGGCGGACATTTGGCTGCTGACTGCTAAACACAGCAATCCTTTTCCCCAGCATCTTCATTTTCAGCTTCCACCTTTCTCTCCCTGACTCTGAGAAAATGGCACAGAAGAATGATGAGATCACCCAATTCTCTCTGGAATAGTCTATCAAGCAAGGTGGTGCCCGGCAATGTTCAGGGTCCGACTGAGTAATGCAATGCGACGTGACATGCACATAATTAATGCGCACATGAACGATATTTAGGTCGTATTTTATTCTGGGTGGGATTTACATCCTGCTTCCTAGCTGCTCTCGACTGTGGCTCCAGCTTGATGGTACAGTGTGTTGGATTGTACTTCCACCCTCGGAGATGGATGGTGTTCAGGTGATTACACCAGCCTGTAGGGAATGCAGTGTGGTGATGAAGGAATGGCTTGGATGATCTAATGTTACTCTTTTATCTCTGTGTTCTGCAAGTCTCCGATACAATATGTGCCTGACAACACCAAGTAGATAAAAGTAATGAAGCTCTTTAACTCAGCTGCTAGTACACAAAATTATATCTGCCACTGCTGGAGTGAAAAATACCTTTGTTAATTAAAGTCAGCTCAAGTTCCTATTCTCACAGGTATACTAAACTGCAATGGCAGGACTTTAGGGATATATCCCAGGGTTTTGAGAATGGAACCATCGCCAGCACAGAGGGCACACAAGCCCCTTGAAATGCAATCATGCTCCTGGCATATCACAATGGTGGATTCTTCTGAATGGAAAAAAATAAATTCCAAAAAACAATTCCATTGAAAGCATATGCTGCAGTATGTGAGTTTTGCAGACCTCAAGCAAATGCAGTGCCCTGGCCCATGCGCTGTCTGGGGCCAGAATTGCAGATTGCCAACCCCCTTCCCATAGAGACTGCTGCCTCTGACTCACCTAGAGCCTCTGGAGTCCCATGCGATGTCCTTGAGCCCTCCAAAAGCATTCTGCAGCCTTTGGAAGGTCTGGAAAACCAGAAGTACTGTTTAATGGCCCTCCGGAGATTGCAGAACAACTTTGGAGGGCTCAAGAATGCTGCCTGACACTTGGGAGGGCAGAGGTGGCTCGATGTGGTGACTTGGCAGCAGCCACCACCCCCACCGGCCCCACCGGCCAGGGACATGTGACCCCTCCCCTGGGTGCCTTTATTGTTGCTATAACCTAAGATATATTTAAAGTGGCTCTAAATGTCTTCTAGAAATCCGTCAGAGTCTGATTCTTTCTCAGTGAGTCCAAATAAATGGTGGGCAGAAGATTAGTTGATTAGCTTTTCCCCCTCCCTACTTTGTCCGCTGGTAAGATTTTCCAAGTGCTCCCAGAAATGAGGAGGAGAATAAGTGGTGCTGGGATAGGAGGCTAGCCCTTCCCTCCCTGCTTTGTCTGCTGTGCCTGCTGCCTGCACTAAGCAAAAAGACTAAGCCAGCCTTCTCACTAGCAAATAAACAATGTGTTTTGCTAAGAAAGGTTCCTTTCATACAAGTAAACAATGCCAGTCCCCACCTTGCAGGTAGTGTCCTGTTTTCCCTTCACCTGCTTCTCAGCCCAATCCCCCCCCCCCCCCCCCCCAAAAAAAAAAAATCCAAGCAGCTGAGGAGGTCTTACCAGCTCTGACATTGCAGAGCCTTTTAGATGTGTTCAGCAGCCCCCATTTGTAGCCACCCGCAAAGACCTGTTTGGAGTAGTTTTTCCTGATAGTATAGGGCAAAGCAGCTCTCTAAAAGCAGCATGTGTTTGTGTGGGTGGGTATTTACAGGCCTGTTCTTCAGCCTGCCTTGCTTCGCTGGTGGTCTAGGGCAGTGTTCTTCAGCCATGGGGTCGGGACCCCAATGGGATTGTGAAGCCTCAGTTGTGAGGTCATAGCAACTTAGAGGAATGAAAGGGGTTGAAGACCACTGGACTAGAGCACCACCAGGTAAAGGGAAAGGCATCTGATACACCGCTTTAAGCAGCGATGGGATCTACAAACGACCTGGGGGAATGCTGGGCGGGACTTATCTGGGGCTTCCGCGTGATTGGCTGCCTGTCTGCAGCGTTCTGCAGCTGTCCTGGCCTCGGGGGGGCTGCCCCCGGTCAGTGCGCCCCACTGCTGCTCGCCTAGGCACCCAGTGCGACCCTCACCTGTCCTCCGCAGCGAGCAGGAGCCCCCCCGAGGCCAGGGCAGCTGCGGATCGCCGTGGATGGGTTGCCAATCACCTGGATGTCCCACCTAAGTTCCGCCCAGCATTCCCCCAGGTCATTTGTAGATCCCAGTCCTTAGTTCCTCAGGTTCTTAGAAATGGTGCTAAAACAGTTTTCAGTCGCGCCAGGCTTCATGGTAGCTTTTTTCTGTTTTCTCTAATAAGAATATGTAGTTACAGTGAAGTAAATACAGTGAACTTTTGGGAGCGGAGAGCAGGTGGTGATGAGGTGGCAGATAGGGTTCTAGAAAGGGGAGGAATCAGCAGTAGGGTGCCCAGCCTCATACCGTAGTTATCTATCTGTTGGGGTCATGGCATGAAAAAGGTTGAAGACCACTGGTTTAGGGCTTTGCTCTGCCCACCAGATGACTCAATGCATGTACCATATGTACCTGTGTATAAGTCGACTTCTGGTTTTTTGGGCCATTTTAAAGCATAGTGTTTTTCAACAAGTATATATGCTAAACATTGCAAGGCACCAGCAGGTATATCAAACCCAGCCTCCTGGTCAATTAGATTATAGAACCTCACTTCTGGTGCTAGAGGAACTCATCCCCTGAAACAAGCTTGGCAGACTCCGAGTCTTTAACTCCATGTCCGTTTTTCCCCACTGAAAATCACGCTCTCAATGTGGTTTGTTAACCCTTAAATGCTATTGCAGCAAATGTTAAAATTTACAAATAAGATCTGACCTACAGCATCACATAGTAGGCATAATGTGCTACCTTGGCACCCCTAGCCTGCCTTCTGTGGTGCATTGGGCATTACTGCTGCCACCGGCACTGAGCATTCAGGGGCAGGCCCAGTTGAGTGGGCCCTCTAATGGCCAGTGCCTGCCCAACCTGGCCAACTGCTGACACCATCCTAAAGCCATATACTGATACTAGTTTGTAGAGAAGTCAGGATCTTAACAGTTCATCAAAGTAAAGTAAAAAAAACGACTGAAGGATTTTAAGACTGTTCCATTGCTCTGATGGGCAAATTGAGTGACTGTCTGCCTACATTGCTATTCAAAACCCTGAAACTAAAGTGCTATGAGGAAATGTTCTCTTGTGAACTATTGCCATAATTAACATTCATTTGGTTATTTAAGGATTGGCATTCCGTTTTATTAGTCATAGTGCAAGCATAGCTACAGATCGAGGGAAACATTTTGAACATGCAATTGGTTTTCATTGTCAATAAGACTAAAATTCCATTAGCCATAAAAAAAAAAACCTCTATTGTTTTTCAAATGATTTGCATAACTGGATTATCAGATTCCTTCTTTCCAATCTCTTATTTAAGTTGTTTTTCTTTTCTTTTTTTAAAGTCAGCCAGTACTTCTTTAAAGTCACAATTTGCATGGATTTCTCCCCTTACATTCCCACATCTATGTTTGCTGTTCCGAAAGGTCAGAGGCCTGGAATGAAATCATGTCAACAGCTATAACTGTGCTTTTCCTCCCTGTCCCCATGATACTCATACACGCTCACAAAAGACTCCAGGCATGAAATAGGTTTACATCATTTGCAGGGGGTGGGATGGAGTGTCTCCATCGGTCCACAATAACACTTTTTTTGATGTGTTATTCTGCTATTTCGTATTGGCAGAAAATTTCAGAATACTTCTATGCTCACTGGTCCAGTTTAGAAGTGAATTCAGGCTACTGTTTTCTCCTCATGGGGAAATCCTAGGTACCCGCTGGTAGTGCAGTGGTTTCCAGCTGGCTGCCCCCTTGACCCACTGCACCATTGGCCACAGCTCCCCATTAGGGCTACAATCCTATACGTTGGTCTCAAACTTTTTGGCACCAGAACCCACTTTTCAGAATGACAATCTGCCCGGGTCCCACCAGAAGTGATGTCACAGCTGGAAGGGCCATCATTGTGATGCCAGGGCCTGCTGCTTTCCTGAGAATGCAGCAATAAGTGGGGTGATTTCTCAGCCATTTTCCAATAGCAAAGTGAATCACAAAGAAAAAAAAAAAAGCTTATTTATAACCGTGAAGAAGGAGGTAGGAGGAGGCAGGTTCACTGCCTTCTGGGAATGGGATGAAGGGCTGATCAACCTCCACTGCCACTGCAGAAGGTACCTTCCACTGCCACCTTCCACTGCCACTGCACGTCTGGACCCTTCGTCTCAAGCACTAACATTTATTGGTCCATCTCGGCTTGGATCTCACCTGGAATGAATGAGACAACGCATGAATGAGACACTCGGTGGATGAGTTTTTGTGTCTTGTAGTTTCATTATGTGCCTGCATCTACTGATCAGATGAAGCCTCATGGAATGGCTTGCTAAAAACAGTGAAATTGTTCTAGAAATGCCTTTATTTTCTGTTGGGGGTAGCTTGGCTGTGTATGCATGATTGGCTCGGCAAGGGGCATAGTTAAAAATTCTTCTGTCTAAACGTCTCTTCTCCCTTTGTGGGCACTTTTGGCCTTTTCCCATTTTTTTTCAGCACCAAAAAGCTGCACTGCATTTCCTGAGCCTCTAAAGTGAGGCAAAACTGCTCTATAATGATCATAAGCTGAGCAACAGATTGCACACCATCATCTCCGAAAGGCAACAAATCATCATTACTAAGCATAGTTATTGCAGCAGTGCCAAGGGAGCAACCAAAACCACACTCAGTTTTGTTCGGTACAGTAAAAAAAATCCATTTCCTGAACCACCTAATTTGCAAATTAAGCAGACAAAGCACACGCTTGGATACACACGCATGCAAACACACACAATCTGATGCAGTGGTTCTGAAAATTCACATTTTTTTTCTGGATAAAAATTAGAGGCATGTTTCTTAATTGTACCTATTTTTTTTTTTAAAGATCCAACTAGAGATGTAAATGTATAACATGGGCTTGATCCAGGGGGGATATTTTATTTTCAAATTACACATGGGGGGAGAGCTTGAAATGGGGTAAAATTGCAGGGGTTTGTGCTTTAACTCCACCACTGCTGCTAGATCCACCCCTTCCCATAGCCCCCACCCTATTCCTTTCCCCTCCATGCCTAGTTTTGCCCTGCAAACCTACACCACTGCTGGCTTACCTACTTTGGCAGTTGAAGGGCTGCTGGAACTTGCGGCGGCTCTCTGAAAATGGCCACTGGTGGAGCACTCTCTGTTCTGTCGGCAGCCATTTTGTGACAGCTGAAGTTTCTTCTGCTGTCGTAACTGGCTCTGCATGACAGCCCAATCTGCAACTGGATTGGATTGCTAGTAAGTATGCTCTGAGGGCTACATCATGAGGAAGGCAGGGCTGGATGACCCACAAGCTGGAATCAAGATTGCTGGGAGAAATATCAACAGCCTCAGATATGCAGACGACACCACTCTAATGGCAGAAAGTGAGGAAGACCTAAAGAACCTTCTGATGAGGGTGAAAGAGGAGAGTGCCAAAATTGGCTTGAAGCTCAACATTAAAAAAACTAAGATCATGGCAACCACTCCCATCACTTCCTGGCAAATAGAAGGGGAAGAAATGGAAGCAGTGACAGACTTTATTTTCCTGGGCTCCAAGATCAGCGCAGATGGTGACTGCAGCCATGAAATTAAAAGACGTTTACTTCTTGGGAGAAAAGCTATGGCGAACCTAGACAACTTAATCAAAAGCCGAGACATCACCTTGCCAACAAAGGTTCGCATAGTCAAAGCCATGGTTTTCCCAGTAGCTATGTATGGCTGTGAGAGCTGGACCATAAGAAAGGCAGAGCGCCGAAGAATAGATGCTTTCGAATTATGGTGCTGGAGAAGACTCTTGAGAGTCCCCTGGACTGCAAGGAGAACCAATCGGTCAATCCTCCAGGAAGTCAAGCCTGATTGCTCCCTGGAAGGACAAATCCTGAAGCTGAAGCTCAAGTACTTTGGCCACCTCATGAGGAGAGAGGACTTTTTAGAAAAGACCCTCATGCTGGGCAAGATTGAAGGCAAAAGGAGAAGGGGGCGGCAGAGGATGAGATGGTTAGATAGTGTCACCGAAGCGACAAACATGAAGTTGGGCGAACTCCGGAAGCTAGTGGAGGACAGGGAGGCCTGGCGTGCTGTGGTCCATGGGGTCGCGAAGAGTCGGACACGACTTAGCGACTGAACAACAACAACATGCTCTGAGGGCAAGAGGTTTTGCTGTGTCTGCATCAGCAATGACTGAGAGCCCAAGCCTATCCGGATCCTGGCTGGCTCCAGGTGCCATAAACATGCCATAAAGCATATTTAGGGCACCTGACAGGGAGGGAGTGCTGGCACTGGGACCACATGACAGATCAACCCAGCAATGTAAAATGGGTAAACTTGGTGCTGCTCCAGTGCCATCCCCCAGTAAGTGCTATCGGCAGGGAGTGGCGGCAGGGAGTGGGCAGAACAGGGAGATGGCAGGAAGCGGAGAGTGGAGGAAGCGGAAGATCGGGCCTGCATGGAAGTGGGGATGGGGGCAGCCTCTGCTGCCAGATCCTAACCCACTGTGTGAACTGGGCAGCCTGGTACGGTCTCCTCAACACTGCGCCTGCTAAATAGAAGACTTATTGGTATCGCAGCAAACGCTCCCTTACCCCTTGGAGACCCTGGCTGTGCCCTCGGCAGCCTCTGGTTGTGGTGGTCACCATTTTGGGGCCACTGCCCCTCCGGGCGCCACTGAGGATCGGATTGGGCTGCCCGTGGTCCAGACTCACCCACTTTAGGGCATAGACTTAAGGAATATGGGGCAGTTGCTTTGCTGACGCTAAGCAGGTCTGGAGCTGGTCAGTGTTTGGGTACCAGACTGCCCAAGGATCTCATGTGTCCCTGGCTTTTATGTCTCCCCCATTCTTGTGATAATATTTATGTAGATTATTTTATGCAGAGTAAAGATTATTTATGATTTTTTTTTCCAGCTGCATAAAAAGGTGCGCTTCATGACACCTATTAATTCGTATTATGCTACTTTATGGTCTCCTCTTATTTGTTTCTATTCATAAATGTATGGTGCTTTGTGCTGCTAATTTCTCAAATACGTTCCTCTATGGTTATCTTATGGGTCATGTGCTTTATAACCTTGGACATTCACTTGGTGAAGGAATGGCAGGATAAAATGTATTGAATATGTATCTCCCAAGGCCCTGGCACCCTCCAGCATGTGCTGCCATTATCCAAGGATAATGCATGGGGAAGGACCTTCTCTGTAGAAGTGCCACAGTTACAAATCCTTCCAAATTGAATTGCATCCTCACAGTTGGCCCTTCAACAGAGGCTCAGGGCACAGCCCTAACCTATTTTCTAGCACCAGAATAAGGGCAATGCAGCTCTGTGATAAGGGAAAAAAAATTCCCTTATCTTGAGGAGGCCTCTGTGACTGCCTCACCCCCACCCCCCATTGGCACAGCTATGGCAGTGCTGGCAGGTTGGTTACGATTGTGCCCTCAAGACATTTTTATTCTGCACTAGAAAGCTGCTTCTATGCAGAGTACATCATGAGAAAGGCTGGGCTGGATGATTCACAAGCTGGAATCAAGATTGCTGGGAGAAATATCAACAGCCTCAGATATGCAGACGATACCACTCTAATGGCAGAAAGTGAGGAAGACCTCAAGAACCTCTACTCCTGATGAGGGTGAAAGAGGAGAGTGCCAAAATTGGCTTGAAGCTCAACGTTAAAAAAAACTAAGATCATGGCAAACACTCCCATCACTTCCTGGCAAATGGAAGCGGAAGAAATGGAAGCAGTGACAGACTTTATTTTCCTGGGCTCCAAGATCACCGCAGATGGTGACAGCAGCCATGAAATTAAAAGACGTTTACTTCTTGGGAGGAAAGCTATGGCGAACCGAAACAACTTAATAAAAAGCCGAGACATCACCCTGCCAACAAAGGTTCGCCTAGTCAAAGCGATGGTTTTCCCAGTAGCAATGTATTGCTGTGAGAGCTGGACCATAAGAAAGGCAGAGCGCCGAAGAACAGATGCTTTTGAATTATGGTGTTGGAGAAGACTCTTGAGAGTCCCCTGGACTGCAAGGAGATCCAATCGGTCAATCCTCCAGGAAGTCAAGCCTGATTGCTCCCTGGAAGGACAAATCCTGAAGCTGAAGCTCAAATACTTTGGCCATCTCATGAGAAGAGAGGACTCTTTAGAAAAGACCCTCATGCTGGGAAAGATTGAAGGCAAAAGGAGAAGGGGTTGGAAGAGGATGAGATGGTTAGATAGTGTCACCGAAGTGATGAACATGAAATTGGGTGAACTCCGGAAGCTAGTGGAGGACAGGGAGACCTGGCGTGCTGTGGTCCATGGGGTTGTGAAGAGTCGGACACGACTTAGCGACTGAACAACAACAGAAAGCTGCTCTCTCTCTCTCTCTCTCTCCCCCTCTCTCCCTCCCTCCCTCCCTCCCCCCACCCCGAGTATGGATTGTTTGCTTGCTGTTTCTCCTTGGTGTTGATCTGTTGTACACTATTATATTTTTGTTTTGCATTTTTTTGTGTTTTAGAGTGTTGTTCACTACATTGGGTCTTTTATTGTGAAAGGGAGAGGTGGGATAAATAGATTTGGCTGACTTAGTCATTTGCATTGGTTATCTGTTTGTCTTTTCTAGAAAATGGAAGATACTGTTGAAAGGTGGTAGCATGCATGATGTTGGCCAATGAGCGAGTGAGGGGCAGTGCAATCCTAGAGGGGGTGGAGTGCTGATGCAATGTTGTTGCGTCGGTGCTCCACCATAAGCGCCGACGCAGAAATGCCTAGCAGCACCCCAGCGTCGGCGCTAAAGCAACAGGACAGCCGCTGCTGGCAGCGCTGCTTCTGTTGCGCCCATGCAGCGCTTCCCTCGCGTCAGCTGAAGCCGGCTGGCGTGAGGGATTCTCTGTCCTGTATCAGGACGGGGATTGGTGGGAGGGGGGAAGCGGGAGGCGGGACCTGGGCAGGCTTGGGAGGTGGCTGTACGGCCACTTCCTAAGCCTGTCAGCGAGGCCGTGCAGCCCCGATCTGGGCCACACGGTCTCCTCGGATCTGCGCCCAGTCTTAGCGGGCGCAGATCCGAGGAGCACATAGGGGAGGCTGGAGCCTCCCCTATGGTAAGGGAGCGCACACTCCCTTGCGGCGGGGAGGCTCCAGCCTCTCCTGAACAGCGTTGGATATGGTGCTGGTTCGTTGGCCTTGCCAGTCTGGCGCTGTTTAAGATTGCGCCCTGAATCTGATATCTCTGATATTGTTATGATCCTGATATGGGTTCTATACTTGTTGCAGGATCTTGTCCTTGTTTTTGGATTTCTGTTCTGTGCTCTCTTGCTTGTGTTGAGTAGCAGTTTAGGACTCAGCTGTTTAGGGAGCCTGTCTGGAAGGGAAAACACCTATTCACAAAATGGCAACATTCAGGGTGCAATCCGAACTTGGAGTTAGGCCAGCAAAGTTAGGCCAGCACAAGGGATACCAGAAGTATGTTCGGACCATTCTTGGAGTCAGAGAGGCCAGCACACAGACGTGCACCAACCTCCCCAATTCCAAGAGTGGTCCAACAGGCTTAAAGGTGGCCCTTGTGGCACCCAAGCGATGCTGGCCTAATTGCCAGCATAACTTCAGATATGCTGAATTTGATATGCTGAACTTCAGATATGCTGATATGAGGGCAGGGATTGTGCCCTCAGAATGCGTAGAAAAATACAGTCGAGCTATTCAATACAGAACAATGCAATACTATCAACTTTACCAGGCCCATAATAACATGCTATGGGAGAAATCTATGGTGTGTGAAGCTGTGGTAGAGAATCTTCACTTTTCAATAAGAGGCATGTGATAGTTTCTGTTCAAATGTGTCACTGTCTTTCTTTTTTGCTTGCTCATACGTCTGAAAAGCATTTAGTAAACCGGACTGGACTTTGCCAAGACCTCCAGTGACTTTAGCAAATAGAGTAGCTTTATTGCTGAGTCCAATGTCGTCTTTGATGTGACTTTGTCTGTGTTAGCGCTCGAAAAGAAGGCTGACCAAGCAATGGAGGTTCATCCATCCTGCCACTTGGAATGGACCATGCCTGACGCATTGCTTGGTGTCATCAGAACTGACTGTAAAGCTAATACCTGCTCCAACTTCCTGAGGTTTGTGATATGCCTTCTCATTGCTTTCACACTTGGCTCCCTTGTCAATTGCTATGACAAGCAATTGCGTTCCTATGGAGGGGCAAAGCACTATGTTTTTCAGGCACCTGAATGCCAGTGTAAAGCAGCCCGTCCTTTTCAGAGCCAGTCATGGCTGCAAGAGCAAATCGGAGGCATCTCCTTCACTTTGCTGTCACAGCCACGGATGGCTCTAAAGGCTGGGAGGAGGGGCCTCTTTAAACAGGCATTCTGGCACCTGAAAAACTTAGCATCCCCCCGAACGACACTGCTTCTGGCTCCCTTGATGAATTTGATTCTTGAGAGTTTCATTCCAGAGGGGATTAGTGTATTGTAGCAAACACACAAAAAAGAGCCTTGCGGCACCTTAATGAGTTGCAGATTTATGGGGACATCAGCTTTCTAGACCAAGACCTGCTTCAGCAGATGCTTCTGATGAAGTGGGCTCCAATCCATGGAAATCTATGCTACTATAAATCTGTTAGCCTTTAAGATGTCACAAGGCTCATTTTCTGTGTTTAATAGCTGAAAGAATCTCGGTGCAATCCTAAACAGTGCTGGAACAGGCAGGCCGGTAGGCAGGCTGGTGCCTCCATGGGGCAAAGGCATGTCCTGCCTTTGCCCCAGGGTAGGCGCCAGCCATGCCTATGGGCTCTCGGGGCCACGCAGTTTGGGGACAGGAGCTTGGATGGGGCCTAGCGGCTGCATCCCAAATCCATCCCACTCCCTAGGTCGGCCCGTTAACTTCACAGCCAGCCGGCCAGCAGCACTAAAAATGCAATCCTCCTTGTGTGCTGTGGATAGGAGGGGGCTGGCCCAGGGCTTGCTGGTTTTCTTTGTGAGAGATGGCAGAGTGACAGAGGGCGAGCAAGAGATGGCGCGAGCAGCAGGGCGAGCGAGAGATGGCAGGAGCGACAGGGTGAGCGAGAGATGGTGGGAGTGACAGAGGGCGAAGGAGAGATGGCAGGAGCAATGGAGGGCGAGCGAGAGATGGTGGGAGTGACGGAAGGCGAGCAAGAGATTTGAATTTTACTGCTGGCATTTTTAATGCTGTGTGAGCATGGCTACATCAGGGGGCGTGGCTATGTCAGCATGGCTGCATCAGGGGGCGTGGCTACATTGGGGGTGTGGCTGCATCAGGGGGCGCTCCCCTGGTCACTGAAGTTTACTGAAGGGAGTATCAGTGGAAGTATTTCCAAGGAAATAGGGAGTAGTGGTACATCAAACATAGTAGTTTAGTTTTTCAGGGATTACTGTTCCCCCCCTTGCGCTACACTAGGATGTCATGGCACAAATCGTGGGGATAAATTCAGTGGTGGAACCTCTCTCAATATATATTATTTATTCAGCACTGAAATGGAAAGTAGGATCGCAATTTTAGGGCACAGTCCTAACCTGGAGTTGGGCCGGCACAGTTAGGCCAGCCAACTGTGGCCAGCACAAGGGCCACCATAAAGCACATTTGAACCACTTTTGCAGTTAGAGAGGATGGTGCACATCTGTGCACTGGCCTTCCTGACTCCAAGAGTGGTCCAAACGTGCTTTACTGTGTCCCTTGTGCTGCCCAAACTTGGCTGGCCTAACTGTGTCTGCCTAACTCCAGGTTAGGATTGCACCCTTAGGCATACTCACTTGGGAGTCACCCTTGTTGAATTTAGCTCTGAGCTGGACTGCACTGCAGTGTCTGTTGAAATGTCACAATGGGTAGTAGTCCCTATCTGTAGGCTTACGATCATGGAAGAGTAATCCTCAAACCAAAAGAAAGAGGCTGAGAGATGAAAGAACAGGAGCAAATTACTCCAAGAAGGCTTGAGCATAGACAAAGCTTCTTGCATGTTGACATTGATGAGGAATGGATGGAGGTAATTGTCAGAGGGATTGCATTCCCATGATAAGGGGCAGTAAAAGAAAATGCTCAAAAGACCAGAAAGAAGAGGAAATCTTCAGCATAAAAGATGACAGGTAGGAGACAACTGAAGAGGATGAGGAGGACAGAGCAGTGAGAGCAGAGAAGAGAGGTAAAAATAACTCAAATGGTGGAGACTCTTAAAGGTACAGAGGAGATTCTATCGATTAATTTCTGGATTGACTGCTTTTATTTTAGTTCCTGTTAGAAGAGCGTGCTTTCTCTTTTGCACAACGTAATTGCATCTACTGTTAATGCAAGAGTAAGGGCACAATCCGGCCAAACGTCAACCCCTTCAAGAGGTTGGCATGTGCTAACTCTTCTATTAAAATAAATGAGGACTCTTTGGCTATACTGAACAGAACCTAACTGATGGTCACCAAAAATTGGAAAAACATGAAAAGTATATATTTTTGGGTGGGTTCAGAAAACGATGACAATGGTTAAGTGGGTGCATATATACTGTACAATTGCACAGAAAGTCCTGTATAGAGGTCTCTGTTCCACTATGATAAATGGGTAGAATGCCAGCTTGGTCTTTTGTCTAACTAACCCTAATTACTGTATAGTGGCTGAGCTGGTTTTTCAATAAGCTACATAATATCTGAGGTAAGGATAAAAGCATATATGAATGTGTGTTTTAAGGTTTTTTTTTAAAGCAGTGGGGTTTAAGCATGCTTCACTATGGCTAGACTGAGCCCCAAATGACCACTGTGATGTCTTTGAACTGTTAAACTGGTTTTGTTTCACCTTTGCCGTTTCCATTGGATTCCGATTGAGCGAGGCATTGTACAGGACACAAGAATGATGTTGTCTCTGCCCAGAGCCCTGACAGTCTATACAATGGCCCCAATCTAACTGAAGTTATTTGTGCTTCAATCTCATTGAAATGGGCGAAGTTAGTTCCTGCTAACTTGAATTCTGTTGATTTCATTGGGACCTAAGTGTAATTTAACATTAGTTGGACTGGACTAAATAGGCTTTCCTGAGCGAGACTCATAAATCTTGGCATGTTTCATTATAGGCAGGCAGGCACCAAAGGCAACTATCATTCATGACATCTCTTTGTGCAAGTTGCTCTTCGTTTCCCTTGGAACTATGGTGGAATATTTCAACTAGAGTGCTTAAAATTTGATTATGCTCCTGGGGATAAATGAACTCTTGCAGGGGGAGGGAATTTATGGTAGTATTTTTCTGCAGTAAAAGGAGGCTCAAATATCAGAGTGCACACTTGAATTAAACTTATTGAATGGGGGCTCCCATCAAATGTCCCATTTCTGATTTTCAGTTTGAACACGCTGCTTTGGAGGTTGGACACAATGACTTTATTTTCCAAAGCATCCTAATCTTTTAGTGGTTTCTATTGGCATCTTCAATCCAGACCAGGGTTCTTAAACTGAGGTCCATTAACTTGGGGGGATCCGTGAATCGACTGCAAAAAAATATTTGGTGTGCAGGTGTTCGCATTTTTCTAGGCTGAGGTTCCATAACTTTCATGAGATTCTCATGATCCTCCAAATGTTAAGAATCATTGATCCAGAAGGATACCCAACATGGTTTAATAATCAAATAGAAAAAAATGATTACATTGGTTTTCTACCACTGCTGCCATTGAATTGTATCCAAAGAACGTTAATCATGACTAAGCACAACTGAAATTGATGAGACAAGTTCATTGTGACTTGCTGCCCAATCCTATGAAGGATTGGACCACTGGCTGGAGTGCTTTGAAAAATGGCCACCAACAGTACGCTCCATCAGCTGTCATTTTGGGAGTGCTGCTGCAAGAGGCAGAAACACTCCCTAATCATTGCTAGATCTGTCCTTGGCCACCGGAGCAGGTAAGGCCACAGCAGGGGTGGAGAGGGGGCAAAACTGGGAGAGTAGGGGGAGGAATGGGGTTAGGGAGGCTGCAGGAGGAATGGATCTGGCAGTAATGGCTGCAGGAGGAATGGATCTGGCGGTGGTGGCAGCTAAGAGGGTTCACTTCTCTGCTACCATTGCATCTGCAGAGAACCGTCCGGCTGAGCTCTTTCATGTGGTTCGTAGCCTTCTACATCTGGCCCCCCCTACTGGAGGGGAGGAGCACACGGAGGCTCGCTGTGATGAGTTTGCAAAACACTTTGCAGAAAAGGTCGATCAGATTCGGCATGACTTGGATGCTGCTGTGGGCATATCTAGTGATGTCCCCAGGGAACCTGTCTATCCTACCATTTGGGATTCTTTCCAGCTTGTAGAACCTGACGATGTGGACAGGATTCTCTGGAGTGTGAGACCTGCTGCTTGCCCGCTTGACCCTTGCCCAGCATGGCTGATTAGAGCTGCCCGGGAGGGGCTGGCTGAGTGGACGGGGAGGGTGGTGAACTCATCCCTGAGGGAGGGGGTGCTCCTGCCTGCCTTGAAGCAGGCGATGGTTCGCCCCCTCCTGAAGAAACCCTCCCTGGATCCCACTAATTTGAACAACTTTCGGCCAGTCTCGAATATCCCATTTCTGGGCAAGGTGATTGAGCGGGTGGTGGTGTCCCAACTTCAGAGGGTTCTGGAGGAAACGGATTATCTGGACCCATTCCAATCTGGCTTCAGGCTGGAGTTCGGGACGGAGACTACGTTGGTCGCCTTGGTGGATGACCTTCGCCAGGGAATGGACAGGGGGAGTGCGACCCTGTTAGTCCTGCTGGACCTCTCGGAGGCTTTCGACACCATCGACCATGGTGTCCTTCTGGGTCGGCTGGCCGGGTTGGGGCTTGGAGGCACTGTTTTGAAGTGGTTCCACTCCTTCCTGGCTGACAGATCCCAGAAGGTGGTGCTGGGGGACACTTGTTCAGCACCCCGACCTCTTAAGTTTGGGGTGCCGCAAGGTTCCATCTTATCCCCCATGCTATTTAACATCTACATGAAACCGCTGGGAGAGGTCATCCAGGGGTTTGGAGTGGGGTGCCATCAATATGCTGATGACACCCAACTTTATCTCTCCTTTCCCCCTGATTCTGAGGAGGCGGTTGAGGTCCTGGATCGCTGCCTGGAGGCAGTTGGGGGCTGGATGTGGGCGAACAAGCTGAAATTAAATCCGGATAAGACAGAGGTGCTTTTGGTTCAGAAATCTACAGCTCGGGTATTGGACTATTGCCCTGCTCTGAATGGGGTTGCACTCCCTCTGAAGGAGCAGGTTCGCAGCTTGGGGGTTCTCCTGGATCCACAGCTGCACCTGGACTCCCAGGTGTCGGTGGTGGCCAGGGGAGCCTTTGCTCAGCTTCGGCTGATTTGCCAGCTGCGACCATACCTGAGCTGCGCAGACCTGGCCACAGTGACCCACGCCCTAGTGACATCCATATTAGATTATTGCAATGCGCTCTACGTGGGGCTGCCTTTGAAGATGGTCTGGAAATTACAACTAGTACAGAATGCAACTGCTCGTGTGGTTGCTGGGGAACATCGATTCGACTCTGTCGGGCCGTTGCTTCGGCAACTACATTGGCTGCCGGTTCCGTTCCGGGCCCGATTCAAGGTGCTAGTTTTGACCTTTAAAGCCCTTTACGGCTCAGGCCGGGGTATTTGAGGGACCGCCTCCTCCCATATAATCCTGCCCGTACTCTTAGGTCTTCTGGGGGGGCCCTTTTGACAGTGCCGCCACCGGGAGAGGTGAGAGGGGTGGCGGCCAGGAATAGGGCCTTCTCGGTGGTGGCCCCCCGACTTTGGAACGCCCTCCCCCTAGAATTAAGAACTGCTCCCTCTTTGGCAACATTTCGGCGGGGGTTGAAGACCTTTTTATTTCAACAAGCTTTTATATGTTGACAGGCAGACTGGTATTTTTTACATCTTTCAATCCACAGGGCTTGTTTAAATTTTAACTGTTTTTAATATTGTTTTTAATATGTTTTAATTGTATGGCTTGTATTGCCTTTTAATTGTTTGTAAGCCGCCTTGTGTGCCTTCGGGCAGAAAGGCGGGGTAGAAATCAAATTATTATTATTATTATTATTATTATTATTATTATTATTATTATTATTATTATTATTATTAATAACAACAACAACAACAACAACAACAACAACAACAACAACAACAACAACAACAACAACAACAACAACGGCATGATCAATCAATCAATCAATCAATCAATCAACAGGAACTTATATACCGCATTTCAACACGAAGTTCACAAAGCGGTTTACAGGCAAATAGTAATAATAAAGTTAAATGGCTCCCTGTCCCAAAAGGGCTCACAATCTAAAAAAAGGCAGACCGCCATCAACAGCCACTAGAAAGACTGCACAGGGGTGAAGAGGGACAATTGCTCTCCCCCTGCTAAATATAAGAGGAACACCACTGGAAAAAGTGCCTCTTGTCCAGTTAGCAGGGGACATGCCTATGCACCAGCTACACCTCTAGCACAGGTTCAAGGAGTCCCATTGTGGAGCAGGAGGCTTGCAGAGGGGATTTAAAGGAGATTTAAATCCAAAGCCTCCCTATCTGCCCCCCCCCCACCTGTTGGATACAGCATGCTCCTTTTCAGTGCAGCTGCATCAGCATGGAAAGGGGATAGGATTGGGCTCCTGCTTAACTCCCTTAATTGAACTTTGTCGTGTCTTTGGATACAACTCATTGCTTTCCATCTGTGCTGTTGTGTCATTCCTTTCTAGTTAGAGTTTTCCCCCTCCTTCCTTGTTTGTTTCTAGCCAATCAGTCGTGAACATGAAGCTTTCATGACATGATACAGTCAGTCAGATCTGGCAGTGTACGGAAGATCCCAAAGGGCAAAGGAAGCACATTCGCAGAGTGAGCAGTGATGTTTGGATTACTCATATGGAGAATCCTAAGCAAGTCGTGGACCACTTCATGCACATTGCACTACATAGTCCATCAGGTTTTGCTATGTGCTAACATTATTGAAGGAAAATGAAGGTGATTTATACTCTCTCTCCCAGAACTGGAACAGGTTCTGCTTGCGCTTGAGGTGGGGTGGTGACGAAAGACGTTACAGTGCCCTCTGCACAGCCTCACCACACCCCCTGCTTCCAGAATCACTCCATTTTGGAGCATCACGGAGGCAAGCCTGTATAGGAGGGTCCAGCTCCACGCCACTTTCTTCCGCGGCACGCTCACCTCCCTCACCAGTGCCCATGGCAGACGCTACACTGTGCCCTATGGGCGATAGACCTCTGCTCTGGGCAAAGAGCCATCTTTTAAGTGGTGCGCCTTTTATATTTGGCCGGCAACTGTCCCTCTTCACCCCAGCATGGCATCTTTTCTAGTGGCTGTTGGCTGGTGACGCTTCTGTATTTTTTAAGTTTGTGAGCCCTTTGAAGACAGGGAGCCATTTATTGATCCATTTTACTATCTAAACCATTGTGTGAATTACTCTTGTTGAAAAGCGGTATATAAGTAGTACTCATAATAGTAACAGTGAGGGCGGTGTTTTCCTAATATACAAAGCAGTTGTCACCCTCTCAAGCATTCACTGAAAGATAGTCAAAGCAGGTGGTGCCTTTTGAGGGTGATAAACATGTTTGTAAAGCTCAGCCCTACTGCGGAATCGCCTTGATCTAAAATCTAAAATGCAAGGCTGAGTTTTGAACTCCATTAAGTTAATAGGAGTTCTGCCGTTTACTTGGATGCTTTCAGAATTTCACCACAGGCATCCACAATCTCAGCTTAAAGAGTTTATTTTCCCCACCATTATCTGCTATAATCGTTATTATATAACAGAGGCCATGTTAATTAGCAAAACAAATTTTCTGTGTGCATTGGAGATAATGGGATTTTAATCAACCGACCGAAGGATATGGTTTGGTATTGGAAAGAATATCTTAACCTTGGAAGTATTCCGGTAAGGAAACGTACGGCCAAGGAAGATTATGAAGTTTCTAGTGTTTGTTTTTGTTTTTAAAGAATTGAAAAAAGAGACTTTCAAGCATTAAAGGCCTATGGCTCCAAACAGTGATTATTTGTATCAAATTTTTTTAAAAAATGTTTTGGGCGCAATCTTAACTTGTGCTGGAACAGGCAGGCCAAGTTGCCTGCACTGCAGTGCTGTAACATGGGTGGAGCCCCAGGAACAACCGCTCCAGGTGGAATTCAAAGGGGGGTGCAATTTTTGCAGCATCAAAAAGCAAAGAACTTACATTATTTTGAAAATTGTGCCCCTTGTCCCCTCTGTATGACTTATTTCAACCTGATTTTCCTGTTGTTCCCACCCTCATTTCCACTCAAATGGCTCCTTACGACACCTAGAGTGGGTGGAACAGGTTGGGTATAACATGGTGACAATGCAGAGCATGTGGGTATGTCAGAGGTGGGAGGAGGTGACACCCAGCATAAGTTGCTTGTGCCAGATGCTATCCCCTCTGGAGCCAGCCAATATTCCTCCCTTTTTTCCTCATACTCTTTAGCTGGTGCAGGTCAAAGCAGACCCATTGGCACCTTAAGGGCTTACAGAAAAGGGAAAATATTTTCCCTTTCCCAAGACTCCTGATTGCCCCTCCCCCCTCACTATAGCATGCAGTGCAACCCATTTGGGTACAATTGCATGCTGTGGCAGGCAAAAGGATAGGAGTGAGCTATGGCAATTTACTCCCTTTTGGATGTTGTGAGATATTGAATTTAGATAGAGCCTTCTCAGAAAGGCTGGGAAGTCGGGGTGGGAGAAGGTAATGGAATAGGTGTGTCTTTGGCCATAGTATGGCATCGGCATTCAGAAATGTTGGCAATGAAGCATTTTATTGTCCTTTTTGACAGCTACGATTATGGCTATTCTATTTCAGAAATGGCTGGCAGGTTGAGAAATATGGCTCCCATCTTGAGTTTCTGGTGAACTCCATTCCCCTCATGAATGATGACTATGACAATAAAATCACAGCTCCTCTGTCCTTGTTTGAACCCAGCTTTTGCTCTCTATAACACATAATTTACATCTGGTATTAACACTTCAGATAATAAGGCATTCTAGGCTTTTCAAAAAGGCAGATTGCAGGAAATTAATCTCGCAGTATACCTGCTTTATGCGACTTTTTCCTGGTATTGACAAACTGGTATCGGACAGAAACCAAGACATTGAGAATGTGCCTTTTTCTTATGAACCAAGGTTGAAGAACAGTGTTCTTCTGAAGAACACTGAAGAACCCAAATTGCTTCCAGAACCCTAAATTAGAATAAGGCATAGTTCACTGATTGTATTCAAAGCATTGCTGGCCATGGCATCTTCTATAAGTGGGAGAATGGGGAAATCTCATGTGAATGACACATGAGAAATGAAGTTGAGGCAAACATTCAGAAAAAATATGACTGGTAATAATTGTGGCTTGACCTCAAATACAAATCCAATTTAGCCAGAATTTCGCTAGTTCCATACACATTGGAACAGGACCATTCTGGTGGCTTTGTGTTCTTCTGTGCCTCGCCTCCAATTGGAGATGAGGCACATTTGACTACTCACAAATAAATGTACGCATGTGGCTTAGTTTCACTTTCCATAGGATTCAATACATTTTTCTTGTCAGCTTGAAGCGGGGGGGGGGGGTCTTCCGCCTTGATGTTTTTTGGGGGGCTGCATTCATCAGTTCGGGATCATTCTGGTGGTGTGGCATTCTTCTAGGCCTGCCCTTCAAAATGGACTGAGAGCGCAATCCTAAACTGGAGTTAGGCCATCTTAAGCTAAGCCAGCCAAGTTTGGCCAGCACAAGGGCCCCCATAAGGCATTTTTGCACTACTCTCCGAGTCAGGAAGTTTGGCTCATGTCTGTATGCTGGCCTCCCTGACTCTGAGAGTGGTCCAAACATACTTTACAGTGCCCCTTGTGCTGGCCAAACTTGGCTGGCTTAGCTTAAACTGGCCTAACTCAGTTTAGGACTGTGGCCTGAGGCACGTTCACCTTCTCACAAATAAACATACATGTGCAGCTCAGTTTCACTTTTCTTAGGGCTCAAGACATTGGCCTTGTTAGCTACCGGCTTGTCAATTTTTCATGACCCACCAACCATCAGGTTGTGACCCACTGATGGGTCGTGACCCACAGTTTGAGAAACACTGTCCTAGACAATGCTTTGTAAGATTGAGAGCCCAATCCTATTCATGTCTATTCAGAAGCAAGTTCCATTATAGTCAGTGGGGCTTAGTCCCAGGTAAGTGTGGATAGGATTGTGGCCTCAATCTTCCTAAGTGGTGGAAGGTTGTCCTGTAAGACTGGGGTCAGGAACAAAAATCTTTTCAGCAGAGGGCCCGAATGTTCAGTTATGACAGCATCACATCATTGCTGAATTTCTGGGTTGCCAAATTTCCAGAAGCGGCGGCACAGAACTCAGCTTGAGAGGCTTTTCCTCACACCCAATTTGCCATGCAGCAGACACGGAATGGCAGAGCCCCCTTCCCAGGCTCATAGAGGTGTTGTGCAGCAGCTATTGTTGTGTTTGGGGAGAGAAATGGGGCTGGAAAGTAGAGGAAAATGGGGTTGCCAGTCCTGGGTGTATTTTGTGAAGGGGGACAGGATGCAGCATGCTATTGGTACACTGCAGGAGAGTACACTGCAGGAGAGTTAAAATAGATAAAAGGAAATACGTTTTTACCCAGCAGGTAATTAAGCTATGGAACTCCTTGCCACAGGAGGTGGTGATAGCATCTGGCCTAGATGCCTTTAAAAGGGGACTGGATGGATTTCTGGAGGGAAACGTCCATTGTGGGCTATAGGCCATGATGGGTTGGGCAACCTCCTTACATTAATAGTAGGCTACTTCAGAATGCCAGGTGCAAGGGAGTGGCAACAGGATGCAGGCATCTTGTTGTCTACTGAACTCCCTGAGGCACCTGGTGGGCCACTGTGAGAAGGAAGCTGGATTAGATGGGCCTTTGGCCTGATCCAGTGGGGCTCTTCTTATGTTCTTATGCAGCCACCCTGGAGAGTTGGATAGACTTGGATAGACTAAATTCATGTCCAAGGGGTCAATCCTAACCAATTTTCCAGCACCGAGGTAAGCGCAAGCAGTAAGGAAACAAACATTCCCTTACCTTGAGGAGGCCTCCATGATGGCGCCCCAAGTGCAGGATGCAACACACACTCCATTGCCGCAGCTATGTCAGCGCTGGAAAGTTGGTTAGGATTGCACCCTAAATCAAGCATATACAATAATTCCTCTCCTCCCATTCTCCTTCTGCCTTTCCTTCTTTGTTCCTTCCCAACCAGTATATTGGAGAGGGAACTAACCAGAAGCTCACTTTTTTTTCCTGCTGTGCACTTTCTTCCTCTTTGTGCAACCAACACTTCTATAACACAGGGAAAGTTTTGTTTTTAAGCTAGCAGCTAAAATTGAGCTTTCGGATGGACACTGCACAGTCCTGTATCCTGTTGAGGCTTCTGGTTGTGATGCTTTGAAAAATGATGAGACTCTGATGAACATGGAAGCCTGGGGCATCCGGAATTAACTTGAAAAGGAGGGTTGGGGATGGGTGGAGACCAAAAATGATAAGACTCTTAAAGTGGACAGATTTGATGGAAAGGATAAGATTGTAGAGAGAGGCAGAGTAGCAAACCAGCATGCAGCAGGGAGAGAGCCTGTTGCTTTCTCCCCAGACAGAAGTTTCAACATTCAGAAAATGTTCAAAGGTAATGAGTGATGCTTACCAGTCCTTCAGCGTTTTTTTCTTTTTGCCCCCCCCCCCATCTAATGCATTTCACATTACAGTTGACAGGAAGATCTTTTGACTTTTTTCTTCATCAAGTTCAAATAACAATAAGAAAGAAAGAAAGAAAGAAAGAAAGAAAGAAAGAAAAGAAAGAAAGAAAGAAAGAAAGAAAGAAAGAAAGAAAGAAAGAAAGAAAGAAAGAAAGATTGGGACAGGTCTTCCATTTCTTACACAGGTGCTATGAAAGAGTAGAGGATCAGGTGGAACCGTTTCTTCATTGAAAGTCAATGCGAGTCTGGCATCAGTTCCTAAACCAGATTTTTGTCATATTTCTAAAACCCTACTTTCTCATTTCCGGCTTCCTTATTTTGGTTGCTGCATCTTGCCTTCCTAGCCATTATTAGCATCTCTCTCTCTCTCTCTCTCTCTCTCTCTCTCTCTCTCTCTCTCTCTCTCTCTCTCAGTGCATCCGTTTCATGAAGCAAACAGCTGTTCATTTGTTTTGTCAGTAATGGGAAAAAGACTCGAACAGCTGATGACAGGTAATTTGGGCTGATGTCAAAATTCTTATAATAGAAGCAGCGTTGAAAGCTATTACTTCATCTTATGCTGATGGTATGTGTGTGAAGAGACTTTCCAAATGGGCAACAACAATATCAGACTTGCACTTTGTAGGGCATCAATAGTAAAATAAATAAATAAATAAATGGAAACCTAGAAAGTAAGAAACTTCCAGCATGGCAAAGTTGCTCTTATATGACCGCCTCAGTTCGTTGTATAGTATTATAGTTCGTTGTGTAGTACTATGAGAATCTCCAGGCGCACAAACAGTGGTGACAGTGGTGTCTGTCCACTGGCAAGCCTTTGCACATGTATTTGGTTTTTTCTGTCCCTTGTAAAAACAGTAGCTTTGCAATTTAGTATACAATCCGGAAGTACAGGAAGTCTGTCATTTTACTACAATGGTCATCAACCTTTTCCATGTCACGACCCCAATAAATAAATAAATAAATAAATAAATAAATAAATAAATAGATAGATAGATAGATAGATAGATAGATAGATAGATAGATAGATA
>JAJKFI010000058.1:7949229-7970962 GCA_029204185.1 Lerista edwardsae | reverse complement strand
AGAGAGAGAGAGAGAGGGTGGGGGGGGGGGGGGGGGGGGGGGGGGGGAAGTAGAGGGTTTATCAGGAGTTAAGTTTGTCCAAGGATTACCTGCTGTGAATCAAAACTAAGTTCCCTTCAGGAAAAAAAACACACCAAAAACCAAGTATACTATTTTGGGAATGTGACCCTTTTTCATGAATAAATGACACAGTGACATTTACAGATAAAACAAGATTTAACTGCTATGAAAGACGGTGACAAATGTCAGGGTGTCAGTAATGATCTGTGAAGAGAATGCTTTCTCGCCAGAGCTCTGAAGAGATACCTAATGTAACTATTGCCTGCTAATACTGTTAGCAGTACATGGGAGAGGAAGCCCAATGTGAAACATAAGTACTTGTGTGCACGGGCATGTGTGTGTGTGTGTGTGTGTGTGTGTGTGTGTGTGTGTGCTGATGGAATGTGCTAGTATTTCATAATACAAGTATAGGTACCTTGTGCAATGTAAAGAAAATCATTTTTTTTTTTAGATGTTTGGTAAAATGAAACTTATGAGATTGCATTCAATAAATCACACACACAAACGTCTTTCTTTAAGTAAAAAATATAGGGTGCAATGCTAATTATGCCCTTGGGCTGATGCTAACCGCTTGCGTCGGCCCAGCATCACTAGCATTGACGTGGGGGCACCGACTGGCACCCCTGCATCGACGCTAGTGCTGTTGGGCCGACACCAGCAGCAGGAGCAGCAGCAGCAGCAGCCTAAGGGTGCCAGCCCACAGCCACACCGCCCTGCTTGTGCACCAGCCAAACTCGGCTGGCACAAGAGCCGTTCTGGGCGGGGGTGGACGGGCCAGGAGGCGTGGTGGCCCCGGGAGGCTGCGGGGTGGGATGTGGCCGTTAGGGCCTCCAACCCCAGGTTACACACCCTCAATTCAGGCTGCACAGCATCCTTGACTCTGTGCCTGCTATACAGCAGGCGGAGAGCAGAGGAACGCTTATAGCAGTGATGTTCAAACTGTGGGTCAGGACCCACTTGGTGGGTCACAACCTGATGTCAGGTGGGTCGCAGAAAGCTGGGAGCAGCCATCTTGGAAACTGCAGACCTTACTCTTGTTATATTCCTTTTGTGAGTGTTAACAGCTTGAATTTTCATTTGAGGGTTGTTGTTTTTTTAAAAAAAATTTAGTGCTTTTACATCATACTTAGTCCTAATCTTGCTTTCTGTCAGGGATGTTTCATGGTTGTACAACTGCTTTAATCCAAGAATGCCAATTTACATTTCAGGAGTGTCATTTTATTATGTTACAATGACAGCGCTTCCTGCTTGATTATGTCACTTGGCTATGACATCACTTCTAGGTTAATGACATCACTTCTGGTGGATCCCGACATGAGTGCCATTCTAAAAAGTGGGTCCCTGATTAAAAAGTTTGGATACCACTGCCATAGAGGAAGCTGGAGGCTGCCCTGGAGCCAGGGTGCAAACGTGCCCTTGCCCTGGGGAAACTCCAGAGCGTTCTACTGGATACAGTGAAAGCCCGCTGGCCTCACTGTTCCAGCACAGTTTAGGACTGCACCCTTAAACTGAGATCTTTAAAAAAATATGTAGTTACTAACATGGCAGGTTGCATCCCATCAAGCACTTACATGAGTGGAACAACACTTCTGCTCATGTAGACAGGGGCTGCATTTCTGGCAACTTCTCCCTCCATTTGTAGCATCTTCATTTATACCCTACAGTATTCCCAGAATTCCTCTGATCCTTGGGGTTAGCTGGTGGGGGAGGATGCTGCGTGCTGCACAATGAAGGACAAGGTGAGAAAGCCCCATTCTATGAATGAGGTGCCATGTATAGTTTTCTTGGCTTCAAGATATAGTCACGATGCAATCCTAAATTTTCCACGTGCAACATCAAATTTTCAAGTTATACATTTTTAATACATGTTTTTGGCTTTGGTACATTGGTGTTCTCCCCTATTTTCAGTTTTGTGCCACACATAATTTGACTCCTGCTAACCATCCTGCAATCAGGTGTCTGACTCTTGTGCAGGACAATAAGCCTATTTTTTTTTCTTCCGTAACTTTCATTTAGTCGAATTATGGCCCAATCCCAACGATGGCCTAGTGTGTGTTCCGTTGGCTTGTGCTGTTGTAGAAGTACTGTAAGATGCTTTGCAACAGTGCAAAGCCCAGGTAAGTCCCATACAAGGTCGGGAGTGGGCGGAACATTGTGGTAAGAGGGTGGGTGGATCAGGACTGGGAGTGAGCATGACACTGGTGTGTGCTAAATCCAAACCCCCTTTCCAGACCTGATCTGCCTGCATGAACCAACACTGACTTCAGCTAGTGATATCACTAGTGGCTGCTGGGGCTTACCCCGTGGCAAGGAGAAAAATGTCCTCATACCCAAAAAAGATGTCTAGTAGCCCAATAAAGTTCACAGGATGCAACATAGCCCATGCTGGCACCACTGCTTCACCATGTGGGGATCTGCTTTCATAAAATGCAACATCAGCAATGTCAGTGGCACTAATCCAGTTTCTCTAGATGTAGAATTTTTGGTGTGATGAATCAAAGATTTGCCATATAATAGGTATGTATTTGTTTATGGTCATAACAACTCATCTCCGATGTAGGGAAAGCTGTTACGGCAAGATTCAAAAGTTACTTTTCTCTGTGTCTAGCTTTCTGTAAGGAATGCTGCTGGCACTGTGGAAATGCAACTTTCCTATGAGTCACTCCAGTGGTCTATTTTTGAGAGCAGTCACCAGTTTTCACTGTTAAGTGACCATACAATGTCATTACATCCTAGGAAGCTGATACTGCCTGTTGGAAATTGGATTTTTCCTAACTGCACGTCATCCTTCAATCTGAGTATACATGCATGAAAGGTACCAGGAAGTTGTTTCAGATCAGAACCCAAGTGATTGTTTCAGATCACAACCCAGAACGGATTCATTTCAAATCCACAGATCATTGGTGTGGCCACAGTATAGATGTGGGAAGGGGAAACTTTCTATTCCTCTTCTTGCTATTTTCCTCTGAGGGGAAGCTCCTGGAAGGAGGTAGATGCACTGTGACATGTACTCTGAATGCTTATCTCTGAGTCTGCTGGTTGAGGTGTCCTGTGTCAGAGGGAAAATCAGGAGAGAACATAAGAAGAGTCCTGCTGGATCAGGCCAAAGGCCCATCTAGTTCTGCTTCCTGTATCTCACAGTGGCCCACCAGATGCCTCAGGGAGCACACAAGACAACAAGATGCCTGCATCCTGTTGCCACTCCCTTGCACCTGGCATTCTGAAGTAGCCTACTACTAACATAAGGAGGTTGCACCATACCTCACGGCCTGTTGCCCACGATGGAGAGGATGGCATGCAGTTGAAGGCCATGCTAGATCCTAAAATCATCTCTGATAAGTAGACTCTTTTTTTATATAAAGTTATTGATTTTAATATAAGGATATAGTATAGGGTAATGGTAACCTTGGGGAAAGGGAACACTAAGGATGACACAAAAGGATTACTGTCTTGGGATAGCTGTGCTTCTAATCTATCTTAAAAAATCTTTACAGTACATCCACATTTACTAAATTCTTGATTATATATCTATCCAATCATAAAAAGGCTTCCAATAATTTTCTATCTTGCACAAATTTCCATCTTTGAGTTTCTCAGTCAAGATATCCATTTCAGCTACATCATATAATTTGCCTATCAGATTCTCCAATTCTGGGGTTACATTACTTTTCCACATTTGTGCATACACTAATCTCGCCACAGTAATGACATGTACCGCTAAATATCTACTTTGTCTATCTTGTATTGACAACATAATATTGAGAAGAAAAAACTCTGGTCTAAAAGGGATATCACATTTCAAAATTTGTTGAGTCCAGTTATGTGTTGTTTTCCAAAATTCTTTTGCTTTTTTATAAGTCCATCACATATGATAATATGTGCCTGTTGAGTCATTACACTTGATTTGAAGATCCTTTATACATTTTAGCTATAATCTCTGGGGACAGATGCCATCTACTGTATAAAACATGTTATAAATATTTTCTTTAAAAGTTGACTCTTATCCAGGAAATTTTATATTCTTATTCCAGATCTGTTCCCATTCCTCTATATCGTAGCCAAAGTTTTTCATCCATTTTATCATTGTCTCTTTTATCGTTTCATCTTCTGTTTTAAGTCTAAGTAGGTATTCATACATCTTAATATATTTGTCTTCTTCCATTAAAAAATAACTTATCAAACGCTACTTCGTCTTGATAAATTCCTGTTTTCTTCTTCTTCTTCTTCTTCTTCTTCTTCTTCTTTGAATCTGGATTTAAGTTGCATTTCTTTCCACCAGTCTAAGTATATTCCTTTATTTTCCAGCTCTTGTCTATTTAAAAGGTTTCCTTTCTCATCTAATAATTCTTGATATGTCTTATTTTGATCCTCTCTTGTCCTCTTGTCCAGTCTGGTCTACTAATTACTTCTAGAGGTTTAACCCATCTTGGTATCTTTTAATATGTCTTGTATCTTATCTGTTCCAAAATTTTCATTAATGATCTCTTCAAAATATGTTGTTTAAATTGTCCATAATATTTCTCTTTGTCATATATTAAAAATGCATGCCATCCAATTTGTAAGTCATGTGATTCTAACTTCATTAATCTTGTCTTGCATGCTTTTGCCCAGTCTTTAATCCAGTGCAAAGCCACTGCTTGGTAATACAATTCCAAATCCGGCAGTCTGAATCCAGCTCTTCTCTTATCTTCTAGTAATAATTTCAATTTTATTCTTGGTTTTTTTCCCTTGCCATATAAATCTAATCATTATTCTATTTAATTCTATGAAAAAATTCTTCTTAAGTATTATAGGGATAGTCTGGAACAGGAATAATAATTTTGGTAAAGTATTCATCTTAATAGTGGCTATTCTTCCCATCAAAGATAATTTTAGTCTATTCCAAGTTTCTAAATCTTTCGATATTTCTTTTAATAGTTTCAGATAATTGTCTTCCATTAATGTACTTGTCTTCTTTGTTATTATGATTCCCAGATATTTTACTTTGTTTGTAATTTGCAAACCAAAAGTCTTCGATTTATCTGCCTCTTTCCCCTTTATATTCTTTAATATCATCTTTGTTTTTTGATAATTGATCTTTAATCCTGCCACTTCGCCATATTTTTCCAAATCTTCTAATAAAAATTGAAGAGAAGTTACTGGATCTTCTATAATAAAGACCAAATCATCTGCATAGGCTTGTAGTTTACATTCTTCTTCTTGGTTTTTTAATCCCTTTATCCTACTATCATCTCTTATTATATTATTTAAAATCGCCAATGAAAGAATAAATAGCAACGGCGATAATGGGCAGCCTTGTCTTGTTCCTTGTTCTATCTTTACTTCTTTAGTAAATTCTCTGTTTATTTTTATTTTTGCTTTCTCCTCTGAGTGCATTCCTTTTATCACTTTATCTTTGCACCAAATTGCATTTCTTCCAACTGATAAGTAGAATCTTAAAAGTTTTGTCTCCAGTGTGAGCTGAACATCCAATCCACAAGTTCTTTTCCAGTTTCGATTTTTGTCCAAGCTGGAGATATTAAGTCCTGCCTCCTCCCTTATTCCCACCCACCTGCCTACATCTTCCTTGAAGCCGCTTGGACCCTCTCTGAGCTTTCTTGTGACTCTAGTTGTCACATAGCCAGAGAAGAGAACCACACTGTGTAGGCTACATCTGGGATTGAGGATTCTGTGAATCACAGAATGCTGTATATTTGTAAAAAAACAACACAAAAAACCATTGAAGGTGGTTTAGAGGAGCCTGCCCATGTGAGCCATCTTGGGCATTTGCTTCAGCATGGGGAAGGCAGGGTATACATTCTTCAGATAGATAGATAGATAGATAGATAGATAGATAGATAGATAGAGAGAGAGAGAGAGAGAGAGAGAGAGAGAGAGAGAGAGCAGTAGCAAAAGGAGAATGGAGAGCTTCTCTCCTTCCCCTCCTTGATGCCTGGCATGTTGTGATGGCTGCATGTCAGATGCAAGCAGTGGTAGGTATTAGATTTTCTACCACCCAAAACTCTATTCATGATGTGATGTGGACACACAATTCCTGTACACATAAACTCACCTCATTTGAGGAGGCAGCTCCATAGCTTCACATTTGTAGCTCCTTGTGCTACCGGTTCAGTCCATCTTTCCATATGCCTTTGTCATACCTCTCTGCTTCTTGTACCTGTGCAACCCGCCTTGTTTAGATGATAACATGGCTGATCCCACACTTGAATTACCTTGAATTACCTTCTTGAATTACCTTCAGTCCTTATGGCAAAGGTAGACTGGTGGCTATGTACCACAATTCCAAAGCTGGGAGTCAGGGCAAGTGTCATCAGTGCAGGATGAAGTCATGCAGTCACCTGACATTATATAGCGTGGGAGGAGCCATAGCATGACAGCAATCACATTGTGGATAGAAGCGTGTAAACAGGGCCTTAGTTTCTAAGTAGAGGAAGAGGTCATGTCAGTTCCATGCTCTGTCCGCACTTAAGAGATGGACAGTTATTAGGCAGAACCAGTTATTAGGTGGAACTAGTGCAGACTGAATTACAGCAGTCACAAAGCTCACACCAGTGAGAAGAATGGGGCCTGCCCATGCAAGCCAGGAGATTCCTTGAGGACCCGCCAATGGAGGTAAGGGCAGAATGAGGTGGTGGTGGTGGTGGTGGTGGTGGTGGTGGTGGTGGTGTGTGTGTGTGTGTGTGTGTGTGTGATGGGCAGATTAGGCCCAGGAAGAAGGTGGGTTTGGAAGCAGTGGCCAATTTAGCTGGTGCAGGTCAGACCCCCCCCCCCCCGCACTGCAGAGGCTTACTCTTAGGTGAGAAAATACAATTCCCCCTCCACGGATAACCATTTTGGCACCACTGCATTGGCGGGGTGGGTGGGTGTGGGATTGGGCCCTGCCAATTGTAAGTAACAATCTGGAGTTTCTTCCTTGTTACTTAACCAGATTTAGCCAGATTCCGATTTAGCCAGTGGTGCCAAAACAATAATCTAACCCAGTGAATAATATGCACACATGTTTCAATTCTCAAGCCTTGCTACAGGGCTATTCTGATGGGATCCTGGATAAGAGTGCGGCAAGTGTGTGTTGCAATATTGAGACACCTGTCCAAGGAAATTGGTTTGTAAACGTTGTAAAGTGGACACATGCTTAAAAAGAAGAGCTTGGGAGTAATTTATCAAGATGGATTCTGAAGGGTAGGAAGGGCACTGTGAATGCTCTCTGGCCATTTAACATTGCATGTGCTTGTTTTTGTGAGTTGACCGCTCCCATGTCTGCTAGGATCTTTCTTCCTCTGCCTAAATAAGGGTAGATTATTATGTAGCAGGGAAGGAATTTGGCCATCTTGAGATTTAAGTTACAGAGAAAGAAGCAAGAAGCGAGACTTGTTTTCACTACCCCTCCAGCAAATTCCTAGCTGTTTACTAAGCTTTGCTTCTGTTTGCTTAATTTCAGTGGTTGGTCATCCTTTCCTTGGAGCAGGTTACATGCCACAGGGCTTCTGTTACCCAGCATGCTCCCCTTGTTTTTCAAGAGACAACACTTCTAATGTAGATATTCTCAGATGCAGGTATCAGAAATCTGGAAAGAATTCGGCCTGTGGGTTCTTTCAGCGGAAGAAACAAACAGATGAAATGCTCACTGGTTGAAAATAAACTAATCAATCCCCCTATTTTGTTCCCCATTTTTAGCTACATTATGCCTACAATAATTGTACCAGTGAGAAGACAATGATTTATGCAAACAAACACTTATCCTTTTTTCAACTTCAGCATAGCATCAGTATACAAATTCAGTTTTAGCTGTAGCAGTTATGCTTGTTGTGTTTTGAAGGTCAATAGAGATAAGACATTCTTGGGCTGGTTCATACATGTATATGCACCACTTGATTTATCTTCATTGAATTTAGGACACTTTATATTCCAGGATGAAAGTGTGAATTGATTTTGTTGACAGTCTTTTTGAGGTAACATGAGAATATTATGCCATTTATGGTCAAATTTGTTATTTTATACAGTTATTA
The DNA here is from genome assembly GCA_029204185.1 of Lerista edwardsae. Lineage (NCBI taxonomy): Eukaryota > Metazoa > Chordata > Lepidosauria > Squamata > Scincidae > Lerista > Lerista edwardsae. The sequence continues at coordinate 7,962,896 of JAJKFI010000058.1, read as the reverse complement.
AGTTATGACAATTGATGTGGTGAACCCATAGACCAAGTATTCTTTTACTTTTTCAGATGTGTAACATTTAACCTGATCCTGCAGTATGGTGAACCTCCCCAGCCCAGGGTCATGAAACACCCACTGAAGATCAATCCATTTTCTTGGAAGTTGTACTTTTAGGGACACAATCCTAACCAGGAGTTAGGCCGGTACAGTTAGGCCAGCAAAGTTTGGCTGGCACAAGGGCCACCGTAAAGCATGTTTGGACCACTCTTGGAGTCAGAGAGGATGGCACATGTCTGTGCAGTGTTGAGGAAAGGAAACAATTGTTCCCTTACCTGACAGAGGCCTCCCTGACTGCCCTACTACCACAGGATGTAGTACTTGCCCTGTTGGCATGGATGTACCAGTGCTGGAAAGTTGGATAGAATTTTGCTCCCTAGTCTTGTCATCAAAGCTTCTGGGGGGAGTCCAATCCTAGAACGACTAACTTCATTTTGACTCAGTATCAAATTTCTCCTTGAATACAGTCCTAACCTTGAGTTAGGCAGGAACAGTTAGGCCAGTAAAGTTTGGCTGGCACAAGGGACATCATAAAGTATGTTTGGACCACTCTTGGAGTCAGGCAGACCAGCACACAGACGTGCGCAATCCTCCCTGACTACGAGAGTGGTCCAAACGCGCTTTATGGTGGCCCTTGTGCCGGCCAAACTTTGTTGGCCTAACTGTGTCAACCTAACTTGAGGTTAGGATTGCACTCTCATTCAGTTTCTTCTGCTGTGCTCAATTCCGTAGCAGAATGGAGCGAGGACTTTAAATACCTTGTATATGCATTTGCTTACTAACCGAGTGAGGATAATTGTTGACTAATAAGATGTAGAGAATAATTTCAGGGGCTGGAGAGGTCAATGAAAGGGATGTGTTTGTGCTAACATTAGCATAGCATTTCAGCAAAACATGTTTCACAGAACATCATCATTCCAAATGTCCTTCCCTGACAAACAACTAGGAATGAATTATTTTTCTATTGCAGAAAGTTAACCAGGAATATAACCCAGCAAGACATATGTTACAGGGCTTATCTAGTTGTTAAGTATAACATTACCTTTTAATTTTTACACTGATCATACACATTGACAAATATCTTCAATGCCTCCCTAGTCATTATCACTAAAATGGCATGCAGGCTAGTTATTCTTACCCATTTCTTTGAGTAATAATTTTAGCCGTTTTCCCCCCAGCTATAAAAGCTACATGCTGACTAGATATCCCATAATCCCATAATTTGAAATTGCAATTGAAGAATCAATTCCTCATGATGATGCAATACCATACCTGGCAAGGAAAAAAATGATTTGAGCTTCAATTGTCAGTTCAAGATGCTCTGCAGTGTTATTGTCTTAAACTTCCCAGCAGTCTATTGGATGAAGCAAATAACTTGGTTGCCAAAAATGTGTGTAATTTAGGAGAAAGGCACAACTGGAATGCACAATTTTATTTTATTTTTTGCTACACTTCTGTATCACCGAAACCGATCCATTTCTTTAGCGCCGGAGCATTCTGTAAAATTGGCTGACATGGACACTGATCAATCTAAAACCATGCGGCTCAGCAAATGATCAGGCTTAAGTGTCTTTTTCTGCCGGCTGCTATTTGGGAAAACCTTTTGTAAGTTGGAGAAAAGCTACAAAAGGCAAATCATCAGTGCCAGGAGAAATGCAACTCAATCCGCATTTGATATATTGTGGCCTGCCTGTTAGCCATGTCAGAAATTCTTTCAGGGTAAATTAAGAGAAGATAGGGGTTTATATTCTATTACCCTTCAATCTAAGGTTCATCCAGAATCTCAAACAGTGAAAATGGCAATCCAGTTTTTTGGGGGTGGGTGGGATGAAAAATTGTGAGCAATGTTTCAGCCCCCTGCAGGCTGACATTTCTTTCTCCAGAAGCCTACTTGGAATCTACACGACATCATTATGTAACACCATTCTCAAGGCATTCTTCTTGGAAATTCGGGGTGATTGGGACACCCAATCAACTTCTAGAAAGAGCCACTAGTACAACTGACTAGACATAGCAATGATTTTCTACCTTTTTCATCTTGTGGCACATTGAGAAAGTGCTAAAATTGTCAAGGCACACCCTCAGTTTTTGGACAATTGGTATGGCATACCATGCTGCCAATGGGAGAGGGCTTACACCCCCCATTGGTCCTACGAATACATGACCTACAGCAAAAGAGGGGAAGGGGAGATAAACAGATGTTTCGAGTATGATGGAAAAAAAGCCGTTAGCACTTTCGTGCCCTCACAGCCGGATTGCCCCACCCCTCAGAGACGGGCAGGCTGAGGCTTGACAGCCATTGGCTGCTGGGCTGCTGGGAGGCAGGACTGCAGCCTCCAGCATGGGTGCGTTGCCCACGCAAACCCCAATGCAATCACGGACAGCGACCCCACCCACCGGCCCCCCTTTAACTAGTCTGAGAATAGCTGGTCACTCGTTGAGGGCTGGGTAGGAATTTTTTGCTATCTTCCTGATTGGCCCTTGGAAGGTGGTTTTTTCGCCTACCCCAGACTGGTTTGGGTATGTGTTTGCAGGGTGGTGGTTTGAGTTTAGTTTTGGCCACTTGGTATGAGAGGTGATCAGACAGCCCAATGAGTGATCAGACAGGGCTTCAGGCAGCTAGGACCGTTCACCCCAGTTTAGGTCCCCGCACCTTGAAAAGGGGGTTCTCCCCCCTTTTCTTTCATTTAGTTCCTTGCTGCAAATCCTGTGTAAATAACATTTGAATAAAGTGGCCCAAGTAATATCCAAGTTACAGTCTGCTGTCTTTATTTGAAGGTGTGTGGGTAAATGCCACAACCTGCAAATTCTAACAGTCTTAAGACAGAGGTGTTCTGTGACCATCTGCAATCCTATCCACATCTATCTCGGATTAAGCCCCACTGGACACAGTGGAATCTACTTCTGAGTAAACATGCCCAGATTAGCCTGTTAATTAGGCGTTTGACTGTGCTAGGTACAAAACAGATTCCAGGGAACTCCAGATTCAGGCTACTGGCTCATAGAAGGGATGGATGGATGCTCGCTTTTTGCAATTTAAAAACCACTGGCAGCTTCCTCAAGTGGACTGCCTCCTGGAGCATGCTGGGAGTGGAGTCCTCTCCCCTCCTACCCCAGAGCCTGTGAAGCAATGGTTGGCCAGAGCTAGCAGATGATACTGCACGGGTATAAGAAGAGCCATGCTCTCTCCCCACATCCCTCCCTTCTGCTTGCCCAGCTGCTTTAAACTTACCAAGACTAGGTGGGCAAGGGGAAAGAAGTGGGGGAAGGGGTGCCTGTGAAGACAACACCAAAAAACCAGGGGCAGATGAAATGGAGGTTGGGAAATTCGGGTGCACTTCAGGCACACTTCAGCTTGGACCAGCCTATAACTGCATCCTGTGCAGGGGTGTTTTTTCCCCCCTCATTTTTTTCCTTGGACTGCGGTATGCCCCATTGAGCTGAGGTTCTGATGAAGCAACTTTCTAAGACTGGCCTGTACAACAATTAAGGACCAACATGACCCAGGAGTCTGTTTAATGTGCTCCAAAAGGGCATTCTTGCAGCTGGGAACTCTGCATGCATCCAACTGTTCATAGCTAGGGCAGCTCCCAGTGACTCACAACAGCAGCAGCAGCAGCTGGGAGAAAGTGGCAGACATGGCAATATCCCAGATCCTTACATTTTGAATGGTCAAATCGGCAAAGACGCAGCAGCACTGAGCTGGCAAGAACTGGCTATCCTGACTTCCAGGCAAGCCTCCACAATGTGACTCCAAGGTCAGGCAATGCAGCTCCAAGGTAAGGGAACAAACATTCCCTTACCTTGAGGAGGCTTCTGTGACTGCCCCCCCCATGCAGGATGCAGTGCATGCCCCATTGGCACCGCTATGTCAGTGCTGGAGTGCCTCAAAAGATAACGCCACTTCTTATATGCATGATGTGGCCAACCTGTAATATATTTCCATCTCTCCTAGAAAAGGAGGCTGTATCCTAAGGCTTTCTTTTTGCAAGATAAGAACCAGACCAGATCTGGAAGGCTCTGAGCACACACACACACACACCCTAGTAGGACTGTTGCATTTAGAAACCCATCCTCAATGCTGTCAAACACACACATGCAGCTCCTCTTATGTTAAAGTCAATATCTTTTCATGCGATCCAGTCGTTTCCTAGGAGATGCCCTAATTGGCCAAGCTTCACTCTTTTGGTGCTGCTATTGGATAATATCTGTATGCACTAAACATCTGTTGTGTTCATTCCAGACTGCTCTGCCCTTTCTACGCTGGTCATTATGTTCCCCCTGTGGGTTTCTAATGGCTACTAATGAGATAAGGGGATAAATAAATAAATAAATAAAAGCTTTCCCTGCCCATTTCTAGCTTGCTTTGATGCTTTGCAGTCAGGAGCTGCGCACACTGCTCAAAGGAATGGTTCGAGAATCCTGGTTACTAGTTCTTGGCATTGCTGTTTGAATGCAAAGGTTACCCTTAAGGGTGAAAGCACCTCTTAAAAATCTGCAAGCAATAATTAAAAGGGGGGAAGATTGCTGCATTCAAATGGAAACGTTTCCATCTGAAGTTGGGAAGACTCACTGTTGATTCATGTCTTTCAGATGGCATTGTGCAGGTTGCATCATTAATAGAAGATTAAGATGCCAAATGGGGACATTTTTACCTTCTGTTTCTTAGGCTTTCACCGTATGACATTTACCCACTTTGGTTAGAAGTTGATTTTACAAAATGCAACACGCAGACAGAATAATCCTTAAGTTTCACAGAGCCTGCTGTTACTGCAGGAAGAGAGGCTGACAACTTGGGTGGTATCCATACAAAGCTATAATTTCTGATCTGTCAAAATCACTTCCCTTTAGAAGCCCTGATTACATTAGCATGTGCTCTTCCTGATATGATTGTCTCTCTTAGCGGCGTTCTCGTTACAGCTGCCACAAAAGCCAATCAGATTATACCAAGGGCAGGGAAATAAATAAATCTTTTCTTTTTCTACTCCGTGCTGTAAGTGAATTTAGGCAAGAATAAATCACATCTGGCTAGATTTAGTTCCTGCTCTATGACGTGCAAACACAAGCAAAATGAGGATGCAGAGGAGATAAGATTGTCATAGCCACAGACAACAGGTCTTGTTGATAGGTCACTTTTCATGACTTGAAGACTTTCCTAAGGGTTAAGGCAAACTCTATGGGTGCTTCCATGTAGGATGGATGGATTAGTGATCTGATCTGAAGCACTGCTCATCCTTGATCCACATGTTCAGAGTCAGGGGACTCCATTCTGATGGCTACTAGTTAAGTCATGCAGAGGCAAAGCTACGATGGCTCCTAAATATGATTCTAAATGCCTTGCAATAGGAAGGGTTTCCATGTGCTTCCTCTTTGGGTGCAGCTGTCACTGACCAGAGCCCTGCTGAAAGCACTGTGGGCAATATCCACTGCAGTTTGTCAGGACAAAGAGGTTGCAAAAGAGGTTTTAACCCTTTCTTCTTTCCAGTAGGCTGTTTTGCATTGTGGCATTTCTTATGCAGGCTGCCATCATATAACCCTTTTCTGGGAGGAAGTAATGGGACTGACTTCTGAGTAGACATGCATAGGATTGCACTGTCAGACACTTATTTTGTGAGTATCCTTCCTTCCTTCCTTCCTTCCTTCCTTCCTTCCTTCCTTCCTTCCTTCCTTCCTTCCGTCCGTCTGTCCGTCCGTCCGTCCGTCCGTCCGTCCATCACCTATCATATTTTTATCTGGCCTTTCTCCCCCTAGGGGGACCCAAGATAGTTCTAACGCAGTGATGGCGAACCTATTGGGCTCAGTGTGTCAAAACTTAGGAAAATGCTTAACTTGGCTTTGCTGGCATGTCAACTCCCCTCCCAAATAAAAGAGAAACAATTATTCATATTCATTTATTTAAACAAAAAAATACAGTCCAATCATGCGTGGTGGTACGCATTTCATAAAGAAACATCTGATAATTATAAAAATGAAAAACTAGTAAAACAAACTCAGTTTTTTGTCATGTCTTGGTGAATGCCGGTGTGTCACCCCAAATGTTGTGGCGTGTCACCTTTGACATGCGTGTCACAGGTTCGCCATCACTGTTCTAAGGGGACCCAAAGCAGCCCTTTAACACAGATGCTGACACTGGTGGTTTTCCATGATATTGCTAACGTTGGACCCATTTCAGAGAAATGGGCCTCTTCTTCTATTGAGCCTCTTCTAAATCTTCAGCTTTATATGTCGCGCTTATACTCTGTTCTCTCCTTAGGAATATCCTAAGCAACCGGTGCTTCCCAGTCAGGCACTGACCAGGTGCAAATCTGCTTCAAAAACATAGCAGCCAGAGGGTCTCCAAGACCACTCATTGGGCATGATCCACATATCTTTTTTAAAATGGCAGATTTCTATTCTGCAGATTTTTAAGAATGTTCACGGCACAATCCTAATCTTGCCTAGCATGGGGGCAGCTCTACTTCTCACAGCACATAATTAGCTAAAGCAAAATACTAGCCATCAGTGCAGTCCTATAGATCTTTACTCAAAGGTCCCAGTGGGCCTTACTTCCAAATGAGTGTGTTTATGGTTGCAGCTTTAGCTGTAAAAAGAGATTTGACAAATTCACCAATGGCTATTAATACCGAAATGTTAGCTTCCCTTTCACTCTGTCCTCAGTATAGTTCTGATTCCTAGACCAGGGGTCTCCAAACCTTTTAGCTGGAGGGCCACATCAAATACCTGGCACGGTGTCGAGGGCCAGAAAAAACCATAAATAAATGTAAATATAGAATTTAAATAAATAAATTAGAGGCAGAACTTATATAAATGAATGAATGAGTTCAAAATTCCAGAATTCCTCCAAACACCAACACACACCACAGAAATATAGCACACACTTTAATGGACTCCCATCCCCCCCACCCCACAAGCAGCTTACATAAATGCGCTGGAGTAAATGTCTTGGAACCAGCAGATCACAGGAAAGGAAACTCCCAGAGCATGTACTGAGGGCCGGGAGTTGGTAGGGTGGGGCTTCCTGGGCCTCAGAGAGCTGTCTAAGGCCTTCAGAGGGCCTAAAAACATCATTTCTGGGTTCTTTGGGAAAACCAGGAAGTGACTATTTTTGACCTTCTAGAGACATTCTGAGGGCCAGGAAGGGTATGCGCTGCCTCCCTGGCCCTCAGAACACCCTCTGCACACAACCAGAGCACAGCTTGGAGGATGCAGCCTGTGCCAGCAAGGTCAGGAGGGCCAGAGGCACATATGGGACCAGAGGCTTGCCACAGGCTGGATAGAGGCTCTCGGAGGGCCACATCTGGCCCCCAGACTGGGGTTTGGAGACTCCCAGGGCCAGCTCTAGCAGCAGCAGGGCCCAATGTGGGGCATTCCTGTGGTGCCCCCAACCGTCCCCACTCACCAAGAAGAACGCTGTTTGCGCCACGTGCAAAGCATGGCATGATATCATAGCATCACCGCCAACTGCTTCCAGGTAGCCCATTTTGGGCTGTTCAGAGGCAGGTGGGAGAGACCAAGGTAAAGCTGCTCTGCTCACCCCACTGACTTACACAGATCCCAGCTGCAGCCACAGGCAATATGCTCAGCCTGCTAGTGCGGGGGCCCCTGAAGCATGGGGCCCGATGTGACAACATTGTTCACATTGGCTTAAAGCCGGCCCTGGAGACCCCTGTACTAGATGATGAGCAAATGTGATGAAGTCCTTATCAGGACACCTGGTTGGCCACTGCCGGAGACAGATGACTGGGCAGATCCAGCAAAGCAGTTCTTTTTTTTTTTTTTTTTTGAAGATGATTTTATTGGTTTTATAACTATAAATATATAAGTAAGGACAGTTGAAACACATAGGATGGGAAAAACAAAGGAACAAACAATAGGGAAATTGGAGGTGTGTCATGAGTTACTTAACATAGACAACTAATAATCATAACTGCAATATGTTCCATCTGAAAGGATATAGACAACCAGATAAAAATATCTCTATCTTTCACCATTAATTCCTGTCATTAATAACTTCACAATAATCTAGTTCAGTCAGGAACCAAAAATATAAAATACATATAAATGCATATCTCTAATTTCTAATTGAAAGCAGATAAACTAAAAAGCAAATAGGGAAGACCACACTATTTAGAAATACATGAGAAGAAAAGAAACGAAGAAGTTGGGAAGTAAAGCTTAATAACATGTTGTTATTTAAGAATAAATTTTAACAGCAAAGCAGTTCTTATGGTCTCAATATCTACATGGGCCATGGGTGCCCCACATCAAATGGTAGCATGCACAAAGGGCTGATGAGTAACTTTATGGGCTGGAAGTCAGTACAGAGCACAGGCATAGCAGGAACAAGAGCAGGAGGTCTTCTCTTATTTTATTTGCCACATTTCCTTTTGCTGTCCAAATCAATCATACAAATCTGGGGAGATTTGTGCCAGTTGGGGAAGCAGCCAGAAATTTAAGCATTGCTATAATGCTGTTCTGACACTCTCAAGGCGATTTTTCACAAGATGTCAATTCTTATTGGCACTCCAAAGTGATACATCTTTTAACGCTTGCATCTCATCCCGCTTTTCCTCACACACCCCTGTGAGCATTGGTAAGAATGCCAAAGCCAGGTTGCTCCTTATGACTCAGTGCTGACAACAGTCAGCGCTTATCTTAATTAGTCCAAGTGTATCAGAGAGGCACAAGGATCCAAAAAGACAAGGATCGCTGTGCACATGCAATCGCGGCAGGTCATGTAAGAAGAGTGCGAACAGCGAGCAATATTACTGGCACGTGCCTTTGCATGCTAGGCTATGTGTGAGGAGCTGGGTAAGGCAAGAACAGCATATATAGACAGATGGCTACAGGAATTTTAATACAGAACACTTAACTTACTAGTCTATATTTATTAAGCACTAGCAGTGTGGTACACAGAGACATAACCAGATCCAGTGTCAGTAGGGGGGGTTGCAATGGATGCAGATTGCACTGGGTGACGCAACTGAGGGTTGCTTTACCTGGTCTATTGCATGGTCCGCTATGCGAGGAAATGTGACTTTTACAAAGAAACAATGCTGTGCTTAAACTGAGAAATGATATATAATCAGTGATGTCAATCAGGGGGAACGGACCAGAATGGGCGTTCCGGATCCTAACGGGCTCCGTGGCTGGTTCCGGGTTCCCGACAAGTGCCGATCAAAAGTGAGTTCCTGTTCCTAAATCATTTGAATGACATCACTGTATATAATGAGTAAAAAATATCAAATATTTTAAGTTGCTGCGGACCGGATAAACTCTTGTGGCCCTTTGGCCATAGTTTGCAGAGCCCTGATCTAGGCAGAAGAAGGAAGAGCTTTTATTTTCTTTCCCTTCTTGATGTTTTGGAAGCTGTAAGCTTAGAAAGTAGCCTTCAAACATCAGGCGTGTCCTTCCTCTAGCTAGAATATTTCTCAGTATCCTGAAATCCTTTTTTTACACATATTTCTTCTCTCCTACCAAGACAGTTGGCCACAGTTTTCAGCTCCTGTTACACTTCTAATCTCCTGCTTGTAAAATGCTCAAATTGTTTCTTACCATAGATTTTTGTTAACCAGTTCAGTCCTTAAAAACTGTTGTTCTATACTTTTCCATACATCTAATATAGGCATGCCCCAGTATCCACTGATTTGGTTTCAGTTATCCATGGCTACCCTGGATAATGGGATGCCTATTAAAAAGATGGGGGAACATTAAATAAATTTCATTTTTTACCTTGTTGCAGCAAAACCACTGATGTTCCCCTATCTTTAAAAAGGCGTCCCCAGTATCCACAGTTTCAGATATCTACAGGGGAGTCTGGAATGGAACCCCAGTCAATACCGGGGTATTGCCTGTATAGTTTTTATTTATTTCTGATGGATTTGAAGAGTCTTTTTAACCCATCAATGGTTCTTCTGCTCCTGCACTTGGAGAAATAAGTGGTTTTGAACTCTTGGTTAATTGCTATGCCTTTTTCAAATTTCTTTCGAGAAGTCCCTTTGACTGCCTTCAAATTCATTGGAACATTAACCAGCCAAATTCCGGGCAATGATGTCTTTTCTGCCAAAAAAAGATTGTTCTCTCTATTAGAAGTGCATATATTTTATTAATCCAAGTTTCCCTAGAAAATATTGACATTAATTACCATAATTTCTAGGCAGTCAGGGACAGTACGACTGAGAAGATGTTCTGTGAATCTGTAATTTGGTAACAGCTGGTGACCCCATCAAAAAGAGTTTTTATGGGATTAATGTGGGTCGGATAGATTCATGACCATGGAGATTTTTTTTTCCATCCAAACTTGTTTGAATTAATGAGATTTGCTACCCTGCACATAGCTTGTGATGGTGCACTTTGAGCATATGCCTGATAATGAGAATTGGTCCACCTAGGCTTGTGTTGCCTGCTTGATGGAACAACAATTCTCAAAGGTCTCAAGCAGGTCTTTCTCAGCCCTACTCTTTGCTGTAGCTGGTTATGCTGGGATTTTAACCTGGGACCTAGTGCATGCCACAGATGTGCTTTAGCCTTGGCAACTGGAAAAAAACAAAACACCACTGTTTTCTTCCTCTATGATTGTGGCATAATTTGGGACTGGTTCATATGAGTTACTCTGAATTTAAAAGAGCTCACTCTGGGGAAGAGGGAATTAACTGATATAACTCATGCATACATTTCAGTTATTGTATTTGCACAATAACTTCAGTTATTTGGTACCTGAAGTTCTATAATTCTATGAAGAAATCACAGAATTATTGAATAATTTCAAAAATAATATAAAATCAGTTATCATGCTATAACACTTACCTGAAAATAAATCCCATTGATCACACTAGGATTTATTTTGAGTAGACACACATAGAATTGTGCTGTAAGGCACAGTGGGATTTGGAGGAAGTGAGTGAGAAAGTGTATCACAAATCTCCCAATAGGTGGTTCCACATCTAAGGAGTAGTAAGGGAGACAGGACAGTTGAGGGACGATGAGACCTTGGGGTGGTTGAGTGTGGAAGAACAAAGGTCACAGGGAAGAATGCCATGGAGCTTAAGAGGATGAGGAGGCCCTGAGAATAAGGACATGGAGGTCCATGACGATAAGCAGAAAAACCAGACAGATCACGGTGCCCATGCCGGGGTAGCAAGGCCGTGGGGGAATCTCAGCAGCTCTGATGATGCCTACCCGGCTTGAAGAGCAGCTGGGAAAACCCCATCATAAGAATATAAGAAGAGCCCCACTGGATTAGGCCAAAGGCCCATCTAGTCTAGCTTCCTGTATCTCATAGTGGCCCACCAGGTACCTAAGGGAGCTCAGTAGACAACAAGATGCCATCCTATTGCCATTCCCTTGCACCTGACATTCTGAAGTAGCCTACTATTAATGTAAGGAGGTTGCCCAACCCATCACGACCTATAGCCCATGATGGACTTTTCCTCCAGAAATCCATCCATTCCCCTTTTAAAGGCATCTAGGGCAGATGCCATCACTACCTCCTTTGGCAAGGAGTTCCATAATTAATTACCCACTGGGTAAAAAAGTACTTCCTTTTATCTGTTTTAACTCTCCCAACACTCAATTTCAGTGGATGTCCCCTGGTTCTGGTATTGTGAGAGAGGGAAAATCCCTCTATTGACTCTATCCCTTTCATGCATAATTGTATATGTCTCAATCATGTCCCCCCTCAGGCGCCTTTTTTCCAGTGAAGAGTCTTTTTTCCAGACTTTTTTCTATCGACTGGTTTAAGGTGGCCAGCTGCCCAGGCCCCTTACGGGGCAACTAAGACAGCCCACCTAGTGTAATGACTGAGAATGGACTCGAGTTGTATGGTTTGGCCAATGAGATCTACAGGGGTGGTGATTGGTAGGACTGTTATCCCAGGCAGTACCCTGCACCTTAAAAAGGGGAGGTAACCCCCCCTTTTTGTCTCTGACGTAAGTTTAGTTAGTCCTTGTTTGCAAATCCTGTTTATATAATTTAAATAAAGTGGCCCAAGTAATATTCAAGTAACAGTCTGCTGTCTTGATTGGGAGTGCGTGGGTAAGGACAAGAAGATTGTGATGGTCCCAAGAATGGACGGGAAACAAGCAGAAGGACTGATCATGCATGGCCTTGACAAATGTGATGAATGACCTTCAGCAGAATGTTAGGTGGAGGTGAGGGGATGAAGAGGAGCCACTGAGAGTGAGGGTGGGGCTGCAGGGGTCAAGATGAGAAGCGATCAGACGGGATGTAGAGATTTGACTGAAAGGACTGAATTATTGCAATGTAGTGATGGGAGAAATGACATGTTTGAGCAACAGGTGCCTCGGGCTGCTGCCGTGGGTGCTCTGCTCCTCCATTTACAGGATCCAGTTTGGCCAAATCAGTCAAATTGCCGTAAGGCCGGCCCTGCTTGGGGCTGAATTGTGGCTGCATCAGGCAGAACAAAGGATCCTTTGGTATGTCGGTATGTGTATGCTCTAAGACAGTGCCCTTCAAATGGTGGGTTGCGACCCACCATTGAGAGCACGAAAGGGCCATTCCCTCTTAAGCAGTGGGTGTCATCTGTTAATGAACAGAGGGAACGCTGGGTGGGACTTACACTCTGATTGGCTGCCCGTCCGTTGCGTTCCACTGCCTGCCTGCACTGCCCCAGCCTTGGAGGGGGCGCCTGCTCACCGCAGGGGATGGGGGGGCGTGCGCCGGGTGCCTGGGTGAGCAGCGGTGGGGCGTGCCAACCGGAAGCACCCCGCGCGGCGAGCAGGCAGGCGGCGGAACGCAACGGACGGGCTGCCAATCACGCGTAAGTCCCGCCCAGCGTTCCCTCTGTTCATTAACAGATGACACCACTGCTCTTAAGGGAAGTGGCCCAGGAATGGGTGCCCCAATGGCGCCACAGCGATCACAGGGATCGCGAACTGGAAATCTCTGATGACAAATTGGAGCTCATTTCTGCAGTGTGGAGGGTTGCAGAGGAAGCTGCAAGCCTCCAGCACCCTTGGAAAGGCTTGTTTACCCTCCGAGGTCCTTTTCCATGCCCCTGGGTCCCCTCAGTGCCATGATCACTGCAGCACTATCAGGGCACTTTCCCCTCTCTGTCCCCACCCCTGCAAACACCAGCAGACTTTGAACTTCCAAAGAGCTTGAAGACCGCTGCGTAAGACAGCAATTTTCAACCTTTTTCATCTCATGGTACACTGACAAGGTACTAAAAATTGTCAAGGCACAACATCAGGTTTTTTTTACCACATCCTCCAGTGGCCCAACGAATAAATGCCCCTCCCCCAAACTCCTGTGGCACACCTGCGGGCCATCTGAGGCACACCAAGTGGCTATATGGAACTTACAGATTCAGAAGCAGTCTCCTACTGAACATCTTTTGCTGGGTCAACCACAGAGAAAACCAAAACCCTCATGCCCTGCTTGTGGGCAGCAACATACACCATATTTGCTGACTAACAAATGAATTGGGAGGGGGGGCAGGAAGGAGGAAAGGCTGGTTCACTGTACTCTTGCTTGCTTGCTTGAGTGCAGAGTGCAGAGTAGTCCCTCTGAAGCCCTACTGTTTGCAAATGGACAGCTGAACTGCGCACAAAGGGGTCAATCAATCAATCAATCAATCAATCAATCAATCAATCAATCAATCA
>JAJKFI010000058.1:7924243-7942081 GCA_029204185.1 Lerista edwardsae | reverse complement strand
GGGGGGGCACAATTTCAAGCCAATCAGACCCAGCGGTAGCAGAGAGGGCCACCCAGCAGCAGTGTTCCGCCCACTGTGCTTTCCTCAAAACGCCTCAGCTTGGAAGATTCCATGCCAGAGCAAAGTGCCAGCTAGAGCTGCAGGTGCTCCACTTGCCAACCCAATGCACAGCCCTTCATGGCTCGGGGCTCAATTTGACCCAATTTGGTCAAACTGCCCTAAGGCCGGCCCAGCCTGAGAGCACAATCCTAACCTGGAGTTAGGCCGGTATGTTTGGAACACTCTTGGAATCAGAGAGGCCAGCACACAGACGTGCGCCATCCCCCCTGACTCCGAGAGTGGTCCAAACATACATTCCAAGGCAACACTAGCTTAAAAGAGGCACTTATTTAAATGACAAGGATGGAATAAACAGGGCTCTTGAGAGTTTTCCACTACAGCTTGTTCTGCAGCATCATTCTTTCTCCACAGTCTCAGAGCGCTATCCTAACCTGGAGTTAGGCCGGCACAAGGGACACCATGAAGTCTGTTTGGACCACTCTTGGAGTCAGAGAGGCCAGCACACAGACATGCACCATTCTCCATGACTCTGAGAGTGGTCCAAGCGCGCTTTATGGTGGCCCTGGTGCCGGCCAAACTTTGTTGGCCTAATTGCGCCAGCCTAACTCCAGGTTAGGGTTGTGCTCTCAGTCAACAGATATTCTGCACCACAGTAGTGGGCAGTGGGAAGAAGAAATGTCACCTGATGGGCATTTAACAGCTCACAACGCACTCCAGTGCTGATTGCTGGGTCAGAGGATGTGTGCAATTGGGATCAGATGCATCACTAGGGTTTGGTCACCCAGTGCGAGAGCTCATTGAGTTACCCCATGACATGCTTCCTCCTGTATCAGACCATAGAGAACAGATAATAACATCATATGCAAAACCTAAATGCAATGGCATTTCTAGGGTTGATGTAACCCCTCTCACAATTAACTATTGCTTTATTTCAATATAGAACAGTACTGATCACCCAACACATCAGTAGCGAACAAAAAAACCAGTGACCAACTTGATGACAATCACACAATTGAATAAGAGTTCTAGTATTAGCTCTGATACATGGAAATGAGACTTGACTGACAGCACAGTCCTAACCTGGAGTTACGCCGGCACAGTTAGGTCAGCAAAGTTTGGCCAGCACAAAGCCACTGTAAAATGTGTTTGGACCACTCTTGGAGTCAGAGAGTCCAGCACACAGATGTGTGCCACCCTCCCTGACTCCAAGAGTGGTCCAACTGCGCTTTACAGTTGCCTGTGTGCAAGCCAAATTTTGCTGGCCTAACTATGCCAGGATTGCGTTGTCACAGTCCAATCCTAACCTGCGCTGGAATAGCCAGGCCGGTGCAGCTGGGCTGCACCCTAAGCACGTTAGGAGGGAGCAGCAGCTCAGCATGGAGCAAGGGGATGTTTTCCCCTTGTCCCGAGGTAAACCCCAGCCCGCCCTATGGGGCTGCTTGGATCTGTGCCTGCAAAAGAGCAGGCACAGGTCCATGTGGCCGGGAGCGGCACAAATTGGGACCGCTCAGCCCGGGGATGGGGGTTAGGCTATGGGCCAATGGCCCTGTCCCGTCTCCACCCCATCCACCCATGGCGCTGCCCCATTATGCCTCTGGCATGCATCTGGCACACCCTTGGCATAGTTCTGGGGTTCTACCAGTCCAGTCTGCTGCTTGTGCCAGTCCAGTGACTGATCCCATGGTGCCTTATGGGACATTTGTAACAGCACTGTGCCTGTGCAAGAGCAGTGCACCGGCGCAACACCAGGTTAGGATTGAGCTCTCATACTAATACCTTATTGGTCCCCTGCTGTGTCATAACACCTCATTGGCTCTTGGAACAATCAGTCTCACTGATTAGCTTTGAATAAAAGAAATATACTTTTTGTTACATAATGCAGTTGTGTTTTCTTTTTTGGGTCATTTGGCTATACCTTTTAAAAGAATATAGATATTTCAATGTGGTTTGTTTTATTGCATTCTGCATTAAATTACCTATCAAATGATATATAACATGATGGCATTACGTTACCCCTGAGTGTGCCACCCAGTGCAGGCCGCACCCCCTGCACCCCCTTAGAGATGCCACTGATTGGGATCCTGCTCCAGGAAAGGAAAAGATTAGTTAAGCCCCTAGCTAGCAGACCTGTCTGGAACAAACGTGAAAAATATGAACTAGTTTCATTTGTCTCTCAAAAGTAATGGCATTGGCCAATGAATAATACAGTAATTTGAAGAATGTAACAAACGGGGGCTTTAAAAAATTGAGGCTTTATTTCAGAGCCTTGTCAGATATTCACACATCACATTTACATAGACCTATTTCAGAACAAAGAATACAGGCCTATTATGCAAGCTACCAGGCTTTAGCAAACAAAACACACACATCTACAAACCACACAAATTAAACAAGCCCTGCTTAGGCGACAATTATTTTCTTATATAACTACCACAAACCATTTCAAAACAAATCACATCAAATCATTCCTCTCCTCTGAGAGTAACACTTAAAAAAATATGTTTGCATGATGTTTAGCTGTAGAAGTTGCAAAAACGGCTTATGGGGAACAACTTTGTTCCACTTTGTCAATATATCAAGTCACAGAAGCCTGATGTCTCAGACCTAAGCCTGAACATTCCAGAAACCCATTATGAAGTCTTGGGAGTCATCAACAATAAATTCAGGCATGACCCCAGTATCTGCTGGGGTCCCATTCCAGACCCCCCCCCCCAGGGGATACCTGAAGCAATGGATATTGAGAATGCCTTTTTAAAGAAAGGGGAACATCAGTGGTTTTATCCAGCAGGAAATTAATCTGGGGAACTCCTTGCCACAGGAGGTGGTGATGGCATCTGGCCTAGCTGCTTTTAAAAGGGAATTGGACAGATTTCTGGAGAAAAAGTCTATCGTGGGCTATAGGCCATGATGGGTGGTGCAACCTCCTTACGTTAGTAGTAGGTTACTTCAGAATGCCAAGTGCAGGGGAGTGGCAACAAGATGTAGGCATCTTGTTGTCTCGTTTACTCTCTGAGGCATCTGGTGGGCCACTGTGAGATACAGGAAGCTGGATTAGATGGCCTGATCCAGTAGGGCTCTTCTTCTGTTTTTATGTTCCTATGCTGCAACAATGTGTAAAAAAAAAAAAAAAGGTTTGTTTAATGTTCCCCTATCTTTTTAACAGGCATCCCGGTATCCGTAGTATCAGTGGATAACTGAAACTGTGGATTCCGAATCAGTGGCTACCGGGGCGCACTTCTACTTGCATTATTTTAGGGGGCCTGCTGTGAGCTGCCTTTCTTGCATATTCAGTAGAAAGTAAGAACAATTTTATATTAAGACGTTGGGGGAAGTCACCCAAGAATGTTGAATTCAGGGAAAGGAACCGCTCAACCACTTTCATTGCTGCACTGATGCAAAATGCACAGTGCATAGACATTCGCTACAGTCTTCACATGGTCTGTGGCTTTTTCCAATCAGCTGACTGCCGATAAATGCAGTGAGGCCCCATGCTGTGATTGCCGTGTGCTGGCACCGCGGCTTACTTTGCTGATGATAACCAAGGGAAGACAATACCCCGCTGATGAGCATGGACAGATGACTGACATCAGCATGCTTTTTCTGTGCACATCTCTGATTTGCTCTCCAGGAGTACCTAAAAAACTCCATACGTTTCTTAATTTTACTACAGAACCCAGTAGGATTGCACTGAAAGATGCTAATGCTTGTGATGTCAGTTACATCAAGCCTGCTAAAGAACAAAATGATTTGCTTTCTATTCATTTTAGGTGCAATAGATGGTCCCTGACTGATGGGGTTGTAGTGTAGTGTAGTGTAGTCCAAAGCCACAACTCTTTGGACATTCCCCAGAATTTCATTAACTGGCAACTTTAATCCATGTAATCCGAACTAGCATAGGACACAATCCTATGCTCCATTCGGTGGATGAAGCAGCTCCTTGGTCTCAAGACAAGTCCCAGTACAGGCATAAGGTTAATGAATTGTGAACCTATTAATGAACCTATTAATAATGAACCTATTAAGGAATTCATTCATTGCTCCCATCAGCACTGCCATAACAACAGCAGGAGTCAATCGCTTTGAGGTCCATTCAGTTCCCTGTATGGCATTTCATGTATCCTGATGCTCTTCAAAAACAATTCTACTGGAGCGGTCTAGGATGGAAACTCTCCTCATAGAGTATGTGCCAGATCAATGTCATATGAATGTAAGAACCTGCCTTACTGCATCGGTCTATCTAACTCACAGTGCAATCCTATAGACTGCGCAGCGTCGGTGCAATGGGGTTGCGTGCTTAGTGCTGATGTGGGGGCGCCGATCTGCACCCCTGCGTCAGTGCTCGAGCAACAGAACCGACACTGCAGGCAACTCCGGCCCTGCTGTGCCCACGCTGAGCCTCTCTTGCGCCGACCAAAGCCGGTCGGCACGAAAGAGGCTCCGTGCTGAGGCGGCACAGGGATTGGAGGGAGGGAGGTGGGGGCCGGGACCTGGGCGGGACCTGGGTGAGCTTGGGAGGTGGCCATAAGGCCACATCCTAAGCCTGTCCGTGGGGCCGCAAGCCCCAGATTCGGGCCATGTGGTCTCCTCGGATCTGTGCCCAGAGGCGTTTCTACAGGGATGGCAAAGCTCTAAGTGTTGCAAGAAGCCTTACCCTGTCATGTAAATCCCTCCTCTCCCTTGCTGCTGTAGCCAGTAAGCAACGCCAAGATGTTGCTGTTCCCTGTGAGGATTGGCTAAAACGGTGCAGGAGAGGAGTGATTTCCACTGCAAGGTAAGGCTTCTTGCAAAACTTAGAGCTTTGCCATCCCTGTAGAAACGCCACTGTCTGCGCCCACTCTTTAGTGCCCGCTCCCTTGCCGAGGAGCGCACGCTCCCTTGCCATAGGGAGGCTCACCTATACTGTGCTAGGATATGGCATTGGCCGGCCAGCCTCGCTATTCCAGCGCAGTATAGGATTGCACCCTCAAGATTGTCTACTGGACTGGTAGCAGCCCTCTAGGATCTTTGGCATACCAAACATGCTCTCAGCCCCTGAATTGCAGCCCATTCCCCAAATGGGATTCTCAAGTATTTAGGCTTGGCCATGTTGAGGGTGCCAATAATGCTGCTGGCATCGGCAGAGCAAGGAGAGAAGTATGTCTTCCCCCATTCTCCCTACCCATTGTTCTTTCTGCAGCCATGGCATAATTACAATCAAAGCAGATGAGTGGAGAGTAAATGAGTAGAACCCCATGTCTTTACTTGCATAGCCCTGCTTGCCATGTACAAAGAAAGCTCTGCCTGTTCTGCTGTTGGTATAACACTACCCCATTGATAGTGTTTAGACATTAGAAGCCCAAATTGCAAGACTTATGTCTGATTTATTTTGGCCACGACATACGTGCCGATCCGTTAGAGAAGTCAGTGACGTTAGCAATTGTTGGAGGAACAAGAAGAAGGAGCAGGCAAAGAATGCACTGGCCCGATCCTATCAAAACAGATTCCAAGATGAAAGTCCAACAACTGAAAGAAGCTGTGCTTGATAGGGCAGCATGGAGAGCTCTTGCCTGCAAAATCATCAAGAGTCGGACACAACAGAATGGTTAAAACAACATTGATCGTGTGTATATGGTTGCCTGCCATAAGCTGATCCCACACCCTCCCAGGCCCAGTCTGCCCAAAGGCCTACCTTCCCCCCTCCTTCCCCTGTACCAATTCATCCTCCCACCCACAGAGGTGGATCTACAGGGAGGGCAAAGCTCTAAGTGTTGCAAGAAGCCTTACCCGGTCATGTAAATCCCTCCTCTCCCTTGCTGCTGTACCCAGTAAGCAATGCCAAGATGTTGCTGTTCCCTGTGAGGATTGGCTAAGACGGTGCAGGAGAGGAGTGATTTCCACTGCAAGGTAAGGCTTCTTGCAAAACTTAGAGCTTTGCCCTCCCTTAGATCTGCCTCTGCCCACCCACCCCCACCCCAACTCCCACGCCAGCTGAACTCAGCCGACGCAAACCTGTCTGCCTGAAACAGTGTGGGGGCTGAATTTGGTCTGGCATGCATCCTCGTGCCAGCCCAGCTGACTCCTGAGTCAGTGCAAAGGTATCTTACGAGTCGTTACGAGTCATTTGCGACAGTACTGGGCTGGCACAAGGGACTTGTGCTGGCTGGAGAGCACGTTAGGATTGCATTCTAAACAAAATAAATACATACCATAAACCCAACACCCTTTGATGGGGGTAGGGATGACAAATCCCTTCAGATTTCAGTTTCGAATGTCTATTTGTTTTGCCAAAATACTTTGACTTGGGAATTTAACCTCTCCAAATCCTGCCGAGAGCCTGGAAATCTACCTTGGGGCTGGCAGTACAACAGGTCGTTCGGGGATTTTGCCTTCTGTTGATGTACGAGGGAAAAAAATGAGATATAGCATCTGCTATTGCCAATAAAAGCATTGCACATAAGGCAGCAGATGCAAAGAAAGAGGTATTTCAAATCAAAGTTTTATTATTCTGCTGTGTTTGCAGACCTTATTAACATTAGTCACTCTGGACACAGTGTTAATTATGTGTTTTCTCTCAAAGATACTGACTGAAATACATTTACATAGTTTAATGCTTTCTGCAAATAATTAAACTTTAAAAAAAATGAGAAAAAAGCTGAATAATAAACTTCATCATGCATTTCATTGAAGACTTGGCAGAGGATTCAAGGTTTATTTTTTAGAACTAGCCAGCTGAGGTCTCAGGGTGCAAGAGGAAAAGAATAGCTCAGCGATATCTTGAAGCTAATATTGAAAATGTTCAGGATTCTCTTTCATAGGCACAATAAATATGAGCTAAGTGACACAGGGGGACAGATAGGGGAGAATGATCTCTGTAAGTAATGAACACTATTGAGGTCTGTGTATTTTCTTCTTTGCATTAAAAAAAAAACTGCCTTCAAAATCACCTGGTATATTGAGGAGGCTGATAAAAGTTTTAGATGATTTGGTATCTCCAGCTTCTTATTTGCTCTCCATATTATGGAAATCAACATGCAAGCATCCCAAAGTGCAAAAGAAATATTTCTTAGCAAAATAAAAGAGTTTCTGGCTGGTGAGCAAGACAGCCATTTGCATTTCATTCATTGAGACATTTTGGCCTTTCCAGCATTTAGGAATGAATTTCTTTTGTTTATTTTACAGTTCAGTGGAATGGAAAGCAATTTTTTTTTCCTTAATCACGACATGGAGCCATCAGGCAGGGAAAAGGATCAGCTGTCTGAGAACTAACAACAATGGAAGGTATCTGTAACCAGGGATGTAATGGGGAAAGTCATCTGACTGAAGGATGGTCTGGAGTTTTGGCTCTGCTACCTCAACTTCTCAATACATCCTTAGAAATTGATGGCACCCCATCCTGTATTACAGTGGTTCCCAAACTGTGGGTCAGGACCCACCAGTGGGTCACAAGCCAACTTCAGGTGGGTCATGAAGCACCTAGAGCAGCCATATTGAAAATATGGGAAGATGGGATGCTGGAAAGGTTCTGGAGAGGGCTGTGTGGATGTTTTGCTTGTGTCTAGGGATGTGGTGGCGCAGCGACCGCAAGGTTGGGAGTTCAAGACTGCGCGACAGAGTGAGCTCCCATTGCTTGTCCCAGCTCCTGCCAACCTAGCAGTTCAAAAGCACCTAAATGCAAGGAGATAAATACGGACCACTTCGGTGGGAAGGGAATGGCATTCCATGCGCTACGGCGTAGAGTCATGCCGGCCACATGACCACGGAAGCTTGTCCTCGGACAAAACGCCGGC
Source organism: Lerista edwardsae (assembly GCA_029204185.1). Classification (NCBI taxonomy): domain Eukaryota; kingdom Metazoa; phylum Chordata; class Lepidosauria; order Squamata; family Scincidae; genus Lerista; species Lerista edwardsae. The sequence continues at coordinate 7,934,255 of JAJKFI010000058.1, read as the reverse complement.
TCTACAGGCTTTGAAACAGAGATGAGCACTGCCCCTTACAGTCGGTCACGACTAGACCATTCGGTTGTGGGAAACCTTTACCTTTACCTTAGGTTGTAAATAGGCTACCCCCGCTTTGTGATTCACATTGCTATTGGAAAATGGCTGAGAAATAATCCTGGATTCTCAGGAAAGCTGCAGGCTCTGGAGACACAATGATGGACTGATTGTCATTCTAACAAGCGGTTGCCGGTGCTAAAAAGTTAGAGAACCAGGACTCTATTGCTTAACCCCAGGGGATGATGCCTGGCAAATGATGATGCCTAGGAACTATGAGCCATGAATCCATACTGAACTAGGAATGGGCAAAACCTCTCCTGCCCACCTTATTTTGGCTTAGAGCCAACCTGATTTCTACCCCCCCCCCATTGTGTTACCCCCATGTCTGCATCACCTGCAGACCCCCGGGGAGCCCGTGAGTGGTGGAACCAGTGCCCTCCGGACCCTGGCAGCAGCGCAGGGGTCCAAGAGAACGGACCCGCACCCAATTCAGATTCTGTACAACCCCCTCTTGGTAGCTTAAGCCCCCAGCGGCAAGGCTGGAATTCGCTGACTTCAGTTCCCGGAAGAACGGCACAGCTGCTTGTAAAATACATGAATGTTTATTAAAGCTAATGGCTAATGGTTACACTACTGGGCGGAAGAGCCCAGAACATACACAGCACATACACATGGCAACCCAATGCAAAATAAGAAAGCTGTCTAACTGGGTCTAACATTATTACCTCTCACCCTGGGGTTCTTGGGTCGGTGTCTGACAGAGTCCATCGCTGCATCCCGACTCTCTCTCTCTCTCAGACTCTCACTTCACACAAAAGAGCACCCCTCTCGCCCCCCTTCTCTCCCTCCCCGCTGTGCGACTCAATGGAATGTTGGTATCTCTTGGAGCTGACCATGGCCAGCCAGAAAGCAGCTCCCTTCCTAGAGACGTTTATCTCCCTCCAGGCCTTCAGAGAGAGACGAAACAGCCTCTACAGCTTCGGTTCCCACCATCTGGAGAGGGGGAAAGGGGAAGGGACGCCAGCCTGCTCAGGCAAGATGGAGATGGGCCCAGCAAACCCTCTTGGGTTCACGACACCCCACCCCCCAAATGTATGGAAGTTGAATCAATTTCCAAGCCAGGCTTATCAAATGCCCTCTCCCTCCATGCCAATCCTCCCATCAGTCCACCAACCCTCCCCACGGCACATGTCCTTTACTTATACTGGTGCCACCATTTACTTTCATCATTGCCTGGCAGTCATTGTTTATCATCCTTTGGTTGCTGTATGTATGTTTTGCTGTTTGTTGATTGTCGCTTAATGCCAATAAAGGTTCATCATCAAAGTTAGTCTAGAAACGTGATAAGAAAATTGATTCCTGCAAGCAGAGGAATATTCCATCTCATGAACTAGATGTCAGATTTTGTTTGTACATGTGTTAATGCCTAATGAAGGTTATTTGAATTTTATTATGGTTCTGATGCACAGCTTACTAGATGTTGGTGGCTGGAGTTAGTTAGTTGAATATCCCCAACTCCTTCCCAAGGCTCTAGGACAGTGGTTCCCAGTAGTGTCAGCCTACCGGTACGCTGGGCGTGTCTTCCGGGTGAGCTGCAGCGGGCGGGCTTTCGCCGTTACGCAACAGAATGCAGCGATCGCGCTGCCGCTCACCTGGAAGACACGCCCAGCGTACCGGTAGGCTGACACTACTGGTGGTTCCCAAAATGGGGATCGGGACCCACCGGTGGGTTGTGAAACTGGCAAGCTGAAATCTGACAAGGGAAATGTTTGAGCTTTAACATGAAGCTGCACATGTGTCTTCCCTTATGAGTAAGTACGTATCAAAGGCCTTTCATCAAAAGCCAGGTGATGGGGAATACAATGCCATCAGAGTGATTCCAACCCAATGAACAAAGAGCTCAACAAGCACAGCCCTCTGACCATAGTGAAAAGGATAAAAAACAGAGACTTGAGCGGCTGGTAAAATGAAACTATTTTTTTAATGTCTAGTAAAGCTAAGTGGGCCCCAATAGTGTGTCATTTTGAAAAGTGGGATCTGGAGGTGCTGAAGAGTTTGGGAACCACTGACCTAGGATGCTCACAGATATTTTCATAAAATATTTTTGTTGTTGTTGTTGTTCAGTCGCTAAGTCATGTCCAGCTCTTTGCAACCCCATGGACCAGAGCACGCCAGGCCTCCCTGTCCTCCACTAGCTTCCAGAGTTCGCCCAATTTCATGTTCATCACTTTGGTGACACTGTCTAACCATCTCATCCTCTGCCGCCCCCTTCTCCTTTTGCCTTCCATCTTTCCCAGCATGGGGATCTTTTCTAAAGAGTCCTCTCTTCTCATGAGGTGGCCAAAGTATTGGAGCTTCAGCTTTAGGGTTTGTCCTTTCAGGGAGCGATCAGGCTTCTTCCTGTAGGGTTGACTGATTGGATCTCCTTGCAGTCCAGGGGACTCTCAAGAGTCTTCTCCAACACCCTAATTCAAAAGCATCTATTCTTTTCGATGGTTGTTGTTCTTGTTAGCAATAGTAGTAATTTTTTGCCAGATTGCCCCCCCCCCCTCCAAACTGGGATTGATTCTGGAAGTGTTTTGGGGGAAAAAATTGTGGCCACAGCAGCTAGAAAGGCCATTTTACCGCCACAGCATTATGGTGATATCAAAGAAGATGAACTGATTGGTCAGTTTTGGCTTCCCTTCAATGTCCCATCTCCTTTAATATTTGAGCTGAAAGATCTCAACTGCAATAAATAAAAATAACAGCACCTGTGGATTAAAAAAAGCTATCATTTTAAAAGTAGGCTGAAGTATGGCTGAGCTAAAAGCACCCAACCTTTCTTCAGTTTGACTAGAATAGATATAATTTCCTTTTTTCATTTTTCCTTTCATCCACAGGTGTTTTTATTTTTAGCAAGGGCAGATTGAGATGTTCAAACCTGTGGCTTTGTTTCTATTAATGAGAACTGTACTCAAACCTGATTTTAGTTAAGTCAAGATAAGATCTTTGCCAGTTTGTAGGTCAATGTTTTTAAGTTAATAGAAGGCTATCACTCTGATTCACCCTACATTATATTAGCATTGCAACAATATGCCCTTTTCCCCCATTAGTATATCCTTTTACATGCAGGGAATGATCTGGATTCTCTATTGGAGATTTTTTTTTCCCTTTTAGAGCACATTTAAAATCATTAGAATGCACTGCTTTCATATGGAATGGAAAGTAAAGCTGAATGGTACTGCAAATTCCATTTCAAGTAAAAATCATGATCAAAGTTATCATTTTTAGGAGACAGCCAAGAGCTGTACTACATTTCTTTAGTTCAGTTTTCCTATTAATAACACATCTTGCTCCTATTACCACTTTTCCTGTTTTGCCCAGAAGGGGGTTATGAATAGGAAGAATTTGTAATCTAGCTATGTGAATGGATTCAATCAAGTACATCCAAGCCCCAATCCAGTGAGCTTTAAATGATGAAAAAAGCTGTACAGCAGTCTTCCAATTTATATAGTTTCTGGCATTCAGTACCTCAGAGTGATACACACGATGAGATACATGACATGAACAAAACTTATGCAATTGACCAAAAAATGGATTTAAATAATGATTATTATTTTTTTAAAAAAAATTCTTATTTCAAATGTTATTTCAAGAGGTGAAATGGCATTAAGGAACTGCAGGTGGAATCCTACTGTCTATTTTAAAAAAAATCAGCTGGAGAAATGTAAAGAAAAGTGCGGTGGACTCATCTGAGTTTAACTTTAATCAGACAAAAGGGCTTAAGTCAATTTCAATAAGTTTTACTAAGCGAACAAATGAAAGAGCATTTGCACTGGATAACTCCTACAATGTTATTGTAAGATCAGATGTGGTTCTGAACTTCAGCTTCCTGCCTGGTTGAAAGAGACGACTTAGCATTGTGGTATGTGGAACAAGGATCTGCCTACACGAACGTAGGTGTACTTCTCATATGGTTGTGAACTTGCTGTCTTACTGCTGTGAAATCAGTCTTTCGAGTTCCAGATTCCACTCTCACATGCCGATAGGACTGTAGCCAAAATTGGTTCACCCATAAAGAAGATGTACATTTTTGGGTATTCATGGAACAAAGATATATGTTTCTGGGTACTCACAGAAAACTGCAATGGAACCCAGTACATACTTCCAGGAAGATGTGCATGGTACAACATTTTGTTGTGAGACCCTTCTCATAAGGGATCCTTCTTTATTTTAAACGCTAGATTCTGTCTTCAATGTAAGACACTTCCAGAGATGCTAATAATAAACTGATCCATTGCAGTAGTGTCATTCATTAACCAGGAGACGGAACGCGAAGCGGGACTTACCGCCTGATTGGCTGCTCAGTTCTGACGCGTTGCTGCCTTGCCGAGCACCGTGCGGGCACCCCTGGCCTCGGAGGGGGTGCCCGCTTGCCTGGGTGGCGCGCTGGGTGCTCAGGAGAGCCGCGGAGGGGCGCGCCACCCGGAAGGAGTCCCCACGGCGGAACGGCAGGCGGCGACGCATCACGGGCTCCCTGTCAATCAAGGGGTAAGTCCCGCCTCACGTTCCGTCTCCTGGTTAATGAATGACACTACTGATCCATTGGCATACCTAGGGGGTCAAGGGGTGCAAAGGTCCCAGGGTGCTGGGTGAGAAGGGCTGTATTGGAAAAGGCAGGAGCCACCCCGAGGAAAGGGAGTGGTATCAGCAAAGGCCCCTTGACCCAGATAAACCAGGGATTATAGGGTTAATCCCAGAAGGTATTTGCAAGCCTCACACAGGTGCAGATGGGCATGGCTGATGAATTAAAGCCTGCCCACTGATTGGCTTAAGTATATTGGCCTAGGTATAGAGCTGGGATGGGACTTGGATAGGGACCTGGGAAGGTCCTGGAGGAGGGCACCAGGTAAGTGCTGGATGGATGGGCTGCTGGCTGTGCGCTGGATGGACTGCCTGCCTGTTGAATGGCCTGAAGGAAGGACTGGCTGAAAGACTGGCTAGAGGAAGGACTGCCTAAGGTAAGCTCATTTTGGGGAACGACTGTGGGGAACAGTTGTTTTTATATAAGTTGCTCTTATATTTAGCAGGGGGAGAGCAAATTGTCCCTCTTCACCCCAGCACAGTGTCTTTCTCGTGGCTGTTGCTGGTGGTGTTCTCCATTCTTTTAGATTGTGAGCCCTTTTGGGACAGAGAGCCATTTAACTTTAATGTTATTATTTGCCTGTAAACCGCTTTGTGAACTTTGTGTTGAAAAGCGGTATATAAATACTAGTGATTGATTGATTGATTGATTGTTTGGCTGCCACAACCCCTGGAGCCACCAAAGCTGGTAGCTGGGACAAGCTAACTGCCTATTTTTTGGTAGTGGGGTATTTTGAGCAAAGCCAGTGATGAAGGCAGTCTGGAGGAGGCTTACCAGCCAGTGATCCCAAACAAAAGCTGCAGAAAGAGAGGAGGCCCAGTGGGTGACTCTTGCCTATCTCTGAGGCTGCTCTGTGGGGAAACTAGTTAGCCTAGTGTGGGCATTGAGGTCTTTGGGGAGGCCCGGCAGGGAATTTGGTGGAACCTAACTTTAAGCTCTCTGTAGAAGGACGGGATTTGGTGGAACAAGGGCAGCAAAATCGCTCCCCGCCAGTGACCCTTGGTTGCACCCCCATCTCCATTGTGTTTTCCCATATCGCTCAGCTCCTACTTCACTGCTTTTTGTTTAAAGCGGAGGAGGAAGGGGCGACTGGGAAAAGCTCCAGTGGTGGCAGCGAACACAGTCACTCTCGGCACTTTACCCCGCTCACCCCTTCTCCTCTCTTTAAAAAAACATGGAGGAAGAGGTGGCGGGTGGCATGGGAAAATTTCAGTGGTGGCTGCGATTCTAGCCACTCTTGGAGCTTAATCCACCCAACCACCCCCCTCCCTGCTTAAAAAAGTGGGGGAGGGCAGCCCCCGGACATAATTGCGGTGACATCATCATGTTACCACAATTACTTCCAGTTAGAGGGTGGCGTTGGAATGCTTGCCTGGGGCAGTTAAACAGAAGGATTGCCAGTGAATTGATCATTGATAAATATGGACAAATGCCAAAGAAGAAGACCACAAGATAAAGAACCAGCAGCAATTAAAACATTTCCTACCGCTTATCCAAAAGTCCGTCAGAATGTGAGCTGAGTGCTGGAGGGCAGTGTGAATGCCTGAGTGCTGGGGGCAAACCCTGAGTTGGATCCCCCATGATCCCCCACTCACCCTCAGATGGTGCATTGTGCCATACCACTGCCACCAGCACTGAGGGCTGAGGGATTGTCCTGATTAGATATGCCCTTCGATGGGTGTGGGCACTTGGCCAGTTCGGAGTCTGACTGACCCCAGATGCCTCCCAGCTAAAGGGACGTCAGAGCAGGCATCAAGCAAACTTCCCTAGGAAGAGAGCTCCATGTTTGGGTCATTACCAATGAATCGGTCCCTTCCCCTGTTGCCACCCATCTAAGTGTTCAGAACCTCTAAGCATTCAGAAGATTGCAGCAGCTTCCATCGTTTGTGGATTGATTATTTAAAGCCTATTTTAATCAGGATATTTTAATCAGGGAATTCAATGCACACTTCGTTATTTCAGGGGCAGAGCTACGCTGGTCTGTTATTGGAACAAAGAATGACATAGAAAATATGAAAGGGAGCATTTCCTTTTCACAGTCAGTAGTGCCTTTTGTCCATTAAACTATAAGCTATCTTAAGACTTCCTGAAGGGTCTGACAAAAGTATCTACATTGAAGTGTTTGAAATATTCAAGAGTACTGAATTGAAATCATTTAAATTAAAGCCTTTTCTCATATGTGTCTGCCCAAGTATTGAGATCTGTTAGAAAGGCTCCATTCCATGCCACCAATATCAAATAGATGTGCCTTTGCTTCCGACGCAAGACAGGGCCTTTGGTGTGGCTGCACCTAGGTTAGGGGACTCCCTCCCTCAGGAAGTTCCGCTTGCTCCCCTCTTTGGGGGTGTTCTGATGGGGAAGACGTGCGTGCAGGCGCCAAGCTTTAATCTCTCAGTGGCTCAAGATGTTTTAGCTGTGCTGTGTTGTTGGCTTTAGGGCTCAATCCTGAGCCCCTCAGCGCAGGTGGTATGAGTGAACTGCCCACTCTGGTGTTGCAAACCAAGCTCTAAGGAATGTTCAGCATGGGTGGAAAGGACTTGCCACCCGCACTGGAGTGGCGCCAGAGCTTATCACCTGGAGGTGGTGACTCAGCAATGGCAGCCAGTAAGTGAACAGGCTGTTGGTGTTGTGGGGATTCCAGGTAGGGCAGGAGGGTGTAAGGGGGAGGGGAGGGGTGGAGTGGGGATAGGACCAGCAGCGACCTTCACTGCCGGCATCCCAACCTCCATGTCAGGCCTCGTGGGCCGACATGGAGGCCCTCACCTCTGCGCTGGCAAAATCGCCGAAGCAGAGGCAAGGAGACCCATTGCCCACCTTCAGAGGTGGATCTACAGGGAGGGCAAAGCTCCAAGTGTTGCAAGGAGCCTTACCCTGTCATGTAAATCCCTCCTCTCCCTTGCTGCTGTAGCCAGTAAGCACCGCCAAGATGTTGCTTTTCCCTGTGAGGATTGGCTAAAACGGTGCAGGAGAGGAGTGATTTCCACTGCAAGGTAAGGCTTCTTGCAAAACTTAGAGCTTTGCCCTCCCTTAGATCTGCCTCTGCCCACCTTGCACCCTTACCACGGGGGAAGGGGATGAATGTTCCCTTCTCCTGCAAAGCCTTCTGCAGCTGCTTGGCTGCTGTGGGATGCGGCGGTATCTGTTTGGCACTGCTGTGCCTGTGGTGGCCAGGCAGCTGAGGATTGGGCTGCCCATCTGCTGTTATGGGCAGCCCAATCCTATCCAACTTCCCCTATGCTGATGCACCACCCTCATCATCCCTGCAGGGGAAGGTGCAATGCTGGGGCACCTCAAGGTAAGGGGAGTTCATTCCCTTGCCCCAGGGTAAGTCCCAGCTGCCACAATGGGGCACCTTAAATCTGAGAATGCTAAATAGCCTCGTGTCAGCATATCTGACCTGTGAAGGGGGATAGGGTATGGCATGCACTGCTGCCGCCAATCCCACCCCACTCCCAGGCCGATCTACCAATTCCTGTCCCCGTTGCCACCCTCCCCACTCAGGGCACAATCCTATACTGTGCCGGAATGGTGAGACCGGCTGGCCTGCACCATATCCTGATGCGGTATAGGGCAGGCTGAAGCCTCCCCACGGCAAGGACACGTTTGCGCCTCCCCTATGTGCCCCTATGTGCTTACAGGATTGTGCTGCCCGTGCTCTTGCACTGCTCACTGTTCTTGCGCTGCTCAGGGCAGCCCTTACCTGCTCTGGCACACGCTCCATCTAGATTTGGCGCCAGGAGGGTGGCGCAAGCCTTCCCACCAGTGCCACAAAGTTCTGCCCTGTTGCAATGTGCTTCACAGTGCATTTGCGACAGCCTGCAGGGATAGAATTGTGCTGTCTGGATACTGTTATGGTATATTGTTTTTGGCCAGCTTTTTCCTCATTGCCAATTTTTTCTTTTTCTTTCGGCTATTGTGGATAGCCATTGGATGAAAAGGCGGGATACTAACATTTAAAATGAAATAAATATTGCAAAAGATTAATCTTTCAACGAGCTAGCAGAGCGTTCTGAGCTGTGATTTCCATAAGTTAATATTAATATTTACAAGAACTGAAAAATTCATTTCTGTCTGGGCTTGACGGTGGCCTGAACCAAGTGTAACATCTGCTTGCTGAAGCACACTGTTGTGGACCATACCTTGGAACAGTTTGAAATGTTAGTAGAGGTGCTTGGAAAAGGTACTTTACTTGGAAGTAAGTCTATCGTGTTCAGTAAGACTTGGGCTATAATCTTATCTTACTCACTGAGGAAAACTCCATCTCTAGCTATTAATAGAGGTGTTTGAAAATAGTGGATGTTCTCTTTTTTTTCTTTTTTTTTTGGAAAATTTGTTGAATTAAAATACAAAATGTGGTGTTTTGTGTTTTTATTCACAACTGAACACACAATTCCAGTGATTGGAATTGGAATTCCAGTGATTGGAACCTATGGATAGAGGTATTTGAAAAATGTGGTGTTTTCTCTCTCTCTCTCTCTCTCTCTCTCTCTCTCTCTCTGTGTGTGTGTGTGTGTGTATATATATCAATACTAAATGTAGTGCTTTGTGTTTTATTTAGTGATTAACAAAAATAGACACCTTTAGCTATTTAGGAATAAGCAAGGGACAGCCCAATCCGAACCCACGATGGAACAGTGAGGCCAACTTGCCTCCCCCATATCAAGCATAGGATTGGGACTGGCTGCAGTGCAACTTGGAGTCAGGGGAATTAAGTCCCCCTTCCCATGTCACATGGCAGATTCCCCGATAGGGCTACTTGGATCTGCGCCAGTGAAATTGTTAGTGCAGATCCAAGGGCCCCCCTATTAGGGCTGAGGACAAGCGTTAGAATCTGGTTCTAAGTACAAGAGGCCAGTCCCACCCCCGACTTGGGCTGGTTCATCCACCTGCCCTTCCTCCCCTGCCTTCCCCCTGCCTCAGTCTGCTCTCCCGCGGCCTTCATTCCTTTCTCCCCAACCCCTGCGCTGGCCATCTTCAGCCAGTGTAAACATACCTTCCTGGGGCAGTGCAAAGGCTGGATTTGGCCTCTGCGGACTGGTGTGTGATCTTGCACCGGCCCAGCCGACTCCCAAATGTGCCTTAAGGCATGTTTACGACATTCCTGGGCAAGCACAAGGGACTTGTGCTGGCCTACAGAGCGTGTAAGACTGCCCTCTGAGAGCAGCTGAAAACCACTTCCTTACTATGAATTCTGGATTTCACAGTGATTACTTCACAGTGATTTTGCTCTTCCTGCTAACCATTGGTGGACTTTGGTTGGAGCTGTGAGTGCCCTCTGTTAAAGTTCTTAGTTATGTATGAGAGAGAGAGAGAGAGAGAGAGAGAGAGAGAGAGAGAGAGAGAGAG
>JAJKFI010000058.1:7905073-7917085 GCA_029204185.1 Lerista edwardsae | reverse complement strand
CTCTCTCTCTCTCTCTCTCTCTCTCTCTCTCTCTCTCTCTCTCTCTCCAGGAGATCAGGGGAACACCAAAACCAGGGGTTACTCACTAAAATTGAGTGGTGGGAGAGACCGAACAGACAGAAAAGGAATAGTTCTTTAATCAGTGTATAATTAATTTGGGGAACTCCTTGCCACATGATGTGATGATTCTTTTAAAGAGGACTGAACAGAATTACGGGGGAAAGGTCCGTTACTGGTTATAAACCATGATGGGTATACATAACCATCTGATTTTAATAGTAGGCAATCTCTGACAAGTCAGATGCAAGGGCGTGGCAACAGGATACAGGTATTTTGTGTGCTCCCTGAGGCATCTGGAGGACTACTGTGAAATACAAGAAGCTGGACTAGAAGGGCCTTTCACCTGATCCAGCAGGGCTCTTCTTATGTTCTTATGACTTGAGGTGGAGGGAACTCGGTATCTGGTGCCCCCTTCACCGCCCCCACCTGCTGCTGACAGAAGATGCACCAGTTTGCCTTATGGCTGCACCAGCATGTGCCACAGTGCTCGGGTGAAGACTACAGATGATCTTGCTTTCTTTAAAAAAAAAAAAAAGATGATTGTGATGAAAATTTAGAAAAAATCATCTGTGGCTGATCCTGAAACAAATATTTAGAAGACTTTGTTCTCTTGAACTTAAAAGCAAGACACCACTTAAAAAAAAACAGGTTCAAAAAAAGAAGCAGCTTAGAAGAGGTTATGGGGGGGGAAAGAAAACAAAACAGAACACACAGTCTGTTCCCTGTTAGAGGCTGTCATTCATCTGTCACAGAACACAGCCGCATATAGCTTCCTTATGAAGTCAGTGCTAATAGAGGTGAGGAGGTCAGGAAAAGGTGGCCGTCTTGTCTTTTTCCTTTTATGGAAACAAAGCAGAGGATTCGTTTTCTCTGCCTTCCCCTGGCTAAAAAGAACAAGGCAGGTGAGGTCAAAGAGTGCAGATTCTTTGCAGCCCAGTTAACAGTTTTGGATTCATCAATAACCCCTTTATTACCAGGATGAAAGTGAAGGAATGCAACCGTAAAGTTAATGAACATCTCATTGAACATGGCAGGTCCTTTCAATTTAAATTGCCACCATTTTCAGCTTGGAGATACAGTAGAGGGCTAGAACGTTCTGAACATCCAATGCCATAAACCGGTGGTTCCCAAATGTTTTAGCACCGGGACTCACTACTTAAAATGACACGCCATTGGGACCCACCTAGTTTTATGAGGCTAATGGTGCAGTCCTAACCTGGCGTGGCGCACTGTTGCAAATGTGCTGGAAAGTGCGTCTGTGCTGCAGATTCAGTGGCTGGGCCAGCACAAGAAACAATGCTGCCTCCTCACCCATCAGCTCCACCAGTCGAGCACTGGCTTAGTTCTGCCAACGCAGGGCTGCGCCGAGGGCACGCCAGAGGTGGGCAGGAGGTGTAACAGGGCAGCGCAAGGGGCAGCACTATGGGCGAAGATAGGACACAGCCATTGAGGCCAATCCAAACCCCTGTGGGTGGGCTGGGCAGCCCTGATTTGGGCCACCCTTGGCCAGGTGGACTTGTGCCTGCTTTTCTGTGCGTGCAGATCAGAGCAGCCCCGTAGGGCTTATTCCAGGGCAAGGGGAAAATATTCCCTTGCCCTGCACTGAGCCGCCGCTGCCTCCTATCGTCGTTAGGAAGCAGCATAGGTGGAGGTGGGAGGGGCACGTCGGGCATGGCGGACTCCAGCAGAGAAGCTCCGGTTTCTCAGGAGTTCTCACTCCCCGTGCTATGACTTCCAGAGCAGCCAGAAGTCTTCCAGCTATCAGAAGAGATAGTGGATTTCAGGGCGCACCTTTCGCGGGACTTCACAGCGGCGGCAGTGGAGTTTGGGGGAAGCAGCCCTTCTTTGTTTTCGAGTGCACGGGAGAGACGAGCCATCTTTTGTTTGATCCAGCCAGGACGCCCGCCCATTTTAAACAGCTTGGTGTGAAAAGAGTAAGCAAATGAAAGAGAAAGGACTTCTACTAAGAAAGGAGTGGATTATGTATATTGGACTATTGGCATACCATTAACGGACAAAAGGAAAGTTAAACTGTGAGCCAAGCGTAATTAGGGAAGAGACTGCAGGCGGCTGGAGGCGTTTAATCTACAGCAGGAAGCCGCATATGAAAGCTGAAGCAAGCTAGTTGTAACCAAGGCGTTTCATTTTACTACTCCTGGGAGGGGATTTAAGATTTCTGAAAGAGACAATTATAAGTTTATTTAAGGAAGCTTAAGATAGACTGAAATAAGAGCTAGTGTCTTCCTTGACTAGGAAGCTTCGGTGCATTGGAGCAGGAAGCTTCGGTGCATTGAAAGACTCACTGTGTTTGCTAGGTCTGCTGGTTGGGTCTAAATAAGCTGTAAATACCCCTCACCTTGCTAAGTAAGTGGAACAGCAGCCAATCCTTTTGGTATTAAAGATGTGTTGGCAGAGAACGTGAAATTGTGGGACAGGCTGACCTTTGAAACTTGGGACTTCGGCAGAGGAGACAAGAGAGAGATTTGACATTACAACGTTAAGAAGGGGTAAGGAACTGCAAGTAGCGGAAGAAGCCAAGAGAGAGGACTGAATTAACGACGTTAAGAAGGTGTTAGGAGTTGCAAGAAGGTGTGAAGAGGTGAAGAGTCAAGAAGCAGCGTGAAGATAGAGAATGAGTCGGGAGGAATGGACAATGAGATAATTGTTTGAGTTTAATGATGGAATTTTGAGTTTGCAGAGGAGTTCAAAGAGGATAAGGGGTTGCTAATAGGATATGAGAGTTTAATTTCTCCCTCTGTGTAATGATATAACAAACAAAGCCCCCTAGTGGTATAATGGAAGAAGTACAGAAGCAGTGGTAAGACTTAAAGGACTTGGATAGAGATCTGAAAGAAGTTTTTATAAAGTTGTGTAATTGATAATATAAGATCTGATAGAAGTATAAGGACTCTTACACTTAAATTTTGTAAGTGATGAGATTTGTATTAGTTGAGACATAGAGGTGTATTGTAAACTTGTTATAGAACCTTTAGTAAAGAAACTAAAGGGGGAGAAATACAAGTATAATATATTGAAGGTGTTAGTATAGAAAAAGGAAAAAGCAAGGAAGAGGGAAGGTTTTATTTTTTATTTTTTTTTGAAGAGCAGAAAAAAAAAATGGCAGCTAAGAGAGAAACACTAAAGATAGGAAGTAAGACTTCACCCCAGATGACAACAAATCTTACTAATATACTAAGACAGGACCAGAAAGCTATGGAGCAAAGAAGAGATAGCCAAAACCAAGATGCACTTCTAATAGCATTAGAACAAATACGTTTAGATATTAAAGAGTCAGAAAAGAGAATAACAGATAGATTTGACCAAAAAATAGATGAGTTGCAGAGACAAATACTTGATAATGTCAGAGAAACAAAAGAAGGAGCTAGAGAACGAAAAAAAATGAAGAACAAGTTACAAACAGTGCAAGTAGAGGTTAAAGAATTGAAAGCTAATTATTTAGATCTTGAATTAAATCAGTTAAGACAACAGATGGATAAAGCAATGATGATGATTCGTATTCAGAACTATCCGGAACAGGCAAGAGAACAGACAGATCAAAGGGTGAAAAAGTGGCTAGAACAGGAGCTCAATTTGACAGAAGAAATATTAGAAGAAGGAATAGAAACAATATATCGTATAATGTCAAGTTATGCAAAGAGAAATAATAAACCGAGAGAGGTTATTATTAAATTTAGTAGGAAAAAATTGAAAGAAGAGGTGTTAAAAGGACTAGAAGAGAAAGAAAGAATCATAGATGGCAATAAGTTAATAATTTTAAGAGAAATACCATATCATGTGAGAAAGAAAAGAACACCCTACAAAGAGTTTGCTGGAATATTAAGGGAAAATTCAATTAAGTATAAATGGAATCTACCAGAAGGATTAATATTTACATTTAAAGGAAGATATTATAATTTGAATTCAATATTAAAAGTAGAGCAATTTTTGGATAAATATGGCTGTCAACTAGGATTTAGAAAGGATAGCAGAAGGGAAGCTGAAGAAGGACTGAGGGAAGAACAGCAACAAAAAATACAAGAAAGAAGTAGTTCTGAAGAGGAGGAGGAAGAAATTTCTAATCAAGAAAGGGATAGTAAAGAAGAAGAGTCACAAGAAGAAATAGAGCTGGCTGAAACAACAGATGATTGTCAAACTAGTAAGAAGCAAGGAAAAGATTTAGGGACGAGAAAAAGGAGGAAAACCACAAAAAGATATAGATGAATGTGAATCAAAATCAAATGAAACTACTATCACTTAATATTAATGGACTTAATAATCCGGCAAAACGTAGGAAATCATTTAAACAGTTAATGAAATTCAATGCTGATATAATTTGCCTCCAAGAAGTTCACATTAAGAGCTCTCATAGGAATTTAATTCATAATGAAAAATTGGGAACATTATTTACTTCACTTGATCCAAATAAGAAGAAAAAAGGAGTAGCGACATTTGTCAAATCAGCATTACAACCAAAATTAATCTGGAATGATGATCAAGGAAGACCATTGATTGTTCAAATACAAATTCAGGGGGAAAAAATTTTGATTGTTAATTTGTATGCTCCTAACAATAAACAAGAGGAATTCTTTCTTAATTTGTATAATAGATTATTAAATTTTAACAAAATGGATATGATATTAGCCGGAGATTTCAATAGTGTGTTTGATAAAAAACTTGATAGAAGATCAGTAAAAAAAACAAGTAGAGGAGGCAGGATACCGAGATCTGCATTGAAGATGATGGATGAGCTAAGCTTAATAGATCTTTGGAGAACTCTATATCCATTAAGAAAGGAGTACACATTTTTCTCATCACCACACAATTCTTGGTCGAGAATTGACATGATATGGGTTACAGTGACATTACTGGGAGGATATAGGGAAGTAGAGATACTCCCGAATACATTTGCTGATCACAATCCCGTTATAATGACGATTAATAAGAAACAAAGAAAGTTAAAATGGAATTTAAATAATTCAATTCTAGAAGATTCAAAGTTTGTAGAGTATCTAAAGGTAGAAATGAATTGGTTTTTTAAACTGAACATACAGCAAGAATCATCAATGCAAACGATATGGGATACCAGTAAGGCTTATGTTAGAGGATTGATAATTAAAGAAAATAATAAACAAAAATTAATTCAACAGAGAATAATGAAAGATTTATGTACTAAACTAAAAGGAGAAGAGTCTAATTCACAAGAAAATCCTACAAATGCTAAGATAAGATTAAGAATAAAAAAGATTCAACATGAAATTAATAAAGAATATACTAAACAAATGGAAAAAGAATTGAGAAAGATAAAGCAAAACTTTTTTGAAAATGCGAATAAACCCAGTAGATGGTTAGCTTATAAGATTAAAAAAGAAAAACAGAAAAATATAATTCAAAGTTTAGTAGATGAAAATGGTCTAGAACAAAATCAATTAAGTAAGATGAAAGTAATTGCGGAGAAATTTTTTGAAAGTTTATATAATAAAAAAAGAATTGACCAACGAGAACAACAGGATTATTTATTATTAAATAATAGGATGGAGATAAATGAAGAACAAAGGAAGATTTTGGAAGAGCCAATATCATCTCAAGAAATTATGAATGGGATAAAGGAGTTGAAAATAGCTAAAGCTCCAGGACCGGATGGTATTACAGCATTATATTATAAAAGAATTGAAGAAGTAATACTAACACCTTTAAAAAAACTTTTTGAAGATGTGTGGTCCACTGGAAATATACCAAAATCTTGGTCACAGGCTACGATATCACTTATTCACAAGGTACAAACAGAAAAAAATCAGATTAAAAATTATAGACCAATTTCACTTCTCAACATAGATTATAAATTATTCTCCTCTATTCTAGCAAAAAGATTAAAAGGAATCTTGAATAACATAATTCATTATGATCAAGCCGGCTTTTTACCTAAAAGATATCTGAAGAAGAATGTTAGATTGTTGATAGATGTATTGGAGTATTTTGATAAAAACTCAACCAGAAAATTGGGATTATTTTTTTTAGATGCCGAAAAAGCATTCGATAATTTAAATTGGGACTTTCTCCTCAAACAATTGGAATTAATGAAATTTGGTACAAAGTTTTGTTCGGTAGTCAAAAGTATATATTCCTTACAAAGTGCAAAGATTAAAATTAATGGCGAGCTATCTCAAGATATTGCAATTCAGCAAGGTACCAGGCAAGGGTGTCCGCTTTCTCCTTTATTATTTATTCTAACATTAGAAATATTAAATAATATTGTAAGAGAAGATCAAAGGATTAAGGGGTTAACAATTAGAGGCGAAACTTATAAACTTCAGTCATATGCAGATGATTTGGTATTTATTCTTGAAAATCCGAAAGATTCTATGGAATATTTGATAGAAGATTTAAGAAATTATGGAAGAATGGCGGGAATGAAAATTAATTATCAGAAATCAAGAATTATACTTAAAAATGTGAAAGAATCAGAGAAAAAAGAAATAGAAAAATGGGGATTACAAGTAACAAAAAAAACAAAATATTTAGGTATTATAATGTCTAATAAAAATAGTGAGCTATTGCAAGAAAATTATTTAAGATTATTAAAAGAAATAAAACAAGACTGTCAAAAGTGGATAAATTTACAATTATCTTTGCTAGGACGGATTGCCGTGGTAAAAATGAATATATTACCCAGATTGATGTTTCTATTTCAAACAATTCCAATTATTACAAAAAGAACATTTTTTCAACAATTAGACAAAATTATTTCAAAATTTATATGGCAAAATAAAAAACCCAGAATTAGATTTAAACTTTTACAAGAGACTAAAGAAAGAGCTGGTTTTGGTCTCCCGGATTTCTATTTGTATTACCAAGCTGCTGGATTGGAATGGTTAAGAGAATGGATAATCCCATCAGATAAAAGAATTAATAATTTAGAAACAGCAGACCTACCTATTGGAATACATGCTTTTTTGTTATCGGATAAAAATAAATATCAACAAGGATTTAGTCAACACTGTTTGAGGAAATCACTATTATGGATTTGGAAATTAATTAAAAATAAATTTTATCAGAAAATACCCAGATGGATAAAACCATTGGAGATACATTCGAACCCATATTGGATTAAGAGTGAACAAAATAAACCATATTTGGATTTGATTGACGAAAATAATAGAATATTATCCAATGAGGAATTAGATAATAAAGGGATTAAATTGGATTGGCTGGTTAAAATTCAGATTGAAAATAGATTAAAACAAGACAATAAAATGGGATTATATCAAGAATTAACAGAACTTGATAAAGAAATTTTGGTTTGCAAAGGAAAGTTTATAAAAAGAATATATAATCTTTTGTTAAAGTATAAGATGGAAGATGAAGTTGTGAAGAAATCAATGGTAAAATGGGCTCAAAATATTGGACATGTAATACCACTGGAGGAATGGGATAAAATATGGATCTATAATATCAAAATGACAAAAGCAAGTGTATATAAAGAAAATATTTATAAAATGTTCCATAGGTGGTATATTACACCCGATCAAATTGCAAAAATGAATAAAAATATGTCAAATAGGTGTTGGAAGTGCAAGAAAAAAAGAGGAACTTTTTACCACTTATGGTGGACTTGTCCAATAGCAAAAGAATTTTGGCTCCGTATACATAAGATAGCTGAGGAAATAATAAAGGGAAAAATTATATTCAAACCTGAATTTTTTTTGTTAAATATGGTATCAGAAATCCAGGAGAAAGAAAAAAGATATTTATTATTACATATAGTGACGGCGGCTAGATTAAGTTATGCTCAATTATGGAAAGATAATAAAACACCCAAGTTAGAACAAATAATAGATAGAATATATGAAACAGCAAATAATGATATTCTGACAGATAGATTAAAAGGAAAGATAATAGAGCAAGTTGGAAGTAAATGGAGATTATTCTACGAATGGATGGATACGATTTGTTAAATGGAAGTCTGGTATAAAGAGAATAGTTTAAAGATACTTTTAGGAAGATAAAGTTATATATATATAAATCTTAGTAGACAAGAATCATATGGAATGTACAGTAATGTAGTAATCGAATAAGCTGTAATCATATTGTATGTTAATCCCAATGTGTGTTACCCTTCCCAGATTGTGTTATTACCTGTTCCCTTCCCCAATATCTGTTTATATAATAATAGCAATAAAAAAAAAAAGAAAAAAAAAGGAAGCAGCATAGGTGAGCTGGCCTGCCTAGTCCAGCGCAGGTTAGGATTGCGCCCTAAAACTTTACCACCACTCAAGCCTCTGTTGTTATCCTTTTTACTGGGATAGGGGCCACTTTCTGGAGCATTTGTTGAGCTCTACATTCAGGATCAGGAACATTCTGGTGGTCTTGCATTCTTCTTTGCCTTCAACACCAGCCAAGGCATATTTGCTTACTTGTGAGTAAACATGAATGTGTTGCTTAGTTTCACTTTTCATAGGGTTCTATACATGTTTTCAGATTGGAGGGAGGGACTTCCTTTTCAAGTGTTTTTGGGGGGCCTACGTGCATTGGATTGGGACCATTCTGGTGTTGTTGTATTCCTCTCAGCCTGCCCTTTCCAACAGACCAAGGCATGGTCACATACTCATGAGTAAATGCATGGTATGGTTCAGTTTTACTTTCCTTCTCAGCGATCACCTTGTCAGTTTCAGCTTTGCGGCCCACCAATAATCAGGTCACAACCCACCAAATGAGTTGCGGTCCACAATTTGGGAAATCCTGTTCTAGAAGTTTCTCTGCCTGTAATCTGACGTTCCAAATGATATTTTGCTTGGTTGTTTTCAGTTATTTTATCAGGTTTATGATCCAAGGGAATTTCAGTATGAAAGTAAATTGTACTGTCTGCAAAGATTCCAGTGAACCGTAGCTGCAACTCTGTCACGACCTTCTTTGTCATTGTTGTTTGTGTTGTTGAGCATATTTATATAGGTCTTTTCAAGAGAAGGTAGTTCACAAAACAGTTTACACAGGAAAATAACTCAATAAATGGTTCCCTGTCCCCAAAGGGCTCACATTCTGAAATGAGGTGCAGAAGAGAGACCAACAAGAGCCACTGGAAAAGACACCCTGCTAAGATGGGCAGTTGCTCTTCCCCCCAGGCAGTATTATCCATTAGCCTGAGTAGGCTGAAGCCTAGGGGCCCCACAGAGACTAGGGCCCATCAAGTTGGGATGTCGAGGCAGCAGCCTAATATATGGGTCTCCAGATCTGGCCTTTTCCTTTCTGATTTGTTTTGCTATTGGAAAATGACCAAGAAATAACCCAACATTGCTAGATTCTCAGGAAAGCAGCAGGCTCTGGCGTCACAATGAAGGCACTTCTGGCCTCAGGTTCTGGTGGGTCCCAAACAGTTTGTCATTCTAAAAAGTGGGTCCTGGTGCTGAAACATTTGAGAACCACTGATGTATATCATCTACCTAGTACACTTTTAAAGGATTTCAAACTAATAAAATGAGAACTTTGAATGAGAATGCATAATAAAAACATATAACACCACTGTTTTAATCAAGAAATGTTGGGAAAATATCACACACACACACACACACACACACACACACACACACACTTCTAGGAAGGCAATACTTATTCTATTCTAGTAAATCCCACTTCCATTTTATAACACAGATTTTGTTTGTGGCTGATAGTGCAGTCTCTCCATAGTCCAAGGGTTATTTTGGATCTATACATTTGGTTATGTGGAATGGGAACAGACCATGAACTAAAGTTCTCTCTCTCTCTCACTCACACACACATACACACACACACACACACACACACACACACACACACACACAGAGAGAGAGAGAGAGAGAGAGAGAGAGAGAGAGAGAGAGAGAGAGAGAGAGAGATTTTTATAACTTTGGCTTTCCTTGTACCAATTTTCAGTTTTTTACTTGTTGTAGAAGGACCACTTTGATACCCCTGCCAGAGAATGAGAGCGCAATCCTATCCTGGAATTAGGCCAGCACAGTTAGGCCAGCAAAGTGTGGCTGGTACAAGGGACTCTGTAAAGCATGTTTGGACCACTCTCAGAGTCAGAGAGGCCAGCACACAGACGTGCACATCCTCCCTGACTCCGAGAGAGGTCCGAACACGCTTTATGGTGTCCCTGGTGCTGGCCAAACTTTCCTGGCCTTAACTGTGCCGGCTGAACACCAGTTTAGGATTGCACTCTGAAGCTAGGTCTTCACTCCAGACCAGGGTAAGATTCACACTCTTTTTCACTGAAGATCAGTGAGCCTATCACTGTGTGAAGTATGAGAGGCACACTTGCTGCCCCTGTGAAGTAATTCAGAGCAGAAGGAAAGACTGCCCCTCTGGATCAATTAGCAATACAAAGTCATTTCTGCCTGAAAAGACTATGCATCTATTTCTGACCAGTCTTCTCCTAAGAAACCTCATGGCTGATTAGACAATCAGCCCACTTAAGCCTTTTGGCTCTGTCCTTTCACTTCTCTTTTGTCCACTCTCTCTTTACTCCAGTGCACTTGATGTGTTTTGTTTTGCTATGACCCCAGTCATACCAGGGACTTGTCTGTTTTTCAAAAAAAAAAAAATTAGACCAAATACACACGAATGGAAAACAGACTAATTTGTTGTTGTCCTGAAAGAAATGAATTAATTCAGTAGCAGGCCTTAAAATCACTCCAATGGTGTCACTTGGTTCTTTATGAAGCCTTTGGCAGAATAACATATATAATTTCTAGTTTGGCAGATTGTTTTTTACACAGTCCATACCTCACTACCATTTATTAGCTTCTGTGGTTTCTTAATCAGCCCATGAATGTGGGGCAGCTGGACCATGACTGATGGGTGCATTCAGTGGTGTCATTCAAATGATTTAGGAACAGGAACTCACTTTTGATTGGCACTCGTCGGGAACCCAGAACCAGCCATGGAGCCCGTTAGGATCCGGTACGCCCGTTCTGGTCTGTTCCCCCTGAATGACATCACTGGGTGCATTAATATCAAGGGTCAGCAGGTGTGGACCTGCTGCCCTTCTTACGATCAGTTCACACATGAAGAATTACTTTACAAGAAGTTTTAGATTTCACACAGCTGTTACCCTGCCACAAAATTGTTGGTTGGCACAAATCCAACTGTTGCATGCATTAGGAGCCAGTTTGGATGATTCTTTAAAACTAGCTCTACGCTGTAAAAGACGCCTCGTGGCTCATACATAACCTAGACCATTCTCCTTGCCTTCCCTGCTTCACCCAAGAATATTCCTAATCATCTGGGAGGCAGGTCATCTGAAACACCTCCCATGAAACTAGAAAGCCTTATTAGGGATGCAAAGGAAGAGAGGGGTAGGGTCAAGGCATGCGTGTGCCTTGAGTGTGCATGTCTTTTAATGCATGGCCTGATTTCTTCAGGCACTTAAGAAAACCCCTTTTATGCTGAGATCCGTCAAAGATACCTGGACCCCATTCTGAGAACAAGACGGGGACTTTCTGATGTGGCAAAAATATGTTACCGCAACGGACTCTTCGGTTGAAAAGTGGCAACCTTCCTGTATCAGTTAACTGAGTTGCGCAATTGAGAAGCTGAATTGTGCCCTGGCTGAATTAGAGCACAATCCCAATCTGGAATTTTGCCAGCACAATTAGGCCAGCAAAGTTTGGCCGGCACCAGGGCCACTATAAAGTATGTTTGGACCACTCTTGGAGTCAGGTAGGGTGGCACATGTCTCTCTGCTGGCCTCTCTGACTCCGAGGGTGGTCCAAACAGACTTTATGGTGTCCCTTGTGCCAGCCAAACTTTGCTGGCCTAACTGTGTTGGCCATACTCCAGGTTAGGATTGCATGTTTAATGTGTTTTTACATTCTGTTTGTTATATGCCAATAAAGGATCTCTTTCTTTCTCCCTCTCTCTCTTTCATGTATGTATGTATGTATGTATGTATGTATGTATGTATGTATGTATGTATGTATG
>JAJKFI010000058.1:7892438-7905063 GCA_029204185.1 Lerista edwardsae | reverse complement strand
ATGTATGTATGTATGTATGTATGTATGTATGTATGTATGTATGTATGACTGGTAAAACTGGTAGCAAGAGAAGTGTGCAAAGTAAAAATATTAGCTTATTAAATAACTTGGACACCAACAAGGCTACCACAGTATTTCCATAATAGCAGAGAGAACCTCGTTTTCTTGATTCCTGGATTGGAACGGCTTCACATTCTGGCGTGTTAGAGTGAGTACAAAAACATGGACCTGTAAACACTGCAATTGTCAGTGAGCATCACATGGCTGAAAAAAGCAACAGACCACATAAGCAAGTGTAGCCCCTTATGATGCTCAGCATATCTTTCCACAGTGGCTGGCCTTGGAGGAGCTGGCAGCCTGTATTAGGAGCTTGGATGGAATTAAACATGCCCAAACCTATGTGTCTCTACTCAGCAGTAAGTCGCATTGAGTTCAACAGCATTTACTTCCATGAAAGTGTTTATAGGATTGCATCCTACGAAGGCCAAAATGGAGAGATTGCTCTCATTGCTTCCCTGGTACTATTTGAAGCCATCCAAAGATTTGGATGTACATCTTCCCATTATTGCAAGGGAGTGGCATCTTGTTGTCTTGCATGCTCCCTGAGGCATCTGGTGGGCTACTGTGAGATACAGGAAACTGGACTAGTTGGGCCTTTGGCCTGATCCAGCAGGGCTCTTCTTATGTTATTATATGGAAACGGTATATTTGCTAAATGGACAAGGAAGACTTAATTGTAGATCATCAGATAAGACATGATAAGCAATATAGACTCTGCCAGAACTTGTAGATCAGTGATGTCATGCAGGGGGTACGCGGGGGTACGTGAGTACCAGTTTCTAGGATTACAGCTGGCCCCGCCCATTTGCCCACCCACTCGTCGACTCTGCCCTCTGCAACGTTTGAATTTCCTGCATGTTTGAGTTGCCTGCATGTTCTCAGAGCCAGGCAGGCAGGCAGGCAGCGAGCAGAGCCTTTCCTTTCCTTGCCACTGAAAAATGAGTTGCTCTGGGGTTTTAACATGATGCCAGGCCTCCTTAACATGTTCTGGGGGTGCTGTGGAATACTGTTGCAACTGTTGGGTCAGTTTAAAATCATCTGAGGCCTCAAAAAGGGCTTTTTTCATGTCACTTCCTGCCACGACATCACTTCCGGCTTATGATGTCACTTCTGGTGGGCGGGTCCCAACATGTGCCAATCAAAAGTGAGTACCTGTTCTTAAATCATTTAGATTACACCACTGTTGTAGATCATCAGATAAGACATGATATAGACTCTACCAGAACTTGTAGATCATCAGATAAGACATGATAAGCAATATAGACTCTACCAGAACATGTCACTTTGATAAGAAGGATTCCACTTTATTTTTGGCAGAACTCTTGTAACTCGGAACCTGCAGAATGCAGACCAAGAAAGCCAAAGAATGCGATATCTACTGGTATCATCTGTCATCGATAGCAATGCATTAATAGGATTATACTTGGTAGTCCACTTTGAACATTCAAGGAACGGCATTCGTGACTCCTCCACTTGTTTTCTTCACTCGTCCCATAACCCCCATGTCATTAGAAGGGATGCTCAGCTATGCTGGCTGCCTCATACATGCAGACGCTCAAATCAGATTAAGCTCTAGGCTGACCTGACAGGTAGTGCTGAAAGAATATAAAGAAGGCAAGAGGAATAAATTACTTTCCAGAAGAAGTCAACGTTGATAAATCCAGACAAATCCTATGTTAAGACATAGGTTAATTTAGGAGGCAGTGTGAATGCCTGGGGAAAAAAAAAGAACATAAACCTTAGGTCTGGTTTATTTAGTTTCATGTTGTAGCTACAGTCTATGTTCTGCGAAAATAAAAAAAAATCTGGCACTAAAAGTCTGTGTATACCAATTTTCTTCACAGAGGCTAATCAATATTGAATTTAATTTAACTGAGACTCATTTGGAGTCAATATCCCTACTCTCTTGTCCTTCTCCTGCAACCCAATCCTTTTCAGACACCATGCTGATGTTGCATGGATGCTGGAGTGATGTCCACTGTATCCTAAGCTTGGCAAAGCCACACCGAGTACACCAGTGCCAATGGAACAAGGACCAAATGGCAAGCCTATCTGGTGGTGCAGCCCTTTCCAGCAACACTCCCCCGCCCCAAGCATCCATGGAAATATCAGCACAGCTTACTTTCCACAGAGCAGCATCCTGGGATCAGTGCTTCGTCACTGTGATGTTGGACCATCATCTGTGTGACATCCATGCATCATCAATGCACCCAAGGAGCCAATCACTGCACTTACTTAGTTCCAGCACTTGCAGCCAGTGTGAATGGAACAGGGGATAGGGGTAGGTGCAGGGCCAATGAACAGACAATGCTGGGGGGATATAACCCATGCCAGCCACTAGAAATGAATATCACAGCCACAAGCACCACCCATCATGGAGACATGCCCGAAGGATACTACACACATACAGATGGGTCCTTTATCCAGGGTTTTACTTGGATAACCCCTGCTAACTGGGCAAGAGGCACTTTTTCAAGTGGTGTTCCTCTCATATTTAGCAGGGGAAGAGTAATTGTCCCTCTTCACCCCTGCGCAGTCTTTCTAGTGGCTGTTGCTGGTGGTCTGCCTTTTTTTAGATTGTGAGCCCTTTGGGACAGGGAGCCATTTAACTTTATTATTATTACTATTTGCCTGTAAACCGCTTTGTGAATTTCATGTTGAAAAGCGGTATATAAGTACCTGATTGATTGATTGATTGATTTTACTTATCCATGGATTCGTGGATCTGGGAAAATGCCCTCACCCTCTGCAACTAGTGTTTTACTGGAGTAGTGCTTGCAGCGTAGTTCCTTCTTGCCCATCATTCTTAGGGTGCAATCCTAACCTGGAGTTAGACTGGCACAGTTAGGCCAGCAATGTTTGGCCGGCACAAGGGACACCGTAAAGTATGTTTGGACCACTCTTGGAGGCAGAGAGGTCAGCACACAGACAAGCAACATCCTCCCTAACTCCGAGAGTGGTCCAAACATGCTTTATGGTGTCCCTTGTGCCGGCCAAACTTTGCTGGCCTAACTGTGCCGGACTAACTCCTGGTTAGAATTGCTCCTTTACCTAACTGAAGAACCAAATGTGCAGGCAATCAGCCTGCACACTAGAGGGCAACTAATAGGAAGCAGAACAATTCCTGCTTCCTGTCAGTCTCTTTGTAGTATGCAGGCTCATTGCCTGCATGTTTGGTTTGTTATTATCTATGATCAGGTGGGCTTCCCCAATCCTTCTGTCCAAACACAAAGAAGAGCCACATGTTTCTGGTGTGCTCTATTACAGAGGTAATGGTTTCTATCTGAGACCCGCACACAGAATGATATAGAAGCTCACAGCTCCCCAGACCCTTGGTGTTAAGCAACTCCCAGCAGAAGCTGAGCCATGGATGAAACCCACGTTTTCAGCATGAAACAAGTCACATGGCTGCGGTGGAAAGTCACTTATGCTTCATTCAGGACTAAGAGGGCCCAATCCTGAAGCCCTTATTGCCAGCCAGCTAAAAATCACAAACATGCCGTAAAGCACGTCCGTGACATCACACTGCTCACTGTGGGATAGTGCTAAATTGGATTCAGATTTCCCAGGTGGTATTTGTTTTGACCCTGAAAATCATATTTAAATCTAGAAGTCGGTGGAAACAATATTTGCTCCCTGAACATTTCCTGGCCTCCTCTCACTTGACTGGCAATTTGTTTATAGTCAATTTTTCCAGTTATATACAGCGAGATGGTAGGATGAGGGAGTAAAATTCTGGTTTCTACCACTTCAGACAGCATACAGAGGAGTGTGTGTCACAGTGTTGTTTTCTTATGTAAAAATGCTCCCTGCATTTAGTAACTAGCACATCAGGGAGAGAGGTTTAGCATCCATCCTTCCCTAGTGTGCTAATTAACTACATGCAGAATTTTTTTTTTTCTGATCTAGGAAGCATTAAAAATATGGCTCCCCTTTAATTTAGACTGAAATTCTTAATTCTGCCACGTTATTCCACATAAGGTATGGAACAGCTGTCACTACAGATTTGTTTTCACTTCATTGTTTTCCCAGAAACGAGATGACAAACTTCCAAGTTCTACTATTATTAGCAAACAGCTCTAGGGAAGTAAAATAAAGGCCCAGTCCCTACCCTCAATATACTGTATACCGGCACTCTGCAACCATATGCCAGTCCAACAGTAGCTCTGCCAGCATAGAAATCCACCCCCCCCCCACCAGCAGATGCACTGATGGACGCTGGCACAATTAGAAAAATAGTGCGCTGGCCTAATGTGGACAGAGCTTGCAGCCCAGTGCAACTTCTCTGGCAAAGGCGCCAAAACTCCAAGCCAACGACAGAGCCGGCATATGTGGGAGGAGCCTCATAGGGCAGCAGTCCTCCAACAATCTGGGCGTTCAAGAACCGCTGTAAGTGCTTGCAAGGGCAGGGAAATTGCAAGACAGGATTGCAAGGATTGCATTGCTTTTGGCCACATACTGGGGCTGGGGGGGACGACTTACCAGTGCCTGCCTCAGTGTCCAGAAGGGTTGAGGAGCCTTGCAAACCCCTCTGCAGGGCTCCCTGTGTGTTAGATCTGTAAAAAAAAAAATCGATCACGACTCACTTCTATTTGTGTTCGCAACCAGGAAGTGGGTCACAATAGTTTGTTTGTTTTTTAAACTTTTCTGATGCACAGGAAGGGTTCCGCAGAGCTCCCCAACCATCCAGGATGCTGGGACTGGTAAGTGCCCCCAGCCCCAGTATGTGGCCAGAAGTGATTTGGTCATTGCGATCACGTCGCTTCCACTTCCCAGCCTCTGCCCCTTAAGGGGAAACAGGAAGGCCTCTTCAGGCTGGAGCATGGTGATGCCCTCGTTTGAAAACCGCTGCCATTGCCCCTGCCTCTGCCCTTGCTCCCACCCTTCCCCTCATGAAGCTCATGTGTGGCCTCACTGTGACGTGAAGGTGGTAACACGTGATCCCTGGTGTCCATGGCTATGTAGTCTGACGTCAACTTGGTCCTATGTGGGGGCGCAATCCTAACCTGGGTTTAGGCCGGCACAGTCAGGCCAGCAAAGTTTGGTCGGCACAAGGGACACTATAAAGTATGTTTGGACCACTCTCGGAGTCAGAGAGGCCAGCACACAGGCATGCAACATCCTCCCTGACTACAAGAGGGGTCCAAACATACTTTACGGTGTCCCTTGTGCCGGCCAAACTTTTATGGCCTAACTGTGCCAGCCTAAATCCAGGTTAGGATTGCTCCTTGGGTCTCATCAGAAGCAGGCTCCATTGCACCTCAGGGAGCTTGCTCCCAGGCAGTAGTGCCTGTCACTGTGGTCCATGGGGCCTCCCAGGGCTAGTGCAGCTTGGTTGGGTTTGTCAGGCAGGGATTGTGCACTAGCTTCCATGGGGACGAGGCTGATGTTTGGGTATAGGCTTGGCAGGCAGCTTTGCCATCCATCTTAGAGGGCACCTATGTGGCATTGCTCAGTCACGAGGCAACCGTCACACATGTGCAGCCTAGTTGGGGGCCATTATGATCCCACCACATAGCCAGTGGTGGCACCTGGGTAGTGTTGTGGTTGCTGGAGACACCAGTGGTGGTGTTGGGCTTGCTACAGTGGTGGGATGTGGCTTGGGCTCCTCCATTCCCGTCTTCCCTTGCCCTTCCCAGCTAAGCAAGGATATGATCCTTGCAACATTCGTTCGGCACTAAATAAGATCGGGGCTTAGATCAATCTTACCTCTTTCATGCCTGACATTTAAAAATATATAAACAGGACAGGCACATACTGAAATAATGTGGCAGATTATTTCTGCCACAATAAAATATGTGAATCTCAAAAGAATGTCAGTTAACCCCCCCCCCCCATTATATTTTTATGATCACCCAAAATGTGTTTTCCAAAGAGATGCCATTTATTTTAACCTACTTTATGTTTTACGTAGGAAATGTAAAAAACAAAATATGAGAGGGGACACACCAACATATCTTAATGTAAATCGAGCTCAGCAAATACAGCTGTAATAAACACACATTTATCCACCACCAATCCAATGACAAATACTCCCTGCATTCAAATTATATCTACAAGCCTTTGTAAACAGGAAAATGCTGCCAACATATAAATTCCAGTGACCTCACAGGCTTTCCCCATATGCATTAAATAAATGAGAATGGTACAGAGCACAGTTTTATACGCTGTTAATAGAGCACATGGCTGTGGATTGTGGGGGGCAGAGTGGTTGTTGAGAACTGCAGTCCTTTCAGATGTCTCGAATTTTCGGCACAACGTTTTTGAAGAAGAGGAGAAAAATATTAACATTAAAGAGTCATTAATTTGCTGTGAAACTAATTGGATTTTATCCGCTATTATCATCTTCTGTCACTACAAGATGATTGCATGTTGAATTAATAGGCACTAGCAAATGCAAGAAGAGTGCAAACAGAATGGGCATCCTTGTACATAAGGTGTCAGGTTGCTGTTTTGGAAGTGCCGCATTTTATTTATGTGCTCATTGATTTTAAATATTTATGTCTTTTTTTTAGGTTAAACACCTCACAGGATGGTGACAAGTACAATAAAACAATAAAAGCACAAAAGTGAAGGAATAAAACAATAAAACGTCTAGTCCAAAAGTCCTGAACCCAGGTGCTCAAAATTTAGTCCCATTTTTCATGGTTATAGAAATGTCTCAGCTATTCTCCGGTTTATATATCTATATATCACACCTGGTTTTATGATAGAATCTTAAATCACCTTTAAAGGTGGGCAAAATCACATTTTTCATTCATCACTGGGTGACGTAGGGCCCAACCCTATCCCCCACCGTCCTTTAGCATGGCTTGCCACAGTGGGGGAAACCAGATGCCCTAGGAGAAATAAAATCTTTTAAAAACTTACTTCCTGTAGGCTGCCTGGCCTTCAATACATCTCCAATTTAGCTGAGGTAAATCTGAGGAAACTGTGGGGTGGTGGTGGATTCAAGCTGTGAAGAAGGAATAAGATTTTGCATGCACAGCTGCTGCTGAGAGCCTCCAATTCTTGTCCCTGCCCTGGGCCACTCAACTTGTTCTGCCCCCGATCTTCCCCAAAACTGGCCCCAAACACTCCCTCTGCCAACCTGCCTGCTCCAGTGAAGGCTGGGAGGACATTCTGGGCTGGTGGTGCGGCCTCTGGCTGTTTGCACTGGCGTGCTTGGCCTGCAGGACAATGGAGCGACTTTTGCGCTGTTGTTCCAGGATTTTGTTCCAGGATTTGCCGTGGTGGGTCTCGAGAACTGCCACCGTAAGGCCCTGATAAGATTGGGCCATTAGTCAACTACATCAAAGATGATGAACAGCCCAATAGTGTTCCCTCGGCAGCCATTTTGGGAGCTCTGTTGCGAGAAGTGGCAGGACGTCAACAGATCTCCTCTGACCCACTAGAGCAGGTAAGGCAGGAGCGGGGAGAGTAATGGGGCAGGGAAGCTGTGGGGGGTGGATCTATGGCAATGGCACTTGCCATGCTCCCTTGTTGCATCCTCCCCACCCTCCCCCTAATAATCTCTCCATCTCAATTCGCCACTGACAGAACGAAAACATTAGCATCTCACCTCCAAACATGGAGAAGCGGTTACCAGAAATGTTATATAAGCCATTCTTTTTTTTCTTTTTACCACTGTAGTTATAACTTTACTATCTCCTTTACACGGCTTGTCTCTGGGCTACAAGGGATCTGGCAGGCCCAGGTGACCAGTCTCTCTCTCATTCTCCTCTCCCCCCATCGCTGTGCCGTCTGCCGCACAATGGGGCCTCTGATTCCTGGGAGCCTCAAGCCGCTTTTGCAACAAATAATGCTAAATTGTAGTAATCACTTAGTAGCCTGAAGTGAGGAAAATCATGCTAAGGGCCTGCTTGGTGCAGAAAGCCTGCTAGGGTGCTCATTATAGACGCTGTCGTTTTCCGAGTGGAGTGTCTTAAGCTCGGCACTTAGAGAATCCATTTGATTTTAAGGTGGCAGGAGAGTGCCTGCAGCTGGCAGTGCAGCCCCTGCCTGCCCAGTCCTCCAGATAATCAGGCCACTTTTCTTCCTAAGCCAAAAGCTGCAATCCTCACACGGAGACACCGGCATGAGTCCTCTTCCTTACCATCAGTCCTCGGCTGGCGCTGAGCTTTGAGGATCCAGTGACAAAACATAAATGTAGGTTGCTTTAAAGTATTTCCACCTATAATCAACCAATCAAAACTGATGGCACCGAAAGACTGCTAGGAGCAGGAAATTGGGCAGGAATCTGAAGAGTTTTTTTTTAAAAAAATACGCATTAAGATTTTATTAGATTTTCATAATACACATCATCGTAAGGAGCCACCCTTGTACACATGCTAACGTGACTCCCTCCCAGATGGTGTGATGTTGGGCCTTAAAGATGGGTTGCAGCTGAATGGGTGAACAAGTGCCAGGCCCAGGTTTCTTCTCAGGTAACCTTGTCCAATAGTTCCTTCCAGTAGTGTCATTCAGTAATAGAGTGCCGGAACGCTAGGCGGGACTTACCCTGTGATTGGCAGGGAGCCCGTGACGCGTCGCTGCCTGCCGTTCTGCTGCGGGGGCTTCTTCCGGGTTGCACGCCCCTCCGCGGCTCTCTGCAGCACCTAGCACGCCCCCCAGGCAAGCGGGCACCCCCTCCGAGGCCAGGGGTGCCCGCGCGGGGCTCGGAAAGACAGCGACGCGTCAGAATCCCCCAGCCAATCAGGCGGTAAGTCCCGCCCAGCGTTCCGTTTCTTCATTACAGAATGACACTACTGGTTCCTTCCCTCATGCCCTGCCTCCCTCCTTTCGTGGTGTCATGGCCCCCGTCAGTGAGCTAGGCACGGGAAAGACACCTAATGGGTCAGGCACCTGCCAGGATGAGGTGACTATGAACAACCCATACAATCTGGATGAACCAGCAACCCACTTCAGGGAAGAGCTGGGTGCTCCATTCTCTCCTCCACCCCAATAATCCACTGCCTAGGAACAGTGCCCTAGCCGTGCCTGAGCCCAGCTTGTCACTGAGGACACTCTCAGGGCACAATCCTGTGGGTGCCCTTGGGCCAATGCTACGTGCTTGCATTGGCCCAACATCCCCGCATTGGTGCTAATACCATTGGGCTGACGCTAGCAGCCAAGTTGGCCCAAGGATGCCGGGCCAAGGCACCACTGCGCCACTCTTGTGCCAGCTGAATTTGGCTGGCACATGAGTGATTCTTGGCGGAGGAAGGGAGGAACTGGGCAGGGTGGGTGAGCTTGTAGGTGTGCCGCCTGGGGAGGCCACATCCAAGCCTCCATCCCCTGGCAGCACAGCCCCAATTCGGGCCACGTGGCTCCTCAGCTCTACCCCTGCTATACAGCAGATGCAGAACCAAGGAACCCATAGGGAAGGCTGAAGCCTCCCCTGGCGCAAGGGCACAAATGTGCCCTTGCCCCAGGGAGGCTCCCCAGAGCTCCGAAACTGTGCTAGATACAGCGCACGCCTGCTGGTCTCGCTGTTTAGGATAGCTTAGCTTAGGATAGTGCCCTCAGTCAAGAACGGTAACTTCTACACTTCTTGACACCATGCACTCCTTATTTCAAAATTAAATATTGGGCATTGGCAGAGAAACTGCCAATATCTGCTAGGGTTCTATTCCAGACCCCACCATAGATACTTGAAACCATGAATATTGGGGTTGCCTTTTTAACGATAGGGGAACATCAGTGGTTTTGCTGCAATAAGGTAAAGAAAGAGATTTGTTTCATGTTCCTCTATCTTTTAAATTGGCGTCCCAGTATCCATGATATTCATGGATAAAACTGAAGCCGTGCATAATGAATCAGTAGATACCAGGGCAAGCCTGTATAGCCATCTACTGGAAAGCGTTGTTGTTGTTTTTTCGTTTTGAAGCTTTGTATGGCATGTGAACTTGAAACATTGCCTCTTCCTTTCCCCTCTTGAAAATGAAGACATCTGATAGCAAGGTCTAGAAGTCAAAAGGCAGGTGTTTGAAAAGTCACACAGCAAAGGAGCCTGGGAAGTCAAATGACAGCTGCATAGTAAGGCAATGACACTCACCTGAGCAAGAACACATGGCTCTTTCATACAGACCTGCTTCAATAACTGCTGAATATGTGTCTGCCATCAGTGTGCTAATGCAGGGAAAAGCAGAAGCTGCAAAGACCATAAGGACCCCCTCCACTGTGGCTTGGCCCTACCTCCAGCCACCCAGAATAATGTGACTATTTTAGGAAAGATGCATACTTCGCATGTGTCAGTACATTTTCTGCAAGTGACAGGAAGAACTCTGAACACATGTTCATCAAGTGGACCACACGGTATTAGCAAGTGGCTGCTAGGAAGCTTACAGAATTGGCTGCGATGAGCACATCTATTTATAAAAGAGAGGGTAGCAAATGCAAAAGAATAATAAAACATTCAAAAGAACTATAGTATATCAAGTATATTCGACCACTGTAATGCAACCATAAAGCAGGAAATGCTAGCGTAGGCTATGTGGACAGGAGCTTGCTTGGTTTTCGGTGGCACCGGTTGTGTCTCCTCTCTTTCCCAAGAGGGTGGTGGAAAAGGCATGATACGTTTCCAACATTCTTCTAACATTCCAAAATTCTGAAAAGCACCTCCCAGACCTAGATATGAGATGAAGAAGCAGAGGCAATGCAGATTCTGAGGCATCATTCCTTTCTACTGTTTCCTGAAGGTTAACTGTGGTTTGAAGGCAGGAGTGCAGCTAGAGGGAAAGGGAGGGGCAAAACGGTAAGTTCTGCAGGTGCTGCGATGTGCTGTGTAAGCGGCCCCTCCCACTCTCCATGTTTTATGGCATGTTCACGACACTCGGGAGCCAGCGCAAGGGACCTGTGCTGGCTCAGGGGCCAGCTTGGATTGGTTTGCTCTGTGTAAGCAGACCAAGGGCAGACGCTGCCTTTGAGCATCATTGTCTGTCATGGCATATGTCTCCCTACACTATGCCCATCTCTTTTTTCGTAACTCCATGACCTAATTGGGAGGGTCCCGCATGCATTCTTACTATTGATGGACCTGGGATCTGGCCACTATGCATAACAACATTACTGACCCCTGAATTAATTCAAACTGGATCATAGGTGCAGTCCTAACCTGGAGGTAGGCCAGCACAGTTAGGCCAGAAAAGTTTGGCCAGCACAAGGAATACCATAATGTATGTTTGGACCACTCCCGGAGTCAGAGAGGCCAGCACACCAAAGTGCGCCATCCTCCCTGACTCCAAGAGTGGTCCAAACACGCTTTACGGTGGTCCTTGTGCCAGCCAAACTTTGCTGGCCTTACTGTGCCGGCTTAACTCCACATTAGGATTGCATTCTCAGTTGCACGTTTATCACACAAGACAACAAGCTTGTGAACTATCAACATGAACTTGCTAGGTTATTTGCCAAGTCCTGGAGCACATACTTGAACACACTTGCCCAAATCGAACAAAGAGAACCACGTAACAGCCAGATTCACATACGTACAGGTATATCATTGTCTAGATTGGGAACTGGGAGCATACATTGGGTGAATTCAAATGTGCAGAATCTCAACAGTGCCCATCATGAACTGTCTGAATCAGTGGCATATTCAGGATCATACTACCCATTAGTTATTTGGTCCAATCCTATTGATGAACTTAAAGCAGAGGGACCCTGTTCCACTATCACAAGTCAGCTGCCAATGATGCACAGAGCTGCTGCAGCAAAGTGGTGGCAGCAGCATCAATAGCCCACTTCGGGGTGGTTTGTGGACAGGGAGGGAGTGTAATGGGACATGTTGGGGGAGGACTGGGAGGCAAGGAGGGATCCAGTGGCAGTCGTACACACCAGATCTCATTGCCTTTTTTTCAAAACCACTCCTCCCCTTTCTCTGTTCTCAGACATACAGACCAAATGGATGGTGTATGGTGTTTAGGTGGCCTGAAGGCTTCTGCAGAGGTAAATAATTTTTTTTAAAAAAGCTATCTCCTGTTTGCCTTCAAGTCGCCCAAGCCACCATAGCATGCAGAACATGCCTTTTTGATGCAGGTAATGGAGGAATAAAAAGGTAAAGGTTTCCCCACGACCGAATGGTCTAGTCGTGACCGACTGTAGGGGGCGGTGCTCATCTCCATTTCAAAGCCTGTAGAGCTGGCGTTTTTGTCCGAGGACAAGCTTCCGTGGTCATGTGGCCGGCATGACTATATACCGTAGCGCACGGAATACTGTTACCTTCCCACCGAAGTGGTCCCTATTTATCTACTTGCATTGAGGTGCTTTCGAACTGCTAGGTTGGCAGGAGCTGGGACAAGCAACGGGAGCTCACTCCGTCACGCAGTCTTGAACTCCCAACCTTGCAATCGGAAAGCCCAGCAACAGCGGATTAACTCGCTGCGCCACCATGTCCCTTGGTGGAATGGAGGAATAGGATTGGGCAATTAAGCTCTGCCAAAATTTGAAAATGCAAGTTCAACACACAGTTCACTGAGCCATATTGCCTGTTTGGAAAATCTGCTTGTGGCTTTGTTTGATTCTTGTCATGTTCCACATGTGAGAGAGAGAGAGAGAGAGAGAGAGAGAGAGAGAGAGAGAGAGAGAG
>JAJKFI010000058.1:7857636-7878032 GCA_029204185.1 Lerista edwardsae | reverse complement strand
AGTTCTGCATGGGGTAGGTACTAAAAAAGACCCTTTACCCCCCAGTAGCAGTGTAATCTTCCTGAACTTCCCCTTCCCCGCAACAACTTACAGCGGTTCTCAAGCTCCCAAGGAGTTTGACAACCACTGCACTAAGCTCATCCCTAAGCTACACCTGATGAATTGTAGCCCTCGTCATTTGTGAAGATGCTTTTGTGAGGTAGGTTTCCCATGTGAGCCACCAAAAACTCTGCTGGTTGCACCACACCTGCACAACCCTAGGCAGCCACCCTGCTCTTGAAGTGCTCTAGCCTTAGGATAACCTTTCGATCTCCACATCCCAGCCAAGATCAGTCTTGCTCATCACACTGTCATCACACCGATGGCATTTTCCACATTGCTGCTGGAACATCTGCCAAAACTGAGGATCAACAATCACTTAGCAAAAGTCAAACTTAACCAATATAATAAGAACAAAACACACATGCCTTATACAGAAGGAAAACACTCAGGGATAGTTAAAAAAAACCCCACACATCTTAGGATCCAACCCAAGCTAACTTATGCAATCCATAGCTTATGGAAAACCAGAAATGGTTTGCATTTCAATTTTGACTAAAAGAGAGGCTTGGGGACCCCCCACAAAGGCTTCCCTGGGGCTCCCCGCATCCCCTGTGTGCCAGCACAATTGGGAGGTAGGCTTGGGACCCCCTCTCCTGGGGGATTTCATTGCTGCCCTTTCCCTCTCCTGGCCCCTTAAAGGGAGATGGGGTGATGTTCTTCAGGATGGTGGGTTGCGACCCAACAGTTTGAAGAGCACTGCTATAGTCTGGAAGAGGTATGTAAAAATCATCTTTACTTTCCTCTCCATAGGCTGCCTGGTTGACAATGGGGCTCCTCAGACCTAAGGCAGGTCTTTAGCAGGCATACAGACTCTTGGGGGTAGGACAGGGCTGGAAAAAACTGGGATAGAATTCAGAGCACACGACTGCTGCTGAGATCCAGCTCTCTCCAGCCCCTTCTAGCTCCCTAGGCTGAATTGCCCATGAACCTCCCCCTCCACAACCTTATCTGTTCCAGTGCAGCATCCAGGAGCTGCTACAGCATGCACAAGGCCCCTGGTTTTTTGTCCCAGCAGCCTCAAAGCACATGACAGTGCTGCACATTTTGCAATGCCACAGTGCACTTATGGACTAGGAATTCCACCACTATAAGTGCCTTCTAGCAGCGGTTCCCAGAACTGTGGATCTCTGGCCCACCAGTGGGTCATGACCAGTGGTGTCATCTAAATGATTTAAGAACAGGTACTCACTTTTGATTGGCACGTGTCGGGACCCGCCCACCAGAAGTGACGTCATAAGCCAGAAGTGATGTCGTGGCAGGAAGTGACATGAAAAAAGCCCTTTTTGAGGCCTCAGATGATTTTAAACTGACCCAACAGTTGCAACAGTATTCCACAGCACCCCCAGAACATGTTAAGGAGGCCTGGCATCATGTTAAAACCCCAGAGCAACTCATTTTTCAGTGGCAAGGAAAGGAAAGGCTCTGCTCGCTGCCTGCCTGCCTGGCTCTGAGAACATGCAGGCAACTCAAACATGCAGGAAATTCAAACGTTGCAGAGGGCGGAGTCGACAAGTGGGCGGGCGAATGGGCGGGGCCAGCTGTAATCCTAGAAACCGGTACTCGCGTACCCCCGCGTACCCCCTGCATGACATCACTGGTCATGACCCAATTTTTGGTGGTTCACGAAACTGACAAGGCAGTTCAGTTCATGTTAATCAAGGGTTAAAGAACCTGCTATGTGTGGGGAGCACGGCTGCCCAATCACCATTATAGCCACAGGGGCTTGAGTAGCTGATAAAGTGAATCTTTTTTTAGGTGCTCCCGATATGAAAATATTTGAAAACCACTGCCCTGTAGGATTGGGCCTCCCATAGGAAAATTACAATTTATCAGATCAATATTTTTAAAAGAAGAACCGAAAAGGAGAGCCATTCAAATTATGTAAAATTTATATTTATTGAGAGCTTCTCTATTTCTGTTGAAGATTTTGTGGCAATATCCTCTCTTTTAGGATAGCTGCTGCTACAGATGTTGAGAAGTTTTTAACTTTAATTTTATCAGTATTGTCCTTAGTGTTTTTTTAAAAAGTTCTTGTTACAAAACAGAAAGGGAAAAAGAAATCTGAAACTTTTTGTGAGTTTTTTTTTTTTATCATCTGACATCATTTAGAATCGAATCCCTTTCCACCAAAAGAAGAAGCAATTTTCCACTGGCCAAACATTTTGATGAACATTTTTAAGCAATTCTAGTCCTGGGAATGAAAATCTTGGATAGCACTTGAAAAGAGATTTGAAAAGCTTTTTTGATGTTTCAAGGATATGAAATGCTTCATAGCTTTCTTTCCCCATCTTGCATCTTGGGTCTCATGCAATTTGGGGGGTTTCTGAACTGTGTATTTAACAGCTGAAAGATAGCAAAAGCAGGAAGAGGGAAAAAAACACCTGGCTGCTCCCCCCCCCCCCAAGTCACAATGTCTAGTGAACTTCTTTCCTTTTATATATTTCAGTCTGACATCCTCTGATAAGATGCACCCTGTTCAGCTGTTAGACTTCTTTGTAGATGGTGACACTGTTGAAAAGATGCTTTCTTCCTCCCATCTTTGGAAGAGACTAAAAAGTGGTAAAGGAGGATGTGTTAAGACAGTGTTAGCTTGATCAGACACAGTTCATACCTATGGGGATATCCAGCTGTTACTATTGATATCCTTTTGTGTCTTCTGAAAACTGGTTATAAAGAACAACATCCATGTGGTTTTAACTCCATACTGAACGAGAGTCCATTTGTATTCATTTAAAAAAAATGGATTTTTCAGGAAGCCAGTGGAAACAAGGGCGTAACAAATTCTCACTGTTTTAAAAAAAACAAAAAAAAATTGTTTAATCCAACTGCTAACCACATACACTTTTTGGAAGTGCTTGACATGCTGAAATTAAAATAAAAATGTCATTCTCCAGTCAAATGAGCCTGGTGTGTGTATATAAAATGTTGCAAATGTTTAAAACAATACCTACATTTTAAATATAACCCTACAGGATCAATGCAATAGACCATGCAAATAATTTTATGGAGAGGCTGATTTTCAAAATCAAACATTTCCCCATCTAGCTTTATAATTATTTAAGGAGAGCTGGGCCTTCATGACAGGGATTACAGTAAGAAGACGGGAACAGTTTTCCTAGTTCAGATGAAAAATCCAACTAATCTAACAGCCTGCCCCTAACAGGGAAACGACAAATGCGGTATGCAGGATAGTAATGATTGCCTGCTTTGTAAAATGCTTTCTCTGATTGCTTTGCACATTTCCCAGAAAGTGCTGACTATGGCGTGTGGATGTGCCTTGCACACCTGCTAGTCCACCTCTGGGTAATGTACAAAGACAGAACATGCTTATTTTCTCCACCTGTTCATGAGGTGGACCTCCTCTGCCCCACCACCTGCTTGACCGCTGTTTTCTTCTCAGGCCTTGAGGATGCACCACTTCTCTATCCTACTCATCCACCTTACCAGGGCACAGTCTGTGCAGGAGATGCCCACCCTCTTCTGCATCTGTGGTGGCTCCTCATTTTCATCCTCCTCTTTCTAGAAGAAGTGGAGGAGAGTCGAATGGTGGAATCAAGTCAACCCTTACAACAGAGAAACCAGCTGTTGCAGTGGCAACGAGGGGCATATGGAGCTTGTACAGAGAACACCTGGAAGGGGGGAGAATGACCCAGTATGAGGAGGTATTTGCTTTAGGAGTCCGAAGACTATGGGCCAGCCCTCTAAGCTATTGATAGACTTGGACTGCCACTTCACACTTTCCCTGTAAGGATTGCAGCTTCTGCACCAGGGGTTTAATGGGATCAGGACTCAGGGAAGTATGCTAAATGTCTAACGGCAAAAAGATGGGGCTGAGCATGCTCACATGCAAAAGGGACTTGGCAAAGCCTTCATGGCATGCTTGCTAAGCGCAATCCTAACCTGGAGTTAGGCCAGCACAGTTAGGCCAGCAAAGTTTGGCCGGCACAAGGGCCACCATAAAGTAGGATTGGACCAGTCTCAGAGTCAGTGAGGCCAGAACACAGATGTGCGCCATCCTCCATGACTCATTTGACGCATTTGAGTGGCCCAAATGCACTTTATGGTGTCCCTTGTGCCAGCCAAACTTAGCTGGCCTAACTGTGCAGGCCTAATTCTAGGTTATGATTGCACTCTAAAACATGCTTGGGTTTTTGGGGGTCCATTTTTGGGACAGATCTCTTTATATGACCTGTGTGTCCCCATTCTTTCATTATAATTACATGAAGATATTTTTAGAAGTTAGACAGGCGGGGGAAATGCTATCATTTCATATGCTAGTTTTGGTCAATGAAAGGATGATGTCTGTCTTTGCACTGTTTCTCTTTCTTATTGGTTGAATCCCTGTGCTTTTCAAGATATTCCCTCTGATCCTTTAAATATGGCTGTTATAGTTAACTGGTAATGCATCAAAAGCACTCTGATCATTCTCAGAGGTTATATTTCTTGATGGACTGGAACATGGCATTTAAACCCAGTTCTGTGTCTAAGTCTTGACTAGCTTGTTCTCAAATTAACCATTTTCTTGGGCTAGCTTAAAAATGCTTATTTTTAAGAAGGGTACAGAGAGAGAAGGGTACAGAGTTATGGAACTGTTGCTTTTTGTATTTTCAAAATGAAATTCTCAGAACACATTTCCCTGGGACGAAGCCCTCGTGAAACTGGCTTACTTTTGAGATGTGCCTAGCAACATGCTCATAATTTGTTTTGTTGGCCCCAGGGGCACAGCTAATGAAAGCATAGCCCAGTGCAGAGGGCAAAATGTTGCCCTGGGAGTGACATCAAAACAGGAAGTGACATCACAGTTGTATTTTTGTTTTCTCTGGGTTTTTTGGCCATAATGTTTGATTGAGTAAAGGTATTACACTCTGATTTGTTTCATTGCATTCTGCATTAAATTCCGTTTCCAATGATATACTGTATAACATTATTGTATTATTTGTAATTATCAATATTTTCACAATTTTGGCTACTAGTGTCAAGCTCAGCTTGTTGCCCCCCGCTAAAGCTTGTTGCCCAGTGCAATTGCACCCTCTTGCACTACTGTTGCTATACTCCTGGC
Organism: Lerista edwardsae; assembly: GCA_029204185.1. Taxonomy (NCBI): domain Eukaryota; kingdom Metazoa; phylum Chordata; class Lepidosauria; order Squamata; family Scincidae; genus Lerista; species Lerista edwardsae. The sequence goes on along the minus strand of JAJKFI010000058.1, from coordinate 7,872,871 downwards.
TGGCCCAATCTGCTTCAATGTAAAAATAATACAAGCGCTTCAGCATAAGTGAATATTGCATTGTTTTTTACCATTTTGTGACAATGTTCTGTATTGAAACCTCCTATGACATAAAAAGCTGCATAGAAACGTTTTAAGGAAATACAGAAAGCACTGTTCATAATTGGTCTTCAAAAACTTTTTGTACTGTCATCTAAAGATTGAAGCACAGCAGACTGAGCTAAATGCAGTGCCCTTGCTCAGAAACATCTTCCCCCACCCTTTTAATTACATTCCCTCGGAGGAAACAATTCTATGCAGCTCAAAAGCTCACATATCCTGTGAACACTCATTCAGACAAAGGCATCGTTTTGCTATCCTTTTACATTTGTTGCTCTTGTTCAAACACAAGTTCCATTTTTGGACTCGCAGCAGGTATGTTTCGCTTAACTATGTTTTTTTCAGCTTATACCTGGTCTAGTTAAAGAAATGCGAAATGGTATATTATGCTCCTCATTCAGAGCAGCAGGATAAAGATCTGGGATGGGGTGGATTTGGTGTCTAAAATCTGAAGTTGTTATCTGACTCTCTTGACCATCGAGTGCCAGACAACACATTCAGGGGCCCTCTGAGCTTGGTTCCCACCAGCTGTGGAGAGGATGGGGGTGGGGGCTGGGCCTGCAATTACAAAATTGCAGATGCAGGCCTAGCTTCCTTTGGTCACACCACCTAGGGTCACCCTCCAGTGGTGTGCCCAGCCCACACTCCGCCCAGGGACCAGGTCAGCACTCTGTGCCCTCAGCATCAGCTCTCTGCCCCCTCACTGCCCACTGACACACTCTTCCACCACGCTAGACTCATTTCAGAGATATACAATAGCAAATCAATCAATCAATCAATCAACCAACAGGTACTTATATACCGCTTTTAACACAAAGTTCACAAAGCGGTTTACAGGCAAATAGTAATAATAAAGTTAAATGGCTCCCTGTCCCAAAAGGGCTCACAATCTAAAAAAAAAAGGCAGACCGCCAGCAACAGCCACTAGAAAGACTGCACAGGGGTAAAGAGGGACAATTACTCTCCCCCTGCTAAATATAAGAGGAACACCACTGGAAAAAGTGCCTCTTGCCCAGTTAGCAGGGGTAAATGAGGACAGGTAGGCCAAAACCACTTGTCTCTTCGAGAGGCGAAGCATCTCATTGCCCCCTTCCTCCCGCCGCAGGAGCACCGTGCCCGGGGGCCTCCCCCCCCCACTGGTGTAGCCCTGGTGTAGGCTTCCTTTTGTGGAAGCTGCTTGAACCATTCTCTAACAAGGCGATGCTATGTCTCCGAAACTAGATGTGGCAGGGCAAAACTGATGCCATTTTTGGAATCAGCACCCCAAATATACCCAGGAATAGATATAACTTTTAAGACAGCAAAATGTGTGTTGGCCTGCATTATCATGAAAACAATCACGCCCCCCCCCCTGAAAGATACTTAGAAACAAATCCACATAGCCTGTTCATGTAGGATTTTCTCCAGGGGATCACTGCCGTTCAGTACAACCAATGTGAATATGTGATGGAGACTGTTCACGTTTCCCACAGGAAATCTGGCAGGCTTACAGATCCTCCGAGGAAGCTATAAAATAATATATTAAGCCATCATACAATGCTCATTGTGACTCCCTCCAAAGTTGTTCAGAAATACTCCTTGAAATATTTGGTGGCTATTTCGATATAATTCAATTACTTGGGGGGGGGGGAAGGCCTCCAGTTCATTCAGCAAGGTGAACGCCCGGGACTTCAGGCTAGTCCATTTACTGGTGACACGCAGTCTGGCTTACAAGACCCATTTCAACTTGATTGGAAAAACCTTGCCAGCTCATTGCAATTTGCCTGCGCATTAGGCATGAATTGAAGGAGCCGAGCACGAAAACTGTCAAAACACAAAGCGCTTTGAAAAGCACGGCAGTCTCTTCACTTGAGCAAGTGAGGCCGGGTCAGGAGAAATGGCTTGTGAATCCCAAACCAGAGCCACACGGCGCATAATTTTTTGGCGCAGAGCCCTCGCTCTATTCAGCCTGCCGGCGCGGCCATTTAAACAATAACAGCCAAATTCATCTGTGCTTGTAAGAGACACGTTTGGAAATGTGCCATTCCCAAACTTTCAAAACTCCAGTGGAAATGAGGCACCCTGCTGTGATAATTGGGAACAAGATGAAGACATCTGAAGATGTGGGACTCTGTTTACCCAACACCATGTGAGGGCATGTTTTCATTTATATCAAGGGTGCAATCCTAACCTGGAGTTAGGCTGGCACAGTTAGGCCAGCAAAGTTTGGCCGGCACAAGGGCCACCATAAAGTGCATTTGGACCAGGAGGGACGGTGCACATCTGTGTGCTGGCCTCTCTGACTCTGAGAGTGGTCCAAACATACTTTATGGTGTCCCTTGTGCTGGCCAAACTTTGCTGGCCTAATTGTGCCAGCCCAACTCCAGGTTAGGATTACACCCTAAAAGAAATAAGACCCTTCATTTGCCCAAATATTTGTGCGTGTGTGTCAGCGCAATCCTAGCATGCCCCTTGCATCGATGTGACATCATCGCGTTGACGCAAGGGGCGGAGTGTGGATGCCGAGCAGCACCCCTGTGTTGGCCCTCTGACTCTGAAGCTGACACTGCTCAGAGCACTCAGAGCCTTTGGTCGGCGCAAGGGGTTCTCTTTCCCGTTTTGGGACGGGGATTGGTGGGAGGGGGGAGGCGGGAGGCAGGACCTGGGTGGGCTTGGGAGGTGGCCATATGGCCACTTCCTAAGCCTGTCAGCGAGGCCGTGTGGCCCCAATTCGGGCCGTGCTGTCTCCTTGGATCTGCACCCGCTCTTTAGTGGGCGCAGATTCAAGGAACACATATGGGAGGCTGGAGCCTCCCCTACGGTAAGGGAGCGCATGCTCCCTTCCCACGGGGAGGCTCCAGCCCATCCTAAGCAGCTCTGGATATGGCACTGGCCAGCCTGCCTCGCTAATCCAGCACTGTTTAGGATTGCACCCTGTGTGTGCATGCGTGTGTGTGAGTGCGTGCATGCGCACGTATCTATGGTGGGGGCAAGAAAGACACTGTTGAATGATTCTCATATTCCCACATCACCAGTTCTAATATCATTCCTCAATGTCTGAAGGTGTATTTATTTTTCTTAAAATATACAGAAGGCTGTCAATACACCAGTGGGACTTATTCATGGACATTTTACTTTGCCATGATAGTAGGTCTCGCCAAGGCCAGCTCCAGGAAAGGCAGGGCCCAATGTGGCCCTCGCCTCATCAGGAAGAGCACTTGTAGTGTCACATGCAAAGAGTGGCACCTGGAAATAGTTGGTGGTGACATTATTATGCTACCACTAATTGCTTCCAGGAGGCCCATTTGGGACCGTTTGGAAGCAGAGGCAAGTGGGAGGGCCCAAGGCGAAGCTGCTCTGCTCGCCCCACTGATTTACAGCCCATAGAGATCCCCAAGGAGTGGGGCCCAATGTGACTACATTGGTCATACTGGCTTAAGGCCAGCCCTGGGTCTCGCTCATGGCTGGTGCCAGGAACTACAACATAGTAATGTTGGAGATATTAGAGAGGTGACCAGTGGCCTGTGCTGATGAAAATAGTGGTAGCTTTTAAATGGGTTTGGTTCTTATCCTCTGAAAAACACAGAATAAGAAGGGTCCCTTTGGCCGTGGTACGTGACCACAGGTGGCCATAATAAAGGCATTCAAACTGCTTTCAGCCCAAATGTGGGCACATCTCCTATGCTGAATGCTGGTGCGCATGAAGGCTACTCTTAGCAAAGCAGATGCAGGGACTCGTGTGAGGCTCAGGACAACACTTGGAGGCTTTATGGAGAGTTTGAAGTGCATGTTTTCTTGTGTTGTAGCATGTTAGCAGAATGTAAGGATGCTAGGCATAGAGGCAGCATGAGGAAGGATGAAGGGTGCTCTTGGAACCCCATATATTGCTCCCTGCATGTGTGGGGCAGGCAAATGTACGGCAAGGGCAGCGCAATCCAAGTGAGCCCATTGTGTTGATGCTACGTGATTGCTTTGACGCGACATCGGTAGCACCGATGCGGGGGCGCCTAACTGCACACCCGCATCAGCGCTACAGCAACAGGACCGGCGCAGTGCCGGTCCTGTTGTGCCCTTGCAGCAACCGGCCAAAGCCGGCTGGCGCAAGGGAGACAACGTGTTAGAACGGGGGTGGGAGTGGGTGGGGGGAGGGTGAGACGTGGGCGGGTGGTGGGCAGACTGGCAGGTATGCCGGCCCGGGAGGTGGGTGGGCTCCGGATTCAGCCATAAGGATGAATCCTAAGCCTGATTGAGGCCATGCAGCCCCAATTTGGGCCGCGCGGTCTCCTCGGATCTGTGCCTGCTGTTTAGCAGACACAGATCCAAGGAGCACATAGGGGAGGCTGGAGTCCCCCCTATGGTAAGGGCGCGAATGTGCCCTTGCCGTGGGGAGGCTCCAGCTTCCCATAAGCAGTGTTGGATTTGGCATAGGCCTGTCGACCTCGCCAATCCAGCGCTGTTTAGGATTGCGCTCTTAGACAGGAGATTCTGAAAGTTGAGTGTGGGGCCCTATATGAAGGCAACACCTGGTGACTGAGGACTCTGTTGTTCACAAGAATATATTTGTAAAACTCCCATTGAAAAATTGTGGTTTTGACTAGCCTGCCCATATAAGCCACCTTGGGCATTTCCTTGGGCATGGGAGAGGCGGGATATAAATGTCTCCAATAAATAAATAAATAAATAAATAAATATGTGGCGACGAGAGCTTTCACCTCCTTTCCATCACCTGTGACATGTTCTCTCTCTGCAGCCTGAGGCGTTTCACTTTTATTTTCAAAATGTACACACCTCATAATAAACACAACTTTAGCCACAAGTAGTTTTTCCCTTCAGTAAAGGTTACTTTTGACAATCGACATAAAGTCACAGATACTCTCAGGCAAGAACGATGAAGGGGCGCTTTTATGACCTTAATGTTAGCAAATGGTGAGCGATAAGCAGTGAACCGTGACAAACAGCTCCACGATTGCTTATGACTTTCCTATTTTTCCTGAAGATAAATGTTATGTTCTGAAAGGATGTGGCAATCATTGACTGCTCTCTTTTGCATAGTGATGTTGCCAAAGTTTGTAATTACCTGGTTTGGAATACAAATGCGCTCAAACTGCTAATCCTTGGCTGTATCACAATTGAAGCAACATTTCCTCAAGGAGGGTGTCCCCCCCCCCGCCATGTTGAGAATGTCAAATGAGATTCTGTGTGTGCGTGTGTGTGTTGTCGGGTTGACCTGACTGGTTTCTTGCCGGTTTTGTTGGCATATGCACAAAATTACATTAAAGTAATTTTGTGCATATGCCAACAAAATCGGTATGCCAATACAACAAAACCGGCAAGAAACCAGTCTGGAAATTAACCATCTGACCAGGGCTGACCCAAGCCCTACTCCCCACACTTGAAGTGGAGCGGCAAGTCGCCTCCACACAGAGCAAGGTGCTGCTACCCCATTGTTGCTGGGCCCTACATGCCTGTGCACGATGTCTCTCCCCTTACTCTACTGGGTGATGCGTTTGTGCCATCTTTTTCATCTTCCAGTGATTTCAGAAACGCAAAGCAGAGGCGAGAAGAAGGGGAAGTATGTGGAGGACAGATGGGTGGGGGCTCAGATTACAGGGATTCGATAGATTAAATTAATTAAACCCAATCCTGAGCCCAACCGTGGGGTCCGGGCAGCAATGCAGACATGGTGACTGCTGAATTCTGGCCCTGTAGGGATACTGCCAGAGGTCTGCCACATTTGCTCCCTTCCCCTGGGGAAACCGCAACCAGCGCCAATGGGTCTCTTCAGGTCTGCTCCTGCATTTGAGCAGGCACAGATGAGGGGACCTGTGTCAGGCTGCCCAGTTCTGGAGGGGGTTCAGGATGCGGCAGCAGAAACTGCCACCATCCCCACCCCCTCATGGGCCTGATCTTCTCCCCCCCCCGCCCAGTTCCACCTACTCGCTGCCTCCTCCTGCCCAAATCTCCTTACTGTTGGCTGGTGCTGCTAGAGCCACCCTCCCACTCAGCGCTGAGGCCAGGCGCAAGCAGCCCAGTGCAAGCAGAGTTTGCCTGCGCGGTGTTATGAAAGTGCGCATGTTCACAACATCTTTAGATGGCAACACACACGTACTGCCGGCAGTAAGGACATCTGGCTTGGTCCCTAAATCACCACTCTACTTTCCAGAAAAGGAGAGAGGTAGCCTAGAACATACTTCCTCTTATGCCTCTTATGCCTTTCTGAAATCACTAGGGGCTGAAGAATGAGGGAGGAAGGGAAGCGCTGGCTACCCTGGGCATCAGGCAAGATGAGGTTGGTGGCCAGTGAACACAGTGGGTGAAGGGTATGCATGGGACACAGGCTCCTTCCACCTCCTGCCAATCAGCCACCTAGGTTGGCCATTTCACTCCTCATTTCGTGGCAGGGGAGATCTGGTTTCACTGGATCTTAAGCATTCTGGTGGTGTTTTGTTCTGCTTGCCCTTAAGGCTTCTGCAACTCTAAAGGCTGCTGCCTGATTTATGAATGCCAAGGGAGGGGGGTGGCTATAATGGTGATTGGGCAGCAAGGTTCCCCCCCAAGTAGCAGCTTGTTTCCACCCTTAATGCGCATAGCCCTATTCGCCTTGTCAGTTTTGCACCCCACCAAAAATTGGGTCGTGACCCACAGTTTGGGAACCACTGAACTAGAGTTTTGAGGCATGAGTCCCTGGAGTTGGGGATGCTCATAGCTTGCAAGAGCTGGAGAATTAGTTTGTAGGATTTAAGCTTTCCATTGGCTGAAGGACTGGCTGTTTAGAAGGGCGGTAGTAGTTACTGGGCAAGTTGCCCTGGGGATTCGTTTGCCCACCTGTTTATAATAATAATGCATGTATTTATATACCGCCTTTCTTAAGATCACTAGATTTCTCTAGTGACTGTAACTCAAGGCGGTTTACATGGGCAGACTTTATTCATAAACCCAAAGGTTTTTACAATTTACAGAATGTTCTATCTTTCAAGAACTACACACATTCAGATCTTCCTTTCTGGATTTAGTCTTCTTTCTTTAGCCGCCTGTCTGTCTTCTGCTGGCTGATGCTTCCCTGCTCTCACCAGAGACGCAGCTGACTCTACTCCTCCTCCCACGAGGCAGCTGGAGCTCAGCTTCTAATCAGCCGCAGTTGCAAGGTCTGCCGCTCACAGAGACTTCCGGCAGTCCCGAGCTCACGACCTTGAGATCTTCAGCTGTATCTTCGGGCAAACGGAGGCATTAACCCTCTCGGCTAAATCTTCTGCCCCAGAAGATTTATATGTTTATATGTTTTGCCATTAACGGGTGAACTTATGCAAGACCTTACTCAGCATTTGGCTTTTTGCCTAGCAACTGTAACCTACTGTCTTATGGAGTGTTAAGGACTTGAGAAGGAGAGATGCATGAGAACTGAATTGGGAGCAGTTCTGGCATGCATTGCTGATGTGCTGAGCACAGGACCGGCCTTAAGCCAATGCAACCAATGTCGTCACATTGGGCACCTTGCTTTGGGGGCCCCTGCAACAGCACAGCAAGCAAACTGCCGGAGGCTGCAGTTGGGATCTCTATTGGCTGTAAGTCAGTAGGGTGAGCAGAGCAGCTTTATCTTGGGCCTTCTCACTACACCTGCCCCTGCCTCTGATGGCCTAAAACGGGCCTCCTGGAGTTGGTGGTGATGTTGTAATGTCACCACCTACTAATTCCAGGTGTTTCACTTTGCACATGGTGCCACAAGTGCTCTTCTTGGTGAGTGGGGGCCCCACAGGAATGCCCTGCATTGGGTCCCACTGCTCCTAGAGCTGGCCCTGGCTGGGAGTCTTACATCAGTGGGCCAAGGGTGTGTAGGATCGGTCAGAGATCCAGGACCATAACAATCCGGTTCTAAATCCGTCTCTTGTTCCAGGTGTCTTTGTTTTGCGAGGCAATAGTCTAATTTTCAAGGGACTCTCTGCCAGGACTGCTTCTGAGAACTACAATTCCCGGGGGATGATATGATGAGGTGCATACATATGGCACCATCGACAAGAATGAATGAGTATTACAAGCTGGGAGGTAAGTTTCAGAAAATAGATGAGGTGTTTTCCTAAGAATTCCCTGAGGAAGTTTGTAAATGCTGAGCAGATTCCAAGCTGAGCAGAGGGTAATTTGTCCTTCACAATGTGGCTTTAACAACCACAGAAAGCATACAGGGGAAAAAAAACAACAACCCGAATTTTATACTCGATTTACAATGATGTTTCTGGTGACCACTGCTGTTTGCTTTTTTGTATAAGGGTTAGTACAAAGGCACTTGTATCTCCAGCTTCAGCTGGGTCCAGCCTGAAACACAACAAGCACTCCTAATTGTGAAGTGGAAGTAAAATATATGCAAATATATTTGAGTATTAATATGCTTGTATGTCATCGAAACTCCAGGGTGCTATGCTGTGGCATGCCTTAGTTAGCTTCCAGCTGCTTCTCACATTTCAATCTGCTGTTCTCTGGTTTAACAGTAATCCCCCTCTAAAGAGTGTTCTGATTAGATAATTGTTTTTTTTTTTAAAATGCACCAGTAAAATGTTAGGTTTGCTACCATTAGTTGCTTGCCAGCGTCTCGGTTCTTGGGAATTAGCGTCATCTGTACCACTTGTTGTTGGCTCCGTGCTAAACAGTATTTGGGTTAAAAGTCAAAAGTTACTTTTATTTCTGACAGCTATACTCATTATTAGCTGTACTTGACGTTCCTCCTCAAAGAGTCGCCATAACCGTCAACTAACTGCTGAATGAAAGAACCGCATGCGAGTTAGACTAAAAGCAAATGGGAGGAGAGAAAGTGCCGGGGAAAGGAAGAGAGCCGCCCTGTTGCACTTCAAAAAGGAGACAAACAAAAATTTGCTCGAAAGTATCACAATATAAAATGGGATAAGAACATTCTGTGTATTTGGAGACCCACCAGCTCATCAGGGGCGGCCGGGGGGGGGGGGGAGATTTCAAAAGCCTGGAAATAAGAACAGGATTTCTCACTAGAATTGTTGAGACTACCCCAATGCAGAACTAAAACTGAAACAGTTTTATATGCTGGGATGACTGTCAGTTTGGCATTTCATCTTAAAGGCAATGTTTAAGAGCACAATCCTAACCTGGAGTTAGGCCGGCATAGTTAAACCAGCAACGTTTAAGGGACATCATAAAGCACATTTGGACCACTCTCGGAGTCAGGGAGGCTGGCTCACGCCTGTGTGCTGGCCTCTCTGATTCCGAGAGTGGTCCAAACATGCTTTATGGTGTCCTTGGTGCCAGCCAAACTGTGCTGGCCTAACTCAAGGTTAGGATTGTGCCCCAAGTGACTTCAGAAGTCTGTTTCCTTTCTGGGGGGGGGGAGATCCCATCTGTTAAAACGGCCCAATTTTAAGCTGGTTGCCATTGGTGGGAGGGGCATGCACACTGTCACAAACATGCCATAAGGCACGTTGCTCCCATAACAAATATAGACAGAAGTGAGCCTTGAGGAATTCTCCTTCTTTGTGTGTATTCAGAGGCGTCGTGTGTGGGGGCCAAGGGGACCGTCACCTTGAGCACAAAATTCTTATGGGTGGCGGCGGAGGCGGCAGCAAAGTCCCAGGTGCCCGCATTTGCTTTGAAATCACCCGGACTGCAGCAGCGAAGTCTCACCTGTGACATCATGATGCAAGGCATCATAATGTCAAGGTGTGGAGGCCGCAATGCATGCCTTTCCCCCTGACGCAGGCAAGGCACACTACGCCCCTGTGTGTATTTAACCAGCCACACATGGCATGCAATGATCTCTCAGTTGATTGATGATTCTAATAAAGACATGTGACAAGTATGTGACAAGTACATTTCCTTTCTTCTACCAGGATCTATCAATAGAGGAGCTCTGTGTCTCAAGAGTTCTTTGACCCTCCCCACCTCCCACCCTTTGGTGTTGCCGATGGCATGTTCCAAATACCTCCCCTTAGTTTCTGGTTGCTTCAACTCCTGATTCAGCAGCCAATTGAAAATTACAGGGGGAATCTCCAGATCATTTACTGGCAACCTTATAGTCTAGTGTGTGGAACCCAGGAAACTAACCGTGAGTGGGTTTTGCAGGCCCTTTTGGGGTGAGGGTTAGGGAGGCTAGATTGTGTGCTGACGGGAAGTTTTATGAACCTGCAGATGTGTTCCAGGGATTTCTTCTCCTGTTTGCTAACAATGATGTACAAGAAAGAAGTCTGGAATTCACACACTTGAAAAGCGAGTGTGTTTTTCAAGATTAGAGGCCATCAGAGGGATGAATAGACTTTGCGGACAGGTGGCTATCCACCAGTTCTTTCAGCGTTTGCTGACAGCCCAGTGGACTCCGTTTCCTCCATTATGTGGCATTGTTTTTGCCCTGATTAGGATGGTTGAAGCTTTCACTGCAAGGAAGTCCTGTCCGACCCAGAACAAAACGCTGACATTTCACTGTGAGCTTCTAAAACAAAGAGCCATTCCAACAATGAGGGCATGGGAAGGATGGACACCTTGAAAGGCTAGCCAGTTGTCTCGTGAATAACAAATAACATAATCTTGGAAACTCTTCTATTCTTCCCTCCCTTCCTGAGCTCTTTGTCTCCTATTTGTGTGCCTTTTACTATTAGGGGTGAAAGAGAATCACACCTTAGAAAGTAGTGGCATCGTTGGGCCGACTGGGGGCCAGGGGGGGTGGCATGATGATGTCACATCATGATGTCACATCATGTCACATACATACACACCCTGCATCCAGGAATCATCCCTCTGCATCTGTGCATTATCTGCCCTATGTCTGGAATGGCTCTGATTTGGAGACAAATGGGCACAGAAGCAGGCGGGAGGATCCACCTGTGCCCTGCTCACTGTTCTGAGCACTTGGTTGGCAAGCACTGTGCATCCCCCCCTGGATTGCGTGGCAAAGCTGTGGAGGCATCCTGCTCGTGCACTGCACTCATTACACATTAAAAAAAGAAAAGATGTACCTTTGTTCTATGTAGACCTTGACTTGTTAGAGGGAATTTCTATCTACTGTTGAGTTTTGAAAACTTCCTTGTGTTGTGCGTAACCAGAAAATTATAGCGACTTCCTTAGACACACACAAAATACAGCCTTCTCCCTCCCCCCTCCACACCTCTACATTGGAAGCTGGAATCCTATTTTGACTTGGGAAGGAACGGAGAGGGGAAAAAAGCTCATTTCTTCAAGTGGCAAATGAAACCCATTTGTCACAGTAGAGGGGAGAGCTGAAGGTCAGAGCACTGCTTGCTGTGACACATTTTCATGAGCTGGATCATTGCACGATGATTGACAAGGCTGACACCCGCAAGGAGAAGAAAGAAGGTGAAGGTACAGCAGATGATGTAGTTTCCTCTAAGGGGAAGAAACGGAAGGGGGGAAAAAAGACAGAACCAAGACTGACAGTGTCATATAGCACAAGAACCGTAGCCTGTTTCAGTTTCCTGCTTTTACTGAACTATGTGGAAATAGCATTTCACATCTTGTAGGTGATCTTCTTCAGGCCATCCAGGTGCTGAGTTTCAATGACTGAATGATGCCACATTGCACTGGTTTAATTATTTTGACTTAATTGCAGTTATATTCTGCTCATCTTCCAAGGCACTCAAAGTGGCTCATTTATGGTTCCCACGAAGTCCAGGCAACATAATTGACCAGGCAGAGTTGTACAACGAGAAGATCAGCATCCTGTTCCTTCAGACTAGTGTTTCTCAAACTGTGAGTCAGCACCCCCTGAGTGGGTTGCAAGCAACCTAATGTCAGGGGGGTCGTGGAAAGTTGGGGGCCACCATCTTGGAAGCTGCAGACCTTACTCTTGCTGTATTCCTTTTGTGAGTGTGAATTTTCAAGTGAGAGTTTTTAAAATTTTGTTTTTAGTTCAGTGCTTTTACATAATATTTTGACCTAGTCTTGCTTTCTGTAAGGGATGTTTCATGATTGTGCAATTGCTGGAGTCCATGAATGCCAGTTGGCATTCCAGGAGTGTCATCTTATTATGTTACAATGACAGCACTTCATGCTTGATGAAGGACAGAATCCTAACCTGCAGTTAGGCCAGCACAGTTAGGCCAGCAAAGTTTGGCTGGCACAAGGGCCACTTGGACAATTCTCGGAGTCTGCATTTGGACAATTCTCGGAGTCAGACAGACTGGTGTGCGTCTGGGTGCTGGCTTCTCTGACTCCGAGAGAGGTCCAAACATACTTTACGGTGTCCCTTGTGCTGGCCAAACTTTGCTGGCCTAACTGTGCTGGCCTAACTCCAGGTTAGGATTGTGCCTGATGTCACTCCAGTCCTGATATCACTTCTGCAGGGTCCTGACATGAGTGCCATTTGGGTCCCGATGCAAAACATTTGAGAATCACTGATTCAGACCATTCTTTGGACCACTAGATATACACAGAACCAAAGATACTGTCAGGAAGACATTGTTGATATTGGTTATTTTGGAAGATGGATATAGATGGCCACATCTGAAAACTTAGATTTTAATGTCTGAAATTCCATTTCCAAGATGGGTTATTTGAGTACTACATGGGCTTTTCAGTTTAGGGAAAGGACGAGTTATTGTCTGAGTGCTTCATTTTTTACAAGTGCACACGGCCCAGGACTTGAACAAAAAAATTGGCGATCAAGGCCTAATTTTCCCTGAATAGAAATACTCCCAGAAATTATGTTGAAATTGTCATAATTTGGAGAGAAATAGAATATGATAAAGGGACCACTATAAAAGTACCTCTCAGGTGTCCCTCACTGCCCAGAGAGAGCTGGCTACATTCCTTGTTCGCACACCAGATGTTAAGAGGTTGAGTACAATAAGACAGCAGGACTTGCAAAGCCATAATGAGGAAGGATTTTTCAAAATAAAAGAATAATGCCTATTTAAGTGAAAGGCACCCAAGCAACCCAAGGCAAGTTATTACAGGAAGGAATAAAACTCTTAATAAGGTCCAAATGTGCTATATAAAGGGTTAGAAAAAGATAATTCAAATGGACCCCAGTGCGAAATACGTTCATTTGGAGAATTGTACTTCCAAGGAAATATTATTTGGACTAGATCACAGCCATGGTTTATGCCAAAAGAGATGTTCAGCCCTTCAGCACAATGGACAGAGGTGTTAATGCTTTATTGTTGCAATGTTCTGGGTTCTTCACTAGTCCAATTAGAGTTACCTTTTACATTTCAGGGCCATTGGAACCTGTGGTTCACTTTTTTTTTTTACTTTTCTTTTTTACCCAACACACACACAGTTTATACTGCCATACGTTTGAGTCTTTAATGCTCCACAATATCCTTTATTTATTGTGGCTGCAACCCTATGCACACTTTCCTGAGAGTAAATCCCATTGAAGATAATGAGGCTTCTGAGTAAACAAGCATAGGCTTGTGTTCTTATTTATTCAGCACCATCAGTGTGCATGGCTCTTTTTGCACAGAATGAAAGGAGCAGTCCCTACCCGAGAGGTTTTGATCTAGATAGATACAAAGGAAGCCACAGAGAAAAGGGAGGGAAACATAAAGCTTCAGACATTCCCCCAGCTCTTTGGGTGGCATTAAATTCCCTTTAGAGCACTTACTAATTTCAGATGTCAGGAAACCATGAGCAATCTGACAGTGCAATCCTAACCTGGAGTTAGGTCGGCACAGTTAGGCCAGCAAAACTTGACTGGCACAAGGGTCACTGTAAAGTGTGTTCGGACCACTCTTGGAGGATGGCACACGTCCTTCACCTCCTGGGACTCAATCTGCCCACCCCCATCCCTTATGCCACTCGCCCTCATTCTCCCCTTACCTTTTGTGTCTTAAACAACAATCTTGTGAGGTTGCAGCCTGAGCAGAGCTGGCCTTAGGAGATGCAGGCCAGGATAGCCAGAAGTGGTTGTGCAGGATTATATCAAGAACTCAGTTTTGATAAGGCAGTAAGTACCATTACTGTATTGGATCCAAGCCCTCTCTTTAAAAGGCTGCCATGACCCCCCCAAATGAGGCTTTGAGGCCCACATTGGGGTTGTGACCCACAGGTTGAAGAACACTGCTATAAAACGTTCTGTCATTGCAACACTCTGCCTATCCATGGGTATTCATATTAGCATGAAGGTTGAGGTCTGGACTCATGCTTATTTCCTAAGAATCATGACTTGAATGCTACTGTGGCAACGGGGACCGCCCAGTCTTTTCCATCTCTCTGATGCCTCTTGCAACCATTAGAAGCATCTTCTGGGGGCCTCAGTGGAACGGCAGCAGAAAAGCTTGCACCTGGGACAGAACTGATAGAAATCAGAGACCCCTCCTTTATCTGCAGGGTGCTGCCAGGTTTGGCCAGATTGGGCTCTGAGTAAAAGGCCCAGATCTATCCGAGAGCCTACTTGGCTGCAGGTAGAAAGGGGGAGGTAGAAAAATCCTGTTCCACCAGCTGAATTTTGTTCTGCATGCGGCATGGAAGCTTAGCATCTAAGCATCGTATTCTGAGAGTTTTTGGAATAAAGGAAATACCCCCTATAAGGCAAAGAGACCTAGAACAGCTAGTTGCTATTATCATGTTCAGAGTTAAAAAAAAATAAAGTTCCCTTGTTTTAGAAGCCAACTTATCACATGCATGTTTTATAAAGCTATAGACAGTTGTGCTGACTCATCAGAAAAAAGATAGTAAAACTTTTAGCACATTAAGCTTCCAACCCCATGTGCACTTTCCTGAGAGTACACCCCACTGGACACAGTGGAACTAAGGGTCAGATTAGAGATAACAAGAAATGAGTCATAATATTTCCATTTTTAAGGATTTTAAAAATAGCAGCTAGCGTGGCCCTAATCCAGATCAGAACTGTAGTATGGGAAAGGGAGGGTTGTAACCTTTTCCTTCCTCACAAACAAAAAATTCCCCTCTGTAACTGCTACTTGACTTCCTCCTATGGTGCAAATCACTAAAAATGAATATTGTCTCCCAGACTCAGGACATTAATACTAAGGTTACTGTCAATACACTGAGCAAGGTTTTATTTGGAGTATAGCCTAATTGGAGGTTCTTTGAGGTTGTTCGCTCAGCTATCCAGTCAATGATCCCAGAATAGCCATATACTGTGTGCTGGCCTCTCTTCATTTCCCCAATTTAACTTACAACTCTGTGTGTGTGTGTGTGTGTGTGTGTGTGTGTGTGTGTGTGT
>JAJKFI010000058.1:7833533-7843576 GCA_029204185.1 Lerista edwardsae | reverse complement strand
TATTATTATTATTATTATTATTATTATTATTATTATTATTATTATTATTATGGCCCTTGTGCTGTCCAAACTTTGCTGTTTTAGGTTATGCCGGCCTAACTCCAGTTTAGGATTGCGCTCTGTGTTTCTTTTGTTATCTACATTTTCATTTATTATTCTTTCAATTGTGTTTCCACAGCAGCCTAGGTAGGTCAGGTGAGGAGAAAAGGAAGGGATGGAGGGAAAAGAGGAAGGATGAGATGATTGTCTGGGACCCACCGGAAGTGATGTCATGGCCAGAAGTGCTGTCATTGTGACACCAGAACCTGAGAATGCAGCAATACATTGGGCTATTTCTCAGCCATTTTCCAATAGCAAAGTGAATCAGAAAGGGGAAAACGAGCCTATTTACAACCTTGACACAAGTAAAATAACTACGCAACCCTCTCCTTTTCAAGTGTCCCATTTTCCAAGTGTCCCATTTCAAGTGTTTTCAATGGTGGCTATGCCAGTTGCAATATGACCCACCTGAAATTGGCTTGTGACCCACCTAGTGGGTCCTGACCCACAGTTTGAGAAACAATGCCCCAGGGTAAGCCTTCACTTCCCTACTGGGTCTGCTTGGATCTGTGCTTGCTACGATATTTTGCTGGGGCAAGTCCATGTGGACCTGGGTAGGTGGACTGAGTGCAGGAAAAGGGATAAGATATTGGATGAGCTGCCATTCCTTCCCCTGCCATTCCTCCCACCCCATCCATCCTCACACAGATGTACTGGTACCAAGGCTTCTGTGGATGTTGCTGGGTCACAGCTACTCACCTCCTGGCCAGGTTGTGCAGCATGGCAGGCCATGTTTTGCCGCACTGCACTCCTGGAACGCATGTTCTGGTGATGCAGTGTCTCCATACCACTCAGCTCTTAATTCTCCTATTCCTTTGAATCTTAGTAATTGTACTGTGTGTGTACAATTGGTCATTATTTGGTGCACATGTGCAAAAAGGAGGCAACATACATAAACTGAAAATATGAATTGTTGCTATTGTTGCTAATGTGCATCATGATTCATGATTCTTGGCATCGCTCACTGCCATGGTGGGACACGTGTGGAGTGGTAGCAACAAGTGCATTTCCTTAACTGTGCCAGTCACCAAGCAGACAGGCAGATCGGTGAATGTGGAGCATGATGATATATGAGAGCATTTAGAATTGCTCTCATCTGAAGAAACCCACATAGTAAAAGCCCCAGGGAGCTGTTCAGATGCTGCTCTCCAAGTGTATGGCTGCATTCATTTCTTCGCACTTGAAGTAGCCGACCCGTACAACATGGTGTCAAGGAAAATGAAACGTGGTAATGGGTGATGGTCACAGGGGCCCACTGCACATTACCTGCAAGTGTGTCTAAGGAAACCCCAGTGGACATTTTCTAATTAAAAACAGCTTCAGCAAGGCATCTTTGCAGAAGTGGTGATGGAGTGGTCAGCTTTTTTCTTTGCTAGCCATTTTCCCATTCATGTACTCCCAAGCTGCTTTTCCCTCCTTCACAGCTCCGCATGCCTGATTGGGTTTTTCCTACACACCTTGCATGTAACATGCACTTTGCTCTATAAGCTCCTTGAATTGGAGAAGCTGTT
This sequence comes from Lerista edwardsae, assembly GCA_029204185.1. NCBI lineage: Eukaryota > Metazoa > Chordata > Lepidosauria > Squamata > Scincidae > Lerista > Lerista edwardsae. The sequence continues at coordinate 7,841,966 of JAJKFI010000058.1, read as the reverse complement.
GGGCAATCTATTCCTGCTTACGGAAATGTGTGTGGTATCACTATCAGGGTCCTTTATTTGTTTAATTGAAAAGTGTTTTATGCCTTGAAGCTGCTGCTGGCCTTTCATATCAGCTTATTCATGCAAAGACATAGCAGCCCAGTCTTATTGGACCGATGCACTGGTGGAATGTGTGTTCTGCTGGTGCCAGCTGCTGAAAAGCAACCATAAAGTGCTGGGTGCCACCAGAAGCTGCCAGCTTGGTGGTGAGAAGGACAGAGCTTTCCTATGCATACTAGTGGACTTTGGAAGGCCCGCTGGAGCAGGTAAGCCCAGCACAGGGGGTGGAATGAGGCGGGGAAGGGCAGAGAGGGGAGGAAAGAGGGCAGTAGTGGGTGGCTCGGGCCAGAGCTGGGGGTGGGTCTGCAGTGGCACACGCAGAATCCAAACCCTCTTCCCAGGCCTGATCTGCCTGAATTGATCTACGTGGACTTGTGACAGCCATACAGTTGGCACAGATCCGAGTTGACCCATAGCAGTTGATGGATCTTACCCTGGGGTAAAGGTGCAAATGTCCCCTTATGAGGAGACTTCCAGCAGCTAAAATTCCTCCTGCAGGATAGAACAGAGGCTGCACCACTGGGGGAAGTCAGGAGGAGTGTAAGATTGGGTTGGGCCACAACAGCCTAATCCTGTCTGATATTGTCCACCAGTGGAATATGTGTCCTGCTGGTGGAAGCATCAGAATCCTGGTGGAAATGTCTGGATCCGGCATGCATCATGCTAGGTGGTTGTGCTTTTTGACACCGCTGGCAAGAGGAATGAGGGCACCAGCACAATCACTGGTGGCTGTGAGTGCTCACCTGCAGCATCTGCCCATGCCAGGTAAGGCAGCGGTGAGGGTGGGCAATGGGAGAGGGAGCTGGAGGGATGGGGGTGCTTCTCTGCAAGGATCAGGGAGGAATCAGGAACAGGAGGAAGTGACTCTGAAGGCAATGGCACACAACAGATCTTAGCCCTTTTTTGAAAACCGCCCCTCCCCTTTCCTCTTCTTGGACATAAACCACCAAAATAGGTGGTATATGTCTGAGGAGACTAATATACAACCCCAGGACTTATCGGGAGTAGGTAAAAAATTATTTTTCCTCATCTCCCATTTGCTTTTCCCACCATAGGATGTAGCGCACGTCCTTTTGGTGTGACTGCATTGGCTGGTGGTGGATGAGAGGATTGGTCTCTAATACAGGCTAGAAACAGAATAGCAAAGGATGCTCTCAGTGTAATGATGTCTTTTAACACTATAAATGCCCGCGACATGGGATGATTTCTTCATACAAAATTATACATGGGATGGATAGAGTGGATAGAGGGATGCTCTTTTCCCTCTTTCACAACATTAGAACCAAGGGACATCCACTAAAATTGAGTGTTGGGAGTGTTATAATGGATAAAAGGAAATAGGTTTTTTTTTTTACCCAATGGGTAATTAATCTGTGGAACTCCTTGCCACAGGAGGTGGGGATGGCATCTGGCCTAGGTGCCTTTAAAAGGGGACTGGACAGATTTCTGGAGGAAAAGTCCATCATGGGCTATAGGCCATGATGGGTTGTGCAACCTCCTTACATTAGTAGTAGGCTACTTCAGAATGCCAGGTGGAAGGGAGTGGCCACAGGATGCAGGATCTTGTTATCTTGTGTGATCCCTGAGGCACTTGGTGGGCCACTGTGAGATGAAGGATGCTGGACTAGAAGCGCCTTTGGCCTGATCCAGCAGGACCCTTCTTATATTCTTAATGCTATAAATGCCTGCCATGTGTAATCGCATGGTTACAACATCTACAGTTTCCCAAGGAGTGCTGTTGGTGGATCAGAGCTTGCCCCAGTGAGCCTAACCTGTGGCATCTTCTGGACGAACTTGGTCCAGATGATGTATTGCGATTGCTCAAGGAGCCCTGTAAACCTTCCAAAAATAAGATCGATGGGAGGAACAGCTTCCTCCACCAGAGAGTAAGGAAAGTACAACTGTACTCTTTGGAATTTATTCTCTCTTGCACTTTGAAGAACATGAAAACAACAAGGGCAAAGCATTCTGCAAATGGCTGGAAGGCTTTTTTTTTTTTCTTCCACGAGGTCCGAAAAGAACATCCTGAGATGCTTTGGTTATAAAGATTATAGGGCAAATCCTTTGGGCATACAGTAAATCTGGATACGGCTCTTAAAATAGTATGCACTGGTTACTGAATTTCTCTTTACAATTCAGTGTCTATCTTTTTGTACATATATATATATATATATATATATAATCTGAGATTTAGCCACAACTCATTAAACGTCTGTGTAAATATTCCCTGTTTCCTTCGATAGAAAGCAGCGCACTGAATAATGCCGCCTTTCATTCAAAGGATAAATTCTGCCTTGGGCTTTCAGCAGTAAAGCTGTACACTTTTTCAGACATTGCACTGGATTGTGATTCCAGCCCTGCCCACAAGGAGAAAGTATGGTAACCTGTTTAGGGATATTGTGTTTGACTGTTTATGCCTCAGGGTGCAATCCTAACCTGGAGTTAGGCCAGCAAAATTTGGCTGGCACAAATGTAAAGCGCATTTGGACCACTCTTGGAGTCAGGGAGGATGGTGCACATTTGTGTGCTAGCCTCTCTGACTCCGAAAGTGGTCCAGACATACCTTACAGTGACCTTTGTGCCAGCTAAACTTTGCTACCCTATCTGTGCTGGCCTAACTCCAAGTTAGGATTGAGCTCTCAGTAATCAGGGTGTCATCAAGAGGAGAGCCTGGCAGGGGTAAATGTAGGACCCTGTGTGTGTGTGTGCCCGTGCATGCACACATGCAATCATAACTGTGGGCAGGCCAATATGCCTGCCCCATATCCACCCTGAGGCTGGGAGCTGCTGCTGCTGCACTACGCAGGGAAAGGATAATTTGTTCCCTTTCCCCCGGGTAAAGCATAGCAGCCCGAATGGGGCTACTTGAAGCTGCGTTACAAAAATTGGCAGCACAACACTGAGTGGCCAAATTGGGGCTGCCCGAGCTAAGGACAGGAGTTAGGATCCGGCCCAAAGGCAAGATTCTGGCTCCCCCCCTCCAGGGCGGGCAGCCCACAGGCCTGCCCATTCCCCACCTCCCTGCCCCGTTCTGCCCTTATTCCCGCCTCGTTAACCCTCCCACCACACTCCCTGCCTTACCTTGGGCCTCCAGGCCTGGGCGACAGGGCAACAATTTATCCTAGGCTGGTCCAAACACGCTTTATGGCACATTAGCCCCTGCTAACTGGGCAAGAGGCACTTTTTCAAGTGGTGTCCTCTTATATTTAGCAGGGGGAGAGCAATTGTCCCTCTTCACCCCAGCACGGTGTCTTTCTCGTGGCTGTCGCTGGTGGTGTTCTCCATTCTTTTAGATTGTGAGCCCTTTTGGGACAGGGAGCCATTTAGCTTTATGCCTATTAAATAGCTTTAATAGGGAGCTATTTGCCTGTAAACCGCTTTGTGAACTTGGTGTTGAAAAGCAGTATATAAATACTAGTGATTGATTGATTGCTTGATTTGCCACAGCTGGAGGCTGCCAAAAGGGACTCATGCTGGCCTTTCGGCCAGTTTGCATTGTTCTCTCTGTGTGTGTTAGAGATAGGATGAGCCTGGGGGTAAGAAGGAAATTGGTGGCATTATCTGAGCAGTGCAGCATAAAGGCTAATTGCCCAAGCCTAACCACACCGTGTCTGCCGGCTTACCATGCAGTCCACTATCATGGCAGCCTCTCCAATGGTCTGTGTTGTCTTTTGAAGGCTGTGCATCAGCTGTGTGGCCGTCATGCAGACTGGCTGTCGGTGTAGTTTTAGGGGTAGTTGGGGGCAGATCAGGGTAGGGATCAGGCCAAGCCAGGGACAGATCTTGGCGGCAGCAACATCCAACAGATCTGGAACTCATATACCTGGAACTCGTATCCTGGAGCTGACATGCCCTTTGTGCAGGAAGAAATCTAGACCAGAAAAAATGCTTACATGAATTGGCCCAAAGGGACCAGTCGGTGGCTGGAGAAGTAAGTAAAATGTTTCTTACCTCACCTGGCTGGCCTGATCCTGTGCTGGTGTGCTGGATATAGTGGAGATTGCACTGGTGGCCCTAAATCCTGCATGCCAGTGGCAGATAGGATTGGGCCATAAGAGACTGCGAGCACAATCCTAACCTGGAGTTAGGCCAGGTCAGCAAAGCTTGGCTGGCACCAGGGCCACCGTAAAGTGTGTTTCGACCACTCCTGGAGTCAGGGAGGATACTGCACGACTGTGTGCTGGCCTCTCTGACTCCGAGAGTGGTCCAAACATCCTTTACAGTGCCTGCCTAACTCTGGGTTAGGACTGCACTATGAGTTTCCAGTCAGGACTTTGCTGCTTTGAATCTTGCCTCTGACATAAGTGACCTTAGGCAAGTCCCTTCCTTCCAACCCCAAAGATAATATTTACTTACCTTCCAACTTGTCAGGAGTGCACCAAATAATAAATGGGAAATGTTTTGCATAATGACTGCTAAGTATTGTGTTCCCCCCTTTTTTGAAATCAATGGCAACCCAATCCCTCACCCTCACCCTTTCCCTCACCCATGCAATGATGCCAAAAAAGGTAACCATTGCATCCTGTGGGGTGGTGGTGGTAATGAGGTTTCCTCCAGGTAAAGGAACATTAGTTCCAGGTAAACATTAGTTCCAGGTAAACATTAGTTCCTTTACCTGGGGGTAAACTACCATGGCATAGAGGAGACACTGCAGAGTGGGGGGCCAGGAAAGAGCTAGCTGATGAATCATCTCCTTCCCAGAATGATCCGCCCTTCTTCAGCCCCTGTCATTACCCCATTCCACCCTCCCCCATTCCACCCTCCCTCACCTCATTTTACATCACCACATCATTCCTTCCTCCCCATCCCCCTACATCCTGCCTCGCCCCGGCTGATCAACCTACGTCAGTGGGACTGCAATGATTTGCCAGCCCCAGAGAACCCCCTTTCAACCAGTGCTCTTGCAGTGCATACTTCGGAGTGTGCTGCTAACTGGGCAAGAGGCACTTCTTCAAGTGGTGCTCCTCTTATATTTAGCAGGGGGAGAGTAAGTGTCCCTCTTCACCCCAGCTCAGTGTCTTTTATAGTGGCTGTTGCTGGTGGTGTTCTGCATTTTTTTTTAAAGATTGTGAGCCTTTTTGGGACAGGGAGCCATTTAACTTTATGATAATTTGCCTATAAACCGCTTTGTGAACTTTGTGTTGAAAAGCGGTATACAAATACTGTTTGATTTTACGACTGCAGTAAGGCAGTCTATGCTGGCAAAATGCATGTTCCGAAAGCTCACGTACCCAATAGGTCTGGGCTGCTAGTTTCTTTGTAGCATGAGTGTATCTTTATTTGAGATTATCCACCAGAGGCACAAGTTGCAGTGCTTTGGCCAAAGCTAAGCTGATCATGAGTTGGTCAGTGCCTGGTTGAGAGGCCCCAAAAACCCTACAGTTGCCACCTTCAGTTCGCTTTGGAGAGCCCAGGATATAAATGTATTTGATAATTGGCAGTGGCAACGCAGAGATGGACACGAAGGATTGCAATCAGAATTTTAAAAGGATGAACAGCCAGTACCTTTGACTATGCTAGTAGAATTGAAGCCAAGAGCTGGAGATGCAACTCGTGTGTGCCAGCATGTCATTTTCTTTTTCCCTGCGATCATGTATCCATGATTATGGTAGCAAGAGAAGTTCTGCCATGGCAGCAGCACTCTTCATGCACCACTCTGTTTGTGCTAGGAAGTCTCCACCAACACAGCACATGATTGCCCGTTTATTAATTTTAAGACATTTGCGCCCCACCGTTGCCCGCCCCCTTGCTACCACAACAATCAGATCTCCACCATTTTAGCTCTGGAGATTTTCTGCTCTAAGAATTCCACTCAGCTTCCTTTCTCTGATCTCTGCTACTGTTCTCTAGTGTTCGAGTTCACTAGAAATGCACATGGTTAGATATTTTTTTTTGATACATCAAGAGGTGGTATGACATACTGGCAAAGGGACTGAGCTGTGAATGCAGATGTCCCTGAAATGAAGCTCACCTCTGTCATGACATCATTAGGTGGCCTCTGTCACGCCCTCTCAGCTTCAGCTGCAGCATGGGGAAGATGACACTTTACAGGGTCGTCTATGGATTCAGAAAGCACTGTAGAAAAGTTCAGCATTATACATTTTGCTTTGGCTGGTAAATCACTGTTGGAGAATTGGGGCCGCCCAGTCCGGACACGGGGGTTGGATACGGCCTAACAGCCGTGTCCTATTTCCACCCCCCTTTCCGCCCATGTGCCGACTCTCCCCTTACCCCATTATGCCTTCCATCCACCTCCATCACGTCCTCAGCGGGGTCCTGTGCTGGCTGCACTAAGCTGGCGCATGGCCGGTACAGCTGGTGGGTTGCGCAGCACATGTGCGCCGGAGCTGCTGCCTGTGCCAGCCCAGCGACTGAATCCACAGCACAGAAGTGCCTTATGGCCAGTGATGTCATTCAGGGGGAACGGACCAGAACGGGCGTTCTGGATCCTAACGGGCTCCGTGGCTGGTTCCGGGTTCCCGACAAGTGCCAGTCAAAAGTGAGTTCCTGCTCCTAAATCATTTGAATGACACCACTGCTTATTATATGGCATGTTTGCAACAGCGCTGATCCAGCTCAGCAGCACTGCACTGGTGCAATGCTGGGTTAGGACTGCACTCTTATCCTCTGTTTATTCTTCAGCTGCCTTCTCCTTTCAGCCTTTCAAATACCAGAGTAACACGCAGCAGCCGCTCGAAAAGTTGCAGACCATTAGAATGCATGTCAGATGTTTCTTTATAAACGTCTAGACATTTTACACAATATCATCATTTATTTTCAACACTTTCTAGGTTTCCTGCTTCCGTGTTAGGTGGAGAGTATTTTTCCTCATTGATTCTCAAACACTTCCTGCCAGGATGAGTGGCTAATCAACATCTTGATAGTCCACGCGTATGCTAATAGATTCCTTTAGTGACCTTTTCAAAATGAAAATAATTGTCAAGGGAAGGCTCTCACTAGTTTTGTTGGAAAATGTATCTCGATGTATACCCTATAAGCCAAGACATCTAGAAATCATGAATATCATTGATGCCCATACGCATGTGGTTCTATTCTGCGGGCAAGTAAATAGAGAGCAGGTTGGCTGTTTCGATAGCAGTGATTTGATTGAAAATAAATCTGAATGCACCCTGTCATGAACCATGTTTCAACAGGTATACTCAGGTCACAATCCTAACCAAATTTCCCACACTGACATAGCTGTGCCATTGGGGCATGTGCTGCATCCTACAGTGGAGTAGTAGTCTCAGAGGCCTCCTCAAGGTAAGGGAATGTTTGTTCCTCCCCAATGGGTTCCTCAGATCTGTGCCTGCAAGGAAGCCACAAGGCCCAAATCTAAGCCGCGTGGTTTGAATCAGGGCCCACCCCCTCCCCAGGCCCTTCCCCGGCCTGGCCCACCAGCTGGCCTGCCCACCCCCACCCAGTTCCACCCTCCCAGAACTGCCCCTGTGCAAGCCAAGTTCAGCTGGCACAGAGGTGGCTCGGCGTCTGCACTCCCAGGCCGACGCTACTGCTAGTTCTACCCACCACACCAGGTAATTATGGGGGAAGGGGAGCCTTTGGAGCTTGTTCTTGACTGAACTGAGTGGGGACAACTGGACAAGAATATGGAAGGCATGCTTAGGCCACCCCATTCTCCCAACCAGCATGAGGGGGGAAAGGCCTGGGCTCAGTTATAGGATCCACTGGGCATAGGTACTGCATCCTCAGTAGACTGGATTGAGCACACAATGGATTAGCGAGATCCATCATAATTGTTGAGAGTACATATTATTTGATGGAGGTTCAAACCTATGCGTTTTCATTTGTGGTCTTTTGGTTCTAGTATGTTACTTACACCATTTTCTACCAATGATGTGTTAGAGCAACATTGGTAGAAATGCAATCTCCAGTGCATCATTTTAAGAAATGAAAATATTAAAGGTTGCTTTTTTCCCCCCCTCTCACTGCTAATTTTTTAGACATTGAGTTGCCAGTTCTCCTACATATCAAAAAGGCACCTAAACTACCATTTTGGCAACATGCAAATGTATTTAAGCTAATCAATACATGGATTGATGAATTAGAAGGCAGATGATGGGCCCACTAAAAGTGAGTTCAACCCTAGGAATAATAGGTGTTCAGGTTTCAGCGGCTGGTTTGGGTCGTTTCATGCACATAGTTCTCACCGCTGTTGTCACTGTAATTGATATGTGCCTAACTGTGTCTAGGCTTGCAGCCTTGGCTTACCAATATGAAATTGCCAATCAGAACAGAGTTCTATTTCAATCCTTTAGATAAGCTGATGTGACCTGTGTAAAAGCAACATGGCCTTCTCTCTGGGTACGTAAGGGA
>JAJKFI010000058.1:7810203-7833315 GCA_029204185.1 Lerista edwardsae | reverse complement strand
TACTACTACTACTACTACTACTACTACTACTACTACTACTACTACTACTACTACTGGTAATATTACTAAGTTGCTACACTTATTGGTACTGATAGCAATCAAATTAATAACACCACACAAAGGAAGTACAACAAGAAAGTTCAGGTTTGTGATACTAGCCCACTTTACTAGGGCTATTTGGCAGCCCAATCCTATCATGGGCCGGCCCAGAGTGTGCAGCCACACTGACGCAACCTCCACTGCATGCTGTGGGCTGCCTGAGGAACAGGCAGGGACGGAGAGGTAAGAAAAATATTCCGTAGTTAGTCTGCCATCGCCTGGTTCCCAATGGGCCTACTCAGATCTGCACCAGATCTTTGGCTGGTGTAAACCTGAGTGGATCCAATGGGGTGAGTCAAGCCTAGACTGGGGGCACAGAGTATCAGCATCACTGCTGCCGCCAATATCTGTCCAAGACCATTGACATGCCTCTGGAATTCTATCTCTGCTAACCTACCTGCTCCAGCAGGGGCTCGGCACTCTGTTGGTGCATGCACAGGACTGCTGGCCATTTGAGCTGCTGGCTCCATCCCATGCACCATTGCAGACCCAAGCTAGCTATGTAGCTAGAGTAAGTCTGGGAGAGGGACGGTGCAAGGTGTGTTGAAAAATGGGAGAAAGGATCTGGCATGTGCTTTTGCCTCCAAGATCTACCCTGTCCAGCCTGCTCACTGCCCCTTCCCTCCCTGAACCACCTGCCCACCACCACATTACCTGGGCAGGTGGCAGATCCAGTGGAGTCTTGTGTGTCTGGTGCAGTGCCACTGGCCATGTGCACTGGTGGCTCTGTCATATTTGACAGCACCAGGGCTTTCACTCTGCCACAACAGGGTATACTACAGTGGATTACAAGATCTATCACCATAAGCTCTTGGTAGGATTGGGCCATTAGCTGATTTAGCATATAGGGCACAATCCATTGCAATTAAGCATACTTAAATCATATAGCTTTTGAACTAGGTCAGATCTGGCTTTGAACCATGGTTTGGAGGACTGGCAATGAACCGTCATGAGCTTTGGGCTTGCGTGCCCTCTACGCTCCTTGCATGTGATAAAAAAGCTGTTGGCGCCTTCGCATACTAGCGGTCACTTGCCCCCGCCTCTCGGAGACAGGCAGGCAAGGGGCTTGCCCTGATTGGCCAATGGGCTGCCTGGAGGTGGGACCGCATCTCCAGGCACAGGCCAGCAGCGTGATCCCAATTGGTCCGATCTCGGACGGCGACTTGAACAGACCTGCGTGGCTCTGGGAGTGTTGCAGAGGCCCGTCTGAGCCAGGAGCAGGCGAAGAAGAGGCGCAGACGAGCCTCACCACTTGCAGCGGTGCAGGGAGTACCTCTGGAGCGGTGAACGGGGCCCTGGAAGACCAGTTGGCTTCCCAGTTGGCTTCCCCAGTAGGCCTCGGGCCTTTCGGAGGGTCAGTGTGCCCTGGTTGTTGGTTGTTATGTTCCCATGGGGAACACTCGATGTTTTAGCATGCAACAAGAATTCGGTTCTCTGGTTTACATTGTTTTTTCTTGTTTTGGCAGGTCTGCAGTGGTCCTATCCAGTTCGGATACTAATACGTGGACATTCAATTGTGTTCGGGGCCAAAAAGAGGGCCTTGTCATCAAATTTTGGCTCGCTGCTGGGGCTGGGAAATATCGCACAGATTACATGGTTAGGCCGCAGAGGTATGTGGTGGGGCCAATTCCTGCCTGCTGTTCACGAACAGATAACAGGACTCTTCCCTCCTCAGGTAATCCTAATACACCTAGGGGGATGTTGCAAGAAAGAGGGTGAGTGATTACCTGGGCAGGGTTGTGAAAGGATTGGGTGGTGCAGTTATCCGGCACCCTGACATTGTTATTTATTCCCACCAGTCCTATTCCGAAGCAACGGGGTGCACCTTTTGCCGTCCGGCAATGACATTTTTCTACAGGATTTGCAGCAGGGGCTACAGTGGATTCTGGGAGTTGGGAGGAGGGAGGACAAATGCTAGGTTGTCCTTCCTAGTGGCATGAGAGGTGTGGGGTAAGGGAAGCTTAGTTAGCTCACGGGGTCCATGCCGGGATGGCAAGGTTGGAGGGTGATCTCGGCAGCTTCAATGATGCTTTCTTGGCTCAACGAGTTGCTGGGAAAAATCCCTCGACTGGCCTGACAAAGCCCAGCTGACCGGTCCCAGTGGGGCAACTAAGACAGCCCAGCACAGTTAATGGCAGAGCCGGGTCCGGAGTTGTATTGGTTCACCCATCAAGGGGAGAGGCAGATAGGCCTTTCACCCCAGGTTAGTACCTCGCACCTTGAAAGGGGGTAAGCATTCACAACATCTCCCCCCCCTTTCTAATTAGTTAGTTCCTGGCTGCAAATCCTGTGTGTTTATAAGGTTTAATAAAGCCCAAATTAACATCCAAGCCACAGCCTGCTGTCTTTATTTCGGGGGTGCGTGGGGTAAGAGATGAGAAGCTTTAGATCACAGTTTGTAACAAGCCACCATTTCCCTTTTAATCGACTGCAGGAAACTCTGGTTTGTGCAAACCATAGTTTGTTCACAAACCAGTATATCAAACCAAGAGCTGATCTATCCTGGCCTGTGAGCAAACTATGGCTTAACCTAAACCGCTCTTTGGTGTATTTGGCAAAACAGATTTGTTGCAAACCGTGATCAGTCTTCGCATGTCTTCCCCTGCACATGCAAAGAAATGGAGATAAGAAGAGAGGGGGGAGGTTTGTGAATGCTCATTTTTATAATGCCAAACCATGGTCTGTTGTTACACCTGAATCAAGGCTATGTGATGCATCTGATTTCTCCTGAAAAAGATCAAGGTAAATGTATAAATTGAGATGCCATTAAAAATACCTGTTTTATTCCAGAAATAAACTATTCATGTCCAATTTATTTCAGCCTGCATGCATTGTTGTATGTTAATGTTCTTTAAAACTGCAGTTAAGTGGTGGTAAGAGACTTGCTATCAATCCTTGTAAGCCATACTTTAAGATTTGATAAACAAATGTAGATTGAAGAAGTCTTTTCTTTAGTATCTTCACAGTCTCATGAAAGCATTTGAAATATGGGAATTAAACTGAATGTCTACCCTGATTGCTAGGTTGTTTTTTTGTGTTTTTTTTTATTGGCTATGATCTATCGGAGGAGTAACCTGACAAAATTAGATCAGGAAAGTAGAGTTGCAATTGTGAGCTATCAAAGCTGTGTGGCCTTGTTAAATTGCACAGTTTGCAGAAAATACAAAATGGAAAGAAAAATGCCCTCAGCTATTTCTGAGTTGTAAGTGCACAAAAAAAATAGAGGTTAGGCCTTTTCCAAAAGTTCAGTATTTTGATATTTGAGACTGTATTTGTAGTAAGAGAAATCAATGGTGGGGAAAGGATGGAAATAGCAAAGGCATCACTGGCTGTTTAAACTACAGGGGGCATATCTATACTAAAAGATTAAACTGGTTTAAAAGTCCTCCCATCTCAGGAAACTGGGAACTGCAGTTCTGTAAGGAACATTGGTATATTTAGTGCAGTGGTTACCTAATTGTGGGTCACCCCCTGATTTATGGTGGGTCGCAAAACTGACAAGCTGATATCTGACAAGGAAAATGTACTGGGTTCCTATGGAAATTGAAATGAAGTTGGCAATCACTCTTTGTGGTGGAATGTGAGAAGCATTAGAGCATGCAGAAAGTGCTCCACCCCCACCATCAAAAGCGTGTGGGAGGAAAGCAGCTTGGAGCAGAGTCAGAGGTTCAGAGTATGTGGGGACAGTTTGGGTGGAGACGATGATTTGCTTCCATCTTGGCCATGGATATGCAACAATTCCTTCCTGTGCTAACAGGATCACTGGTGCAGGCCTGCATGGATCTGGACCGTGTGATGGGTTAGGATTTGGCAGCCACTGGACCCACCACCTTCCCAGAGCTATTCCTCCCCATTGCCGACTCTGTTACTTCCATGTTCTGCCCACCCCCACTTCACTCTCCCCCAGCCTACGCTCTCCTCCCTACCTGGGTTGATGGCTCTGTCACGATCCTCCAGCACTCAGAGGAAGGCTCCGGGCTTCCCACTAGTGCTCCAACCGTGTGTTTTATAATGGTCCTAAGACATCTTGTTTCACCAACATAGAAACCCAATTGGATTAGTTAGTTAATTGGTTAGTTAATTTTGCTGCAGATCCTGATATTAAATTTAATAATGTTTTTGGCACTTGGATGAGTTCACAAAGCAGCTTGCCTCTATTCCTGAGTCTGGAGCAATGCTTTTCTGGATCACAGCAACATCTTAAAATTATAGTTCCATTAGCAAAAGTGTCATTATGTATAATGTGGCTAGATTATTATTCTTTACCTATGTTGTGAATTAACTGTTCCCTCATCTCATACTAGACTAGCATATATTAACGTAATTTAAAATCCAATTTATTTTGTAAGCACTCACACTGTTGGTTTGCTACTTACATCGTATCCTTCTGACAAATAATTTCGTCATGACATTGTAATTGTTTCTAGAATATTTCTGGATATTATAGTCCATCAAAACTCCATCCTCTTTCCTCAGTTTATCAGCGATGTGCGGTGTGGTTGTGGCAGGTGAGGAACAACTGCCCTATCGTTGTTCTTTGAAAAGTGCCGCCACTGCTAACTGGGCAAGAGGCACTTTTTCAGGTCGTGTTCCTCTTATATTGGGCAGGGGAAGAGTAATTGTCCCTATTCACCCCTGCGTAGTCTTCTAGTGGCTGTTGCTGGTGGTCTGCCTTTTTTTTAGATTGTGAGCCCTTTGGGACAGGGAGTCATTTAACTTTATTATTATTACTATTTGCCTGTAAACCGCTTTGTGAACTTCATGTTGAAAAGCGGTATATAAGTACCTGTTGTTGTTGATGATGATGATGCTGTGATCATGCAAACACAATGCATGGGCTTTGAGCAGCTGAAGCCCACGGACTGTAAGTGTCTGCATGAGCACAGCCATCGCAGTGGCAATGGCAGCACTTTTAATGAATTCCCGTAGGGTGTTACCTCACCTTCCGCCCACACACCGCACACCTCAGCAGTGTACCTTTGCCAGTTGATTCTGAAACCAGCAAATAGACAAGGTAGTGTTACCAGACCTCCCCCACACCAGTCACAAGAGTTTATGGCAGCTATAAATCAGGGCAGGGAGGGACAGAGAATCAGGAGAAGATGGAATGGGAAGGAAGGCGGATTAGGGCCAGGAAGGATGGCGGCACTTTTCAAAAAACGATAGGGCAGTTATGCCACACCCAGTATTAGTGGCAGTGGCGCATGCTGATATTTTACCCACCCTTCCCAGTCACAATCCTCTGACTCAGGTCCATGTGGACTTGCATGAGCTATGGAGGTGGCACAGACTCAGTGGAGTGCAGGCTTACCCTCCAGTAAGCTCTGGAGGTCAAAACTCACCGTGTTTTCACAGTGGGTGTCACGTTGGCAAGCTGCATAGCTGTGTGGGGAGTTTAGGATCAGGCTGAAAGAGACTGGCCTGCAGCAACAGTAGGCCTCAAGGTTGAGGCCAGGGGCTACATTTCCCATGCTTCCTTGCACCAGTGAATGTTGCTGCACATGCAGTCAGGTCTCAATCCTGAGGATCATAAAATACCATTTTCTCTCTCCCTCTTGGTATTTGGGCAGTGTGTGGTAGGGGACTTGAGTTAGGAATTTCTTGTTAGGCCTACACTGTGAGAAGACTGGTGTCCAATTTGAAATGGGTGTTGAGAAGATAGGTCCACAGTGGCATCCCAGGAGGGAGGCGAGACACCTCTGCATTGCTTTCACCCATTGGAATGGCTCTGAGAGTAAAAGGGAGGAGCAGCTCACACGGTGAGTTGTGGAGCTTGAAAAACCTAATGCCCTGCCCCCCTCTTGGAACGCCACTGTGGACTTAGAACATTCAGTGTTTTCAAAGAATTAACCTTGCTGCAACCATTATTTTGAACTGGAGTATTGTGTGTGTGTGTGTGGGGGGGGGAAGGGTTAAAATGCTGATACTGTGAGCAAGAATCCAATCAAGGATATGCCAAGCCATTTCTATCTACTTTTACTATTTTAGCTATTGGATATTTGAATGTTTAAGATTCTGAGGTGGCTGCCAATGTTAAGTGTTCCAGCTACTCAAGCAAACATACGTTTCCTAACCAATCCTCCAACTCCCAAGAACAACCTGAGGTAAAAAAAAAATCACTTGGCCTTTGAATACTGTGATACCCATATGCAGAACTATTTTATTTTTTAAATTTAACCCTTGCATTTTTCCTTTTGCCCTCCATTAGCATTCTTATACAAGGCGCTGGGACATGTCTGAGAGAAATCATGCAGCAGTTCCGTTCTCGGATGGAACCTGTTGTTTCCCTTGGCGTCCTTGTTCCCCCATTTTGTCCTTGTTCCCCCATTTTGTCTTTGTAGCCAATATTAGTAAACAGAGAGAAAGCAGCAGAGAATGGGGAACAGAGGAAAGGAAAATTAGAAAGAAAACTCCCCTGTTGCGATGGACTTTAATGTCATTTCCCTCAGACTCTATAATAACGGTTCCCTGGGCACTTTTTCTGTTACTCATGCTGTGCATTGAGAAACAGCCTCACCTTAAACAAAACCTAGGACATTGTATACATTCCCAGGTCCATCCAGAGGGACTTTATAGAAATGTATATTCCTTTTTATGTTTGCAATGCTAATGAAAGTGGGGAAAAAAGACAATATCCTTGTCTGTTCTGGAAACAGCGGGGAGTTTGATCTATTTCTCCTTCAGCTCATTCCCCAGGGCAGCCAGTTTTAATATTTTTGATCATATGTGTGAATTGAAAAGCACAGGGGTAACCTTTGGAGGAGATGCCTGCTGAGTGATGGCTGGAGAAGTGCATACTTTAGACACAAACAAGGAACCTGCCTATATCATGTTAAAGCATAAAGGTAATTGGCAGAGCAGAACTGGCAATGAGGTCTCCCTCTACCGCATATAAGCCCCGGTCTAGGGAATGACAGCGGCAGTCAATCCTATTGAAAATCAATGGGGCAAAGCAGTTCAGACTTGAGATCAATTGAAGTCCCATTCATTTCATTGGGACTTTAGTGTGGCTAATGGTCTCTGGCCCCTGGATGCAGCAGCAATGACCGATGATAATCCAAACAATGAAACAAACAAAAAGGCAAGGTGTGTATGCTCCAGCTCTCCAGGTCTGTCATTCACCAGCACTTCTGTCCTATGGCAAATGTCAGACAAGATGCTTAATGCACAGAATTTAGGGCACAGTCCTAACCTGGAGTTATGCCGGCACAGTTAGGCCAGCACAAGGAGCACCATTAAAGTATGTTTGGACCACTCTCGGAGTCAGAGAGGCCAGAACACAGACGTGGGCCATCCTCCCGGACGCCGAGAGTGGTCCAAATGCCCTTGTGCCAGCCAAACTTTGCTTTGTCTTGTCTGACATTTGCCATAGGACAGAAATGTTGGTAACTCCAGGTTAGGATTGTGCCCTTAATAACTTTCCACTTTCCCTCCCTCCCTCCATGGATTCTTGGCTTGGAGTAGTCCAAACATAGTGCTGGTGTTACGTCCCAAGCAGAGAAGCAAGATGATTACATTATAGAGAGAGTCCCCCTCTTACAGTATTCTTTCTTCTTGCCCCCACTACCCTTGAGAAGGCATGAACAGGATGAGAGAAAGGCCAGGTCACAGGTGCCTCCACTGAGCAACTGGTACTACTGAAAGAGAGCCGTCACATTGCCTTGTTCGCCCATTGGCTTTGGCACATTGAAATCACATAGTGTGATCTGAGTGCAAAGAAAGAAGAAACGGGTAGGGAAAGGGGTGGAGGTAAGAAAATAGGTGATAGAAGATAGGTAAAAGGAACAAAGAGAGAGAGGAGGTTGTGATGTGATAAACCTTTATTGGCATTAACAAATGTGCATACAATTAGCAAACAGACACAAAACAACAAGAACAACAGTTCAGTTAATTAAAATATGCAATTCTTGCTTCTCAAACGACAAATGCCAGAGTGACAAACTCTAGAGTTTAGGAGAGAGAAGGTAGATATTGTTGATATCTACCCAATGGTGTTGGGTAACTAGCAAGAGAAAAGTAGCAATCTGTCTAAGAAAATCTTGGCATTCTGATGCCGTAACAGGATGCAGGCATCATCCAGATTCTGTAATGCTGGTAGGCGAAGGTACAAACTAGTTTGCTGAAGTTGTACATAGGACAGTATAGAATTAAATACTATAATTGACTAACCTCTATACACTAAGTTGCTTGAAAGACAGTGTTGTTATTGATTGATTGTTCCATGCTTTGAGTGGAGATCTGTACTTGTCTTGTTGTATTTTGGGTACCATAGTTCTTCAGAGTGTCACTAAATCCACACGATGCGGTGTGTATAGAGACTGGAGGATTCCAAGTTGCCATGTTTAGCCCAAAGAAAAATTTAAATTGGCTCTATGGCATTGCATTAGCAAATTTAAATAACTGGCCACTTGACTTATATGTTGTTTATCATTGCCAGCTAATAAATAGCATATAACTTCCTTCTCTGGTCTTCCTGGGAGGTTCAAAAGAATTGAATTCAAAAAGACCAAGTGAAGATCCTTTTGGCTAAGATCAAGTGAGAGAGGGGGTTGAGGAGGAAGGGGTGGGAGGGGGTAGCATGAAACGGGTAATGGATACTAGATAATACAGCATCACAACCCAACTCTGGTAGTGTCAAATGCATATACTGTAAAAGGGGGGAGGTCAGAGGTGGGGAGCAATATAGGTGGGAGAAGAGAACCATATCTGCATCTTCCATTTGCTCCTTCCACCTATACTTCCCCAAACAATCTTCCCTATCTGTTCTTTTTCCCAGCAGATGTTGCATCTCACCTTAGAGCCTTACCAGAAAGAAAATGGCTAAAGCATATTAGGTTTTATTTTATTTTATTTTATTTTATTTTATTTTTGGGTTTTTTTGGGGGGGGGGGCCGGGAGAATGTATGGGAAAGAACTTCAACTTTCCACTCTGACCCACTTGTGTAACATTTGGATTGCTTTGCTCTGCATTATATGAATTCAGTGGAGATCTGATTTTTACTCATGGAATTTCAGGCATAATATCTCGTTTAAACTTGGGAGCACAATCCTAATCTGAAGTTAGGCCAGTATAGTTAGGCCAGCAAAGTTTGGATGACACAAGGGCCAATGTAAAGTGTGTTTGGACCTCTCTGGGAGTCAGGGAGGATGGCATGCGTCCAGTAATGTCATTCATTAACAAGGAGACGGAACGCGAGGCGGGACTTACCCCTTGATTGACAGGGGGCCCGTTCCGCGTTGCCGCCTGCCTCTCCGCCGCGGGGGCTTCTTCCAGGTTGCGCGCCCCTCCG
Organism: Lerista edwardsae; assembly: GCA_029204185.1. NCBI lineage: Eukaryota > Metazoa > Chordata > Lepidosauria > Squamata > Scincidae > Lerista > Lerista edwardsae. Next base: position 7,823,926 of record JAJKFI010000058.1, on the reverse strand, counting down.
CGGCTCTCCTGATCACCCAGCGCACCTCCCCAGGCAAGCGGGCACCCCCTCTGAAGCCAGGGGTGCCCGCACGGCGCTCAGCAAGGTCGCGACGCGTCATCAACGAGCGACCAATCAGGCGGTGAGTCCAATTTCACGTTCCGTCAGATCGTTTCTGAATGACACTACTGCATGCGTCTGTGTGCTGGCCTCTCTGACTCCAAGAGTGATCCAAACAAACTTTATGATATCCCTTGTGCCAGTCAAACTTTGCTGGCCTAACTGTGCCAGCCTAATTTCAGGTTAGGATTGTGCCCTGGGAGAAAGTCAAGGGTTGAAGCTGTATCCGGTTAATGTCAAGGGTTTTTCTCGCTTACCCACATGGATTTAAAAAGTTGAGATCTCTAGTGATCCAGTGTAAGGCACAGTACAATATCCAAGATTCTCTGAAAGTAGGCAAATATATTGCAGTAATGTCCTTGTGAACGAAAGAATTCAATATTTCCCAGCATTATGTAGCTAATGCTGGAGCAGGTATTGAAAGGACCGTGTTTCGTCTCTTGTTTAAAGTCCATTTAAAATGGTAAGAGCACACATAAAGATTATTTATGTGAGAAATATTTATGTGAGGAAAAAGCACTCCAGAGTCAGACCAGAATATATTAACCGTCTGGATAGGGTTTTATTTAAGCCTGGAATTATTTGCTTTTCTTAAATATATGAGCCCATGTTCTTGAAGTGATTCATTCTCAATTATTCTGCCATTATATTTACAAAGGTCTAGTTCAAATTATTTCATTTTTATTTTGTGATTAAAGTGCCCTAGGAACGCGTCGGCTTTTAATGTGAACCGTTTCAATGTTGCTATTGAAATTGGAAGCTGCCAGTATTGTACCAGTTACTACTCACTGCTGCATTTGCTCTTTAGATAAAATATTCCATGCAATGAATATTTGTTTACTGCGCTGTGCTAATTTGCACACCTTAGCAATGACAACAGATTTCGTGTTGGGCGGAGTGCAATAATTTACAAAGTCTCCAGTTGATGAGATATGCTCAGAGCTCCCGATTCTTTCAAACCAACACGAAAGTCACAGCACCATTTCCTACTTCAGAAAGAGGGAAAATGTAAATGCCCACACAGATCTAGTCCAGTTGAAATGGCTACAAATAACCTGTACTTATTAAATAAGGATGGTATGATGTCCCTACTTGAATCTGGGCCAGCATGAAAAATGTTCAGACAGGTCCTAGGATCCACTGCTTTATGACAAAAAGTAAAAAGGGCCAAAGAGGTGTAGCTAAGCTAGGATGGGGGATACATTGCCCTATTGTGGAAGAGTGGTGGTTTCCTGCCATCTTCCCTGGAGAGTGTGTGTGTGTGTGTGTGTGTGTGTGTGTCTGTGTCTGTGTCTGTGTGTGTCTGTGTGTGAGCGAGTGAGTGAGTGAGTCATAGAATCCCCACAAAAAAACTGCCAACCTATACAATGTATAGGATTGTTGCCCTCTTTGGGAGCCATGGCCAATGGCAAAGTAGATCAAAGGAGCCATCAGTCACAAAAGTTTGGGAAACACTGCTTTAGGGAGTTGGTCACTTGTCCATAGATGTGCTGTTAAAATAATCTACATGGTCTGAAACATAGGGATTGATCAATTCCTTCTCACTAAATCCCCATTTTTAAACATTCTTCTTAGTGAAAATGAGCTGCCTCAGGACCCACCTGCTGCTCAAGTGTCACTTTAGTGATGTTCTGAAATGTCGGGTATGTCCTCAGCATGTCCAGCCACAAACTGAAATTGCAGAAGACACGATTACAGAGAAGCAGAAGTGGCCAAAGAATTGTTCAGTTGTGGAAGAGAGGGGAAGAGAACCACGGCCATGGGATGGAGGGAATAATGTATCTGGACAGCATAGCAATCAATCAATCAATCAATCAAACAAACAAACAAACAAACAGTATTTATATACCGCTTTTCAACACAAAGTTCACAAAGCGGTTTACAGCCAAATAGTAATAATAAAGTTAAATGGCTCCCTGTCCCAAAAGGGCTCACAATCTAAAAATGCAGACCGCCACCAGCAACAGCCACGAGAAATAAAAAGACACTGTGCAGGGGTGAATGGGACAATTACTCTCCTCCGCTATATATAAGAGGAGCACCATTTGAAAAAGTGCCTCTTGCCCAGTTAGCAGGGGTTTTGTGAATATGAATCTACAGTTTGGAGGCAGATGCAGCAAGAGGTATGGGGGCCTTCTTTTGTGGATGGAGGGAAGTGGTGTTGGCAGATGTAGTACTTGCTCTCAAGCAGATATTTGTATGCAGCTTCCTCCATTTATATTTGGCTTCCTTACAAATACCAGATGAAATATGTAGCTATTCTAGGACACTGGAAAACGGCAGATGCTGTGATTGGAAACTGTAATGAAGTGGCAAGCCATACTTCTTTAAAATTAGGTGAAGATTCATTTCTGTTTTCCAATTAAGTAGAACATGTTTAGACTGGTCCAAGGACTGAAACTTGGAATTGGTATGGATACCAGTAGTCTGTGGCACTCCTCCTGGAGATTTGAGAATTGCTCCCTACATTCATGTGTTCTGACAAGGACTGAAAACATTATTGTTTTGGGTGGCTTTTGGGTAGTTAGGAAGCGTGGGAGAATATTTGTATTAGTGTTGTTTTATGCCCTGGCTTTTATATGTCTCCCCATTGTTCTGATATATTATCATGCACATTGTGATGCCACTTAATTTGCATTCTACTGTGTTGTGGTTACTTTTTAAAAAAATTTCCCCCATTTATTATATTTTATGCTGCTGAGTGTTCCATTATTTATTTGTGCTTTTACCGTTTTGTTGCTGATACATGGGGTTTTAATGCTACACAGAGGTAGGTTTTATTAATGTATAATGTTTATCATATGTAAATATATGTATTTTCACTTTTTTTTGTTAGCCAGCTTGGACATTCAGAGCGCAATCCTAAACTGTAGTTAGGCTGGCATAAACTAAGCCAGCAGAGTTTGGCCAGCACAAGGGCCACCATAAGGCGTTTTTGGACTACTCTTGGAGTCAGGGAGGATGGCTCATGTCTGTGTGCTGGCCTCTCCGACTCCAAGAGTGGTCTAAACACACTTTACGGTATCCCTTGTGCTGGCCAAACTTTGCTGGCTTAGTTTATGCCAGCCTAAATACAGTTTAGGATTGCGCCCTCAGTTGGTGAAGGAATACTGGGACACTAATGCATTAAATAAATACACAACACTATTTAGCACTTGTATGGCATTCCTGAGCATTCAAAGCACTTCACATAAATTATCTTGCTGTCATCCTTTCAATAACACTGCAAGGGAAGTATGGGTGGGCCTGCATTATCGATGGGATTGACATCTGCGGATTTGAGAATCAGCAATTGCCACCCCCCTCCGGGAGCCCACCCATTTCCTTCGAACATGACTGGAACTGCACTGACACCAGGCCCTCAAAATGCCTTCTGAGGGCCAAAAACACTCACTTCTGTTGTTTTGGCCAAAAACCCGAAGTGTCATTTTCAGCCCAAAGAATACCCTCCAGATGCAACTGGAGTGTTAAATATCTGTGAGTTTTGACATTGACGGGAGTTCTTGCCTATTACATTGGTTCACTGGGACCCACTTTTTAGGATGAGAATCTGGGACCTACTGGAAGTGATGTCATGGCCGGAAGTGCCGTCATTGTGACGCTAGAGCCGGCTGCTTTCCTGACAATTCAGCAGTAAGTTGGGTTATTTCTGAGCCTTTTTCCAATAGCAAAGTAAATCAGATAGGGAAAAAGCCTATTTACAACATTGACACAAGCAAAACAACCACATAGACGTCCCCCTTTCCAGTGTCCCATCTTCCCATATTTTCAATATGGCTGCTCTAGATGCTTTGCGACCCATATGAAATTGGTTCAAGATCCACTAGCCAGTGGTTCCCACAGTTTGGGAACCACTGGCCTATACTGTCTATTGCAGATGGGAGCAGGGACTGAGTTGCTTGTCTAGGCTACTAGTGTGTTCATGGAAGAAGCAAGATTCAAGGCTAGGATTTCCTAAGAGTGCAATCCTAACCTGGAGTAAGGTCAGCACAGTTAGGCCAGCAAAGTTTGGCTGGCACGAGGGCCACTGTAAAGCATGTGTGGATCACTCTTGGAGTCAGGGAGGCCAGCACACAGACATGCGCCATCCTCCCTGACTCCGAGAGTGTTCCAAACTCACTCTACGGTGTCCCTTCTGCCAGCCATACTTTACTGGCCTAACTCAAGGTTAGGATTGCACTCTGAATCTCATTGCAGGCTCTGAGCCACTACACAGAACCTGCACTCTAGCAATTGATAGTACAGTATGCGTACAGAATCACCACTGCATGCCTAAGCAGATTTCCTGATTTGGATTCACAAGGATTGAAGTCACTGCCACTGAACCTGGGGTGGGGGCATGCTTAGAATTAGATTGTGTGAATCCCATTTGCACACTGTCATATGAGGACAGCAAAATGCCTCCACATAACACACATGCACCAAAACAGCACTGTTAAAAAAAGAACTTGGAGCTCTGCAGTATAGGAGCGAAGCCAGTGGTGCACTAGAAAACACTGAAATCAGCTCCTTGGGGACTGTGCACTTGGGGACTAGACTGGGGTGGCCAGTCTAGTCAGAAATTACAGGTTTGTATGGGTGGATTCTTTCCAAAGATCATTTTCCATCATCAGCCAGCCAGTTTCTCAGTAGTACTTAATTTTCCCACTCCCTCATTCCATCTGCGTCTCTGCGACCATTTCTAAACTTGCTTATTGTCTTGAGATATTTATAATGCTGACATTTTAGCATTTAGAAATGAAATATAACCCTCCTTGGGTTAATTACTACTTTCTCTGCATAGGGACAGCAGCCACCATATAAAACCATTAGGATATTTCTGCCTGGGATTGGTGGCAGAAATGCCTCTCTACTGAGTAATTTCAGCAATAGCTACAGTGGAACAACGTTTTATGAAAAAGGAAGAGTGATGTATTCAATTAAATACTGTATACATACAATATATAATCTCTCTTTCTCATTACAGCCTACTCTTCATTAGTGCTTGTGTTTGGGCTATAAGGAGATTGTTAACAGTGGCATACGGGTTGGAGTTAATTGCATCTTGGGCTGCCGTAATTGAAACCAGTGGAATGGCTGTCCAATGGGGAATTGGATGGCCATATCTACCAAGGACTGTGGTGCATAAGATGTGCATACAATCTGGCAGGATTTTGAAGAGGAGCTTGCTGAAAAATCTTTAGAGGGACATGGCTGCCTGGCCTCCTACCAAACTGCCTTTATGTCCAGTGGGAACACAACTGGAGAAAAAGAGAATGAACACTGCATATGTTCTAAAACAGTAACATTTGCAGCTCTGCCATAGCTTGCAGTCACAACTGATGGCCCAATCCTATCTCCCACTCACAGCACTCAAAGCTCATGATCCAGTTATGACAGTACAAAAGTACGCCAAAATCAGGTGCTGTGAAGTTGCTGGCTCAGATGGCTGGAAGCTCCATGCACACATGAACATGGAGCCTGGCCTACATCACACTGAGTAAGGGTGCAATCCTAACCTGAAATTAGGCCAACACAGTTGGGCCATCAAAGTTTGGACCACTCTTGGAATCAAGGAGGATGGTGCACGTCTATGTGCTGGCCTCTCCGAGAGTGGTCCAAACATACTTTACGGTGTCCCTTGTGCCAGCCAGACTTTGCTGGCCTAACTGTGCCGGCCTAACTCTAGGTTGGATTGTGCCCTAAGTCAGTGGCAGGATGGATCACAGGTGGGGAGGGGAGGGCAAGGATGGGGCTGGGGTGGAAATGGGGCTGGAGGGGGTGGATCTCAGTGGCAAAAGCACACATCAGATCCTATCCCTACTTTCCAGTCTGTCCTGTCCCATTCGTCTCCTCAGATATATTCCAGTTAGACGACATGCCTCTTCCTTATATAGCACTGTATAGCACTGTGCATAGCATTGTGGTTGCCCCTCACTATATCACTGCATGCTATAGAATGGTGGGGGATAGAGTTGGGTATTACGTTTGCCATATTCTATTTCTCCAGACTTAGAACAGCTTGATTTGCACAATATGTACATTGTTTGCTAACTGTGCAAATTTTATTCTAGTTCTGTGGCCAATATATATTTTGGGGAGTATTTAGTTATTTAAATGCATTAAACATGCGTTTAGATACACAGTCATGTAAGTCAGTGGAACAAAAGTCTCCTGAAAACAATTGAATGCTTGATTTCAGCAGGGAGGGGTGAGAGGGGGCAGTTGAACTAGGCTGCAACTTGAGTGGTGTTTCAGATGGAGAATTTTTGACTAAAAATCCAAAACCAGCCTCAGATCCCCTATATCCTGCAGTATTACTATCGGGTCACTTTGCAGGGTTGTAATATACCAGTGTGTCTTAGGGCACAATCCTAACCTGGAATTAGGCCAGCACAGTTAGGCCAACCACGTTTGACTGGCACAAGAGACACCGTAAAGCATGTTTGGACCACTCTCGGAGTCAGAGAGGCCAGCCCACAGACATGCACCACAAACCCTGACTCTGAGAGTGATCCAAATGCACTTTACACTAGCCATTGTGCCAGCCAACTCCAGGTTAGGATTGCACTCTCAGACAGAGGGCTCAGTCCTAACCTGGAAGGCCGGCACAATTAGGCCAGCAAAGTTTGGCTGGTACAAGGACCACAGTAAAGCATGTTTGGACCACTCTCCGAGTCAGGGAGGATGGCACATGTGTGTGTGCTGGCCTCTGACTCCAAGTGTGATCCAAGCATACTTTATGGTGTTCCTTGTGCCAACCAAACTTTGCTGGCCTAACTCCAGGTTAGGATTGCCCTCACATCCCCTACCCGCAAACTGAAAATGACATTAGCAATGGAATTTAAAATGTTTTCAAGCTTTCTTCTTTCCTTTTCCAAAAAGCACATTTCTCACATGAAATAAGGAATGAATTAGACAATAAATACAATAAACTCCCATCTTTGCTACTATGTTTTGTTTGCAGAGTGGTCACATTTTTCCCAGTCACAGCTATGTTAAGATCCTATCTTTGTTTTTCAGCAGTCAGCTGTCACTTTTATCTTGGTGGAGAGAAAAAATAATGAATAAAAATAATTGTTTAAAAGGAACAACAAAGTTCTACCTCCAACCAATTGCCTTATCACTTTAACTGTCTCTGTGGCGATCAGTGTCCCCAGTTAATCCTCCCATAATATCCAATTGTTGCCTGTGCACCTGAAACCTCATAAAACCTGGAACCATCTGTTCAACCAGTGAGCTACAGCCCCTCCCAGTGCCACTACGAACACCATGACCCTGGTTCAGCTATGATTCGGGCAACTAGTTTTGTATGGCAACTACTGGCCTGGAATACAATGTACTACCCCCCCCTCCGCTTGCATCAAAAAACACATTCAGCCAGTCAGATGTAAATGGCACCAAATGTGTGTAGAGATAGGAATGGAAATTCAGATATCCATTTTGTTGTTCAGTCGCTAAGTCGTGTCCGACTCTTCGCGACCCCAGGGACCATAGCACGCCAGGCCTCCCTGTCCTCCACTAGCTTCCGGAGTTCGCCCAATTTCATGTTCATCGCTTCGGTGACATTCTCTAACCATCTCATCCTCTGCCGCCCGCTTCTCCTTTTGCCTTTAATCTTTCCCAGCATGAAGGTCTTTTCTAAAGAGTCCTGTCTTCTCATGAGGTGGCCAAAGTACTTGAGCTTCAGCTTCAGGATTTGTCCTTCCAGGGAGCAATCAGGCTTGACTTCCTGGAGGATTGACTGATTAGATCTCCTTGCAGTCCACGGGACTCTCAAGAGTCTTCTCCAACACCATAATTCGAAAGCATCTATTCTTCGGCGCTCTGCCTTTCTTATGGTCCAGCTCTCACAGCAATACATTGCTACTGGGAAAACCATCGCTTTGACTAGGCGAACCTTTGTTGGCAAGCTGATGTGTCGGCTTTTTATTAAGTTGTCTAGGTTCGCCATAGCTTTCCTCCCAAGAAGTAAACGTCTTTTAATTTCATGGCTGCAGTCACCATCTGCGGTGATCTTGGAGCCCAGGAAGATAAAGTCTGTCACTGCTTCCATTTCTTCCCCTTCTATTTGCCAGGAAGTGATGGGAGTGGTGGCCATGATCTTAGTTTTTTTTTAATATTGAGCTTCAAGCCAATTTTGGCACTTTCCTCTTTCACCCTCATCAGCAGGTTCTTTAAGTCTTCCTCACTTTCTGCCATTAGAATGGTATCGTCTGCATATCTGAGGTTGTTGATATTTCTCCCAGCAATCTTGATTCCAGCTTGTGAATCATCCAGCCCTGCCTTCTGGCAGGGCTGGATACAGGGGCGTAACTAGGGTGTGGCAGGGGGTGGCACGAGCCATGGGCGCCATCTTGCAGGGGGCGCCGTTCGCATGGCGCCCGCCCCCCCAAAATGGCGCCCACGGCCCGCCTGCTCCCTGCGCCACATTCTCCTCACTCTGGCTGGCCTTAAAGAGCCAGCCAGAGCGAGGAGAACGCGCTGCCTCCTGGCGCCCCCTCCCGCTTCTCAAGGGGGCTGGGTGGCGCCATGTTCTGTTTGCTCCTGCCGGCCCTTTAAGGCCGGCACGAGCGAACAGAAAGAACGTGGCCGGGGAGCCGTGTTCTGTTCACTCGTGCCGGCTCATTAAGGCCGGCACGAGCGAACAGAAAGAACGTGGCTGAGGTGCCGCGTTCTGTTCGCTGCCGCCGGCCCTTTAATGCCAACGGCAGCGAACAGAACATGGCGCCCCCGCCGTGTTCTGTTCGCTGCCGCTGGCCTTAAAGGGCTGGCAGCAGCGAACAGATCGCGCCTCTTAGAAGGGGCGGGCGCTATGTCATGACATCACGATGTGACGTCATGACGTTGCGTGCCCCTAGGGGCGCATTTTCATTGGGTGCCATGGGTGCCCTTTCAAATAGATTCGCCCCTGGCTGGATATCCATTTACATAGTCTCTAACCTATATGAATTTCTTTTGCTGGATCCGGGCGAATGCTGTTTTTTTTCCTCCCACTCATCCGCCAATCAATATGGGTTCAACCATAAATCAAGTGCGACACATGGCTCTGTTAACCAGTCTTGCACGCCTAGCAAAACTACGTGTGTCAGCTTCCTTCTTTTCCCTGATCCATGGCTAAATGCTGCTGCAACAGGAAAATAGCGATAATGAATTTTAATGGCTCGAGGAGTTTGTGCCCTGCTGACTCATGTTAATTTTCATCTCTCCAGAAGATAACCATATTGTCCCCTTCATAGAACTAAAACGAATGCTGATGCTTGTCGTTGTCCTCTATGGAAATTAATGACCCCTGTTAGCTTGAGCTTGCATAACCTGGTGGGCTACGTGGTGTGACTACATTTCAAAGGAAAGGAGGTTTGACGTGCCTCACTGTGGTGCACATATGCTTGAAGGCCAAGTACTGCATTACTTTTAAGTGGGTGTGCTATTGAAGGGCTTGCTGCAAGAAGAGAAAGTGGAATGCAAGGTTATCTTTGCTCTGGCATGCGACAGCATGTGGTCTGCCTACTGTGCAAAACACAGGTTATCAATGCAGACCTGAAAGAGGAAATGCAGATATTTAAGAAAATGTATAATTTATACACAAAGGCTGGAGGGGGAAAAACTGCATTGCCTTCAGAATTTAATTACCCCCATTTGGAAAAAAAAAAATGGGCAAGACAATGAGACACAGCTGGGACTCCTCATGAATAGTTTTTGAACATCAAAGCACCTTTGTCTATTCTATGAGATGTTAGATATTCTTTTCCAAGGGTAAGCTGTAAGTACCATCAAATCAAAGGTCAAACACAATAATGTGGAATTAGCTTGCATGTAAGAAGATCTTTTCAAAAACATCTGTTACAAGCAGCCATTCCAAAACCTTTTGCTTAAATGGTTTATGTTCCACTAGCAGAATTTGATTCTTGTTCCCTGTCCTGAGGGCCAGATGGTCTCCCTTAGATAGGGTTACCAGATGCAAACTGGGACAGAGTGCCTATACCTTTTACCATTGTACAGAAGAGGAAATTTGGGCAGGTGGAGCTTCTGAAACCCTTCCATGATGAGTTCCACTTGCCCAAATTCCCCCGCTTCTATACAACATTTAAAGGTATAAGCACTCTGTCGCAGTTTGTATCTGGTAACCCTACCCTACCCTTATCCTAACCAGTTACTCAGAAGGAACTTCACTGATTCTTATGACATTTCCTTCTAAATACAGGTGTTTAGCAGTGCAGCCAGCAAACTGATCCTTCGCACATGGTGGTCATGGTGATGATTGTACCATCAGTTCTCTATGATCCTTCACAGAGACATGGACAGCAGTGGTGTACATAGAGGGGGATCACAGCACTATGTTTTGCAAGCAGCCGCTTCCCCTCCTCTTTGGAGTCATTTCTAGCCAACACAGCAGCCTCCGTTTTGCTCTAGCCACTGGGAAAGATGCCGAAGAGGAGGGGGAGCGGCTGCTTGCAAAACTTAGTGCTGTGATATCTTGATACTCCTCTGATAGACAGTTCCTTGCTCTAAGGAATTACAATCTAGCATTTAACACAGGGCAGACATTTGTAGGAGTGAAGATCAAGAATATGGATTTAGTTACAGCACAAACAAAAACAACTCTATTCAGAAGTAGGGTTACCAGATACAAACTGGGACAGAGTGCCTCTACCCTTAACCATTGTATAGAAGAGAAAATTTGGGCAGATGCAGCTTTTGAAACCCTTCCAGGATGAGCTGCACTTTCCTGAATTCCCTCTTTTATAAAATTATTAAAGGTAGAGGCACTCTGTCCCAGTTCGTATCTGATAACCCTATTTAGAGGTAAGTTCCATTGGATTCACTGTAACTTACTTTCGGGGAAGTGTGTATAGGATTGCCACCACAGGCTTCAGGAACAAAACCATAGGGAACGAAGGCTGAGAGGTTGCCAAATCTTTCAAGGAAGGGTTTCAAGGGCAAGAGATAAAATCATTTAAGAAACAAGTCTCATCAAAATCCAAACTACACATTAAGGCTGCAAACCTGTACATACTTTCCTGAGAGTAAGGCCAATTGAATACAATGGGGCTTACTTCTGAGTAGACAAAATAGGCTTGTGTAGCTAGAGCGGAGTCACAACAGTAGGTATTTATGGCACTGCAATGCACCGTGGAATTGGATCCTCCCCCTTGCCATCGCACCCATACCAGGCCATGAGAGCAATGCAGAAGTGTCTCCCCCATATTGCACTTGCAGTCTAGGATGGCTGTGATGGCGAGGCGAGGGGGAGGGTCTGATTACATGGCGTGTTGTGGTGCTTACTGTGGTACAACCCCCCTGTAGCTACACAACTAGGATTGTGTTGTAAATGGAGTTCGCCAATGCTTTCCTCTTCATTTCTTAAACCTAAAAAAGAAGTCTGGTGCCGTTTCCCCCTCCCCTCCCCTCCCTAATGAATGGCAAAACAGATTGAGCACAAAGTTTGGCTGGCACAAGAGACACCGTAAAGTATGGACCTTGTGCCGGCCAAACCTTGCGGGCCGAATTGTGCCATCCTAACTCCAGGTTAGGATCACATTCTTAGACACAGCCCCTCCCTACCCCACAAACTGAAAATGGCATTAGCAATGAAATGGTCCAAATGCACTTTACAGTGGCCTTTGTGCCGGCCAAACTTTGCTGTCCTAACTGTGCCAGCCTAACTCCAGGCTAGGATTTGGTTTGGTAAACAAAAGGAGGTAAAAGAGCTGCCCTTTCTAGCTATTCCCAGCTACCCTGGGTGGAAGAAAAAAAATAGGACTTTACATAATATGCTGTTTAAAGGTTGAGTTCAATGTCACTTTTTGGAAATGTGGAAAGGATTCTACTGTTAATCTCCTATGCTATCACTTCTTTCTAGCAACCAGACTTTAAAAATTATTACTTGATGGGAAACCTGAATCTAGAATCAATAAATGGATTTTTGAAATGTAGAAAATACAATCATCTTATTTGCAGAGCTTTCAGTCCATGGGATGTGTTTGGCTTGAAATCCCTGATTGGGAGTGAAAGAAAAATGTCTCCTTTTTTCTGGCATTGATTTAGAATCCTCAATCAATAGTGGTACCCATGAGTGGTACCCATGAGTGAATTGTAATGGTGTGGGATAAGGGCCCTTGTACTTAGCTCTGGAGCAGTATTCCTTGCTGTAATTCTTCCTTGCATGCCCAGATCACAAATCATTAATAGGGCCCAGGGCATAAGAGAGTAGGATGCCTTTGGTAAAGAGATGGCAGCCTTACTTCAATGTATAGCCCTGCTTTTGTGAGCCCCTTCTGGGGAAAAAATGGGGGATAATTATGTGCTAGAGCTCATCATTCATTTCCTGAATGATGGCTACCATGGCTATCAAAAGTGGGGATATGAAATCAACAAGGGTCTTTTTGTCCCTGCACATGAAGAAAGCCATACTGCTTTAGTGGCTGAGTCAATCTGGGTTCTTTATCATTTACCCTTAGGCTTCAGCTGAACTTTTGTTGTGGTCAAGAAAAAAAAGAGCCTCATCTTTTCACTTTCCGCCCAACCTTACTGTGGAGGCATCCGAAGGTAAAGTTCTGGAGAAGCACCTTCTCCAATTTCACTAAGGAGTATTTGGCCTCCAATTGTTTAAAATATTTTTTTAAAGAAAAGGTCATGATATGATCAGATGGTTTATAACCCATATGTAGCCATTATTTCAGATACTCCACATTCTCTCAGACGGTTCTTCCTGTGGACATCAATTTCATGCTTGCACTTTTTAGCAGGATTTTTTTTTGTTTCTGAACTTTTTAGCTTGCCTTTATCTTCTGATCTCTTTACTTCAGTTCACCTGAACTAATCGCCTATTTTTGGAAATAGGTTCTTATTGGATGACATTGCAATAATACCTCCCCCCGCCCCAGAATTCCACTTGGGAGGCTCCTACTTTTGCAAAATCTATTTTACTCTAGCCTACTGTTGACAGAGGTGGGGCTCTTGGTAAGCTCTTGCTGATGAGTTTTCAGCAGAGCTGGAAGCCTCTATGGCAGAGATCAGACCCTGTGCAAGACTCAGGCCAGGGCAGTAGGAAAGCCCAAATCTCCAGCATATGAGTTGCAGCCTGCCTGATACCCTGAATGCTTCTACATCTAGATTGGGTATCAAACATAAGGCCCAGGTGTGTGTGTGTGATATGCCCTATAGAAGCCCAGCGCTTGGGCTCTCTCAGTACCATTATCAGATGCTCTCAGCTACTGGGCTGTGCTGAGTTGTTAGCGTTGAAAGGACAGCACACATGATAATTGGGCTCCCCCAAATCTTGAAAATATGATAAAGGTCTGCATATTTGCATTGAAAGAGTTCCTAAGTTAGTCATGACCTGCTTAATAGCATCACTTCCTGTTTAATGACATCACTTCTGACCCACAGCAGACATCATGAATGCTATTCAGCCTGCTGCATGAAATATGTTTGACATCTAGATGATCCTGCCAGGGTCACTGAGGACGCAATCCTAACCTGGAGTTAGGATAGTGCCCTATGTCTGCCCTGCATACTGCACCAGCAAAAAGCACAATGCCAGTCCCATTCTCCATGTTTTTGGGAATGCAGAAGCACACAACACACAACACACAACACACACACACACACACACACACACACACACACACACACACACACA
>JAJKFI010000058.1:7782605-7808270 GCA_029204185.1 Lerista edwardsae | reverse complement strand
GTGTGTGTGTGTGTGTGTGTGTGTGTGTGTGTGTGTGTGTGTGTGTGGCTGTCTACAACTTTGAGTCATGCTCTGGGCTATTTCATACATTAGACAAGGGCACGCTCAGGTTTGCCACTGAGTATTTGCTTAATATAATAGGGAAGCTGCGGCCAACCATTGTTCCCAGATCTATATGCAAATTTATCATTGTCATTCTCACACATTAGGTTTTTTGGTGGATGTTTATAAACATCTTAAGCGTATACCTAAAAGGGTGCCATATAGTGCCATATTCAATGTTTTTGGCAGATCTTCCAGTGTGATAGTTTGAAAAACGAATATCTTTGCCTAGGTAGCCCCTCCCCCAGGCAAGAAACATGCATGGCACAGAAATGTTGGTAGAAAATTAAGGGCCACGATTAATGAATGTTTTGCCAGAGAGCAATCAATAGATGCATTGGATCTTGCCTATGACACACTACTCTTTTAGTGTGGGCACCTAACTGCACCTTTCAAGTCTCAAGCTCTGTCAAGCTCAGGCCAATGGGGCAGGTTAAAGCTCACCCCAAGCACATCCCAAGCTACTTTCAGAGCAAAGTAGAAGGGTAGCCCCACAAGCCTCCACCATCCCTGATCACCCAAAATAGCCTGATCAAAGATGCCAGCAAAGTCTCCCAGACATTCCAAGCCAGCACTTGTATCCACATGCAAAGTTCAAAGAGGTCTGCAAACACTCCTTCCTTATCATATGCCCGAACAAGAGTGGTGCTAAGATGTTGCTGTGCACTTAGCTGCCTTCAACAAGCCTCCTTCTCCACCATTTGCAGCCCGGCCATTCAACCTGTGTGTGTGTTGGGGGTGGTGAAACTGGGCAAGACATGCCTGCATGATGCGCATGGGAGTGGAGCAGCTTCTAGTAATGGGAAAAATGTCCCCAGTTATGCTCAGAAATTGGGTTTGGAAAAAATCAAACTATTTCCCCAAACTCATAAAATAGCCTGGGCTAATTCTAAGCCCAGTTCAGAACCTGACAACATCATGGATAATGAAACAGGGCAGTGGTTCCCAAACTGTGCACCAGGGGGTGCCACGGGGTGTCCTCGGTGGCCTCTTCTTACTGGCTGTCTTGGGCGCCACCATCTTGAATCACATGAGATCAGCGAGATCTCATGCGGTTCAAGATAGTGGTATCTGGGAGAGCCAGGTACTGACACTGCTGTAGCATGGAGCTGTGACCACAGTGTTTGGAAACTTCTGCACTACGGTCTTATCCAGTGATGTCATCTGGTAATGAAGAATGGGAACGCTGGGTGGGACTTATGCGCGATTGGCAGCCCATCCGTTCCGTTCCGCGGCTGCCCTGGCCTCGGGCGGGGCTGCCTCCAGTTGGCGCGCCCCACCGCTGCTCACCCAGGCACCCAGCGTGCCCCCCACCTGTCCCCCCTGGCAAGCAGGTGCGCCGCCGAGGCCAGGGCAGCCGTGGAACGGAACGGACGGGCAGCCAATCACGCGTAAGTCCCACCCAACGTTCTTCATTACCAGATGACATCATTGGTCTTATCCCTTCCCAACATAGGAAGCTGCCCACACTGAAGCAAGCCAAAGTTTCATCGAGGTCAGTATTGTATAAGCTAATTGCCAGTGGTTCTCCATAATTATCCAGATACTTTTCCCCAGATCTACTTGAAGATACCAGGACTCAGTTCAACCTGGGACCTCCTGCATGCAAACATCTCTACCTCTGGAAGTTCCAGTGTCGGGATGATAAGAATCGGCCCTGAGAAATAGTTGCATGCCACACAATTGAAAGCAGCAGGAGTTTCCACAAAGGTACTATAATGATGCTTTAAAAAAAAAGTATAAGTCAAGAAGGATCATCCAATATGTTTTGAGTTGGCAAAACTTTTGAGGAAGTTGGTAAATATGGTAATATCCATATTCTGCAGTTAAACAAACCTCATTGTCTTAGGCTGCAATTCTATGCACGTTAACCTAGAAAATCAGGCCCGCCAAACAAGTGGGACTTGCTTTTGAGTAGACACGCTGCGGGTTGTGCTGTTTAAAAACCAAACAGTATCATGCACAGAAAATGAAACTATCCTCTGGATCTATCTTGTTAGCAATTTCTCTGTCACTCTAGACTGCCAATTTGACTGGATCTTTAGGAGCTATTTATCCATCTAAAATACACAGCGCTGTTCATCTTCATCTTACCATTGCCTTAAGAATTGGCAGAAAAGATTTTAATGAAGGTGTAAACTGCCTGGCACTTATTTCTAACATATGCTATAGTGCCTGTTAATTTCAGCTGTTCATTTGACGTTAACTTCATTTCTGCAATCTTGTCCTCCTCACACCGTGATTCTTAGTTTTTTTTAAAGCTTGTTAATGCCACAACTGTTCCTTCTGTCTGTCTCTCTCTTACATACACACATGCACACACACACAAACACAAAAAACCCCACTCACACACACAAAAACTGCCATTGTACTAACGTGCTCTGGTTAGAAAAGGACAGTAAAAGGGAGCTTTGCAACCTGATGTCACAATAAATTAAACTATCAGTTAAGGTGGGGAGGGGAGGGAAATTAAAGTTAATGGTTCAAGATTTGTCTTGAATTTCCCAAGGAAAGCGTGGATGAGCTCAAATCCCTTGGGCTCTCAAGAGTCTCCATCCATTTAAATCTGATTTAAATAGAGGGCTCATTTCTAATGTTTAGATATTGCTAACATGAAAATCTGACTCGCCGCATTATAATTGCAATTTCAACAGACATCTGATTAAATTAAAGCTCCCAAACCTTTCTGCTCACTTTGGAAGCAATGTGAAGAGTGATGGCACAGTGGAAGTGGCATCCGATCTCTGACAAAGGAAGCAGAGCAGTCTCTTTTAGACCTCCTTTAGGCCAACAAACCCCCCTCCCCCATGATTGGCACATTGCATTCAATCCAAACAACGACAAGTCTTTGTCATCTTCAGGTTGCATCCTGGCCATTTTGTCCACACATGGTTTTAAACCTGTCATTGCAGCAGGCCACTATGATATACACCTCCTCTCTGGGTCCATTAGATAAATGTGGAACTGAGCCCAACTTAGAAAGGGGGATTTTAGACTTACTATGAAGAGATGCTAGTGCAGGATTGGACCATCCCCCTGGGTTGTTATTGAGAGACTTTCTGGATGCCCTGGATCAGGCAGAGCCAATGGGGTGGGGCTAGTAGATGCATCCAGCCAACATCAATTTGTTCTTAGCAATTGCATAAGTGCTCAAAGCAAAGTGTTCCCAAAGTGTGTACTGTGGTGCCTAAGGTGACATGGCAAACCCACAGGGGCTCTGTGGTCTCTTCTTCCTGGTTCTCCCAGGTGCCACCATCTTGGATCCCGCAAAATCTTGCATGATCCAAGATGGCGGTGCCCAGGAGAGCTGGAAAGAAGAGGTCACTGTGAAAGGAAGGTGCCATGGTAAGTTTGGGTAAGGTAAATCTTAGTATTTGCTGGGGAGCAAATGCTGGGGAGCTGAGAGGGAGCTGGTCGCCTAAGGCCACCTCCTGAATTCATGGCAGAGGAGGTTTGATCCAACCCGGAGACATCCCAGTTTGTAGCACAGGCAGCCACCACACCGGCTCTTCTATTTTTAATTTTAATTGCATATATTACAAAGATCATTAAAAATTACCTCTATGCTTAGATACCATCTCCTCGTGTAGTTTGTAGCCAATCTACTCATAACTACTTTACTTATCCCAAAGATTTATACCAGCCAAAGATTTATGCCAGTAACGAAGTCTAAAAATAATCTTCTCAGAGCATTAATATTTCCAAAGGTATGTTCTGAATCTGATAGCTGTTCCAAAAAAGTTAGAAATGTATTTTAGGTTTTATAATAATTCTTACAGCCCAATCCTAGCCATGCATATGCTATATGCTTGCAGCTCTTGCTATCTCCCAGCTGACCACACAGACCACCATTGCTGCCACCACTACTACTGCCTGTGGTTCACTGGCAATGATGCAGCAGCGGGTAAGTCCTGCACCAGCAACAGTGGGCTGCAGATCATCCATCAGTGCAGGTATGGAAGTGGCAGAGGTGGTTTGGCTTGGGTTGGGAGTAGTTTGGGGAAGAACCCGGCAGTAACCAAATCTGAATTATGCTAGCAAAATAGCTGGTGTAGGTCTGAATAAGCCCATTGGAGACCAGGGTGTGGTTTAGGAGGTAGCAGAGGTTCCTTGCATCATGCAGGTTGGTCCTGTTTAGGATGTACTGCAATGGCTATGATCCCACAAACACAACTCATGGGCTCCAGTTGCTCACAACCCATAAGTTGTGTTTTGTGATCACAGCAGGGGTGGCACATTTCCAAGAACGCCAATGGGGCGGACCTGCCTCACCTGCACCGCACATCGCTGGATAGGAGGATAAGGATAGGAGGATCCTGTTGAGAAAAGTTAGCAGAGTAGAACCCCGCAGAACAAAGGCAGCTTTCCACAGCACAGGCAGCTACACAAAACGCAGGGCAGCAAACTTACAACTCAGGCTCGCACCTCATAACTGACTCCCACCTCTGGAATGTGTAGGAGGTTGGGAATGAGGCTGCAGACACAGAGGCTTTGCAGGAAAAAGGTCTTGTATTGATGCAGAAGAATTTGGAGCAGTTACAGAGAAGAAAATAGCAAGCAAACGATTCCACACAGGAAACTTTGATGCAAGAGTATAAACAGCACACTTAACATAGTCAGTGATGCAAATGGGTAAACAATCCAACAGAGTGCTCCACAGCACTTGGTCTCTGATAGAGCAAAGGTAGTATGGTTCTTAGCTAGCTTTATACAGATTAGCAGCCAATTGCTGCACTGTGGCTGAGGGTGTGGCAGCATAGCTCTGCCCCTTTGCACACGTCTCCACTCCACAGGTGTTGGCACTTAAGGTCACGAGTGGATGACTGTGCTGATTCCTCAGCCATGAGGCCTGTGTGCCATGAGGCAACACACTTTGGTTCAGGCCTAGATTTAGTTGCTAGCTAGACCAGAAGCTCTCGACTGTTTCCAAACCTGACAGATCCTTCAGGGGGAGGGTCATTAATTGCAGCATGGGGATAGTTATTGTGGGGAAGGTGTCTCTGCAAAGGAGTGACTCTCCTGGCTGTTCCTTGGACCCTGACTCCTCGAGCTCACTGGAATGAACATACCTCATGTGAGGCAACAGCTCTTGGTCTATGCACAGATTACTGGCCAAAGCTCATGCAGGTGTGGAGGGCACCAACAAAGTCACTCCTCATAGTTGCAGCAGCACTTTGCAAAGGCGTAGGATGCAGCGGTGTCCTTTCTCACTTTTATGGCAGACTGCACTCCCCTTACCCTGGCGCTCCAGCATGTTGATGTGTTCTACCAACTCATTCCTAAATACAGGTGAACCCCCCACCCATCCACCCACAGATCCAGTATCCACAGTTTCAATTATTGGCGGATCTGGGGCACTTGCTCACTTAAATGCTTATCACATTGAAAATGCTTATAGCAAGCAACGTTTATACAACCTATAGCCGCCCAGGCAGCCTGAATGCTTGAAAAAAACTAGATTGTAGTTAACAGGCAGTGGACGTTAACTGCTTCCTGTTAACCTTGATCTCATTTATTTTCAAGAAATCAGACTTGGAGGGCTGCTTGCACATTGCTTGTATGCTTATAGCAACCTGTAAAGGAAGAACATTTTTGGCCCAGTAAGTATTTAAATAACACTAATGGGCACAGAAGGCATGTGGGGGATGTGGAGACAGGGTTCCTCATATCCACAATTTCTGAATCTTTGGGGGGGGATCCTTGAAACATCCCTTGTGTATATAGGGGCACGTTTGTACAGTCCATCATAAGCTTCACATTGTCAATGTGATCAGACACAATGAAGGACAGAGTGCCTACGCCTTCAACCATTTTATAGAAGAGGGGATTTTGGCAGGTGCAGCTCAACATGGGACCTACCAAAAACCCCTTTTCTATAGAATGGTCAAGGTATAGGACTGTGACTTTCAGTGTATCTGGTCACCCTGCAGGTAGTCCATCGTGGGGATACTATAATCCAAGCTGGCCGTGAAACTTTTGCATGACCTGTGGAGGTGGCTTGAGCCCCTTACTCTGTTACTGAGTTAGAACTGTGGCTGTTATAAGGACTCCGGATCCATAAGACACAGTACAAATGTGTACTGTTTAACTATGTGCTTAAGACCTGGTTTCTTGGCAACGCTAATGGACCAATACTTGAAAAATTAGCTTTGGATATTGGAAAAAATCAAACCCCTTATGGATTGTGGGAGAATAGATGGAGATCCACACTCATTGTGAATCTAACAGAAAGCAGATTCTCCCTTTTCCATAAGCCATCATCATAAGTAAGGACAACTTCTCTTTTAAACGAGCACCATTTTTGACTGATAAGAGTTTTCCAAAACTGGAGATATTATTACTAATGGAGTCTATTGTCTAGGTTTGGCAGATTTGAGTGCCAGGCAAATATAAGTGACTAATTAGATTGATTGACTATTTGATGCCTGCTGATTCGCTGATGAAAAGCCTCTGCATTCCTGGCTTAGTGATAAAATTTGTGCAGCATTATGGTTGCTGAATGATGCTCAGAAAAATCTGATTACTGCATGAATAGGCAAGTAATGGCTCTGTCAGTTTTCAACGGCTGCAGATATACACCTGACAAGATAATAGGATGGCCTAGAGGAAGAGGTGGGAGTGCAGAACTGATGAGATCTTAAAATGTGCAGCAGGCTGTATTCTCAATCAATGAATATGGAAGACTTTTTAGTTTGGATGCAAGCTTTCAATGGCGCTACCCAGTGATTTTTCGAATGGCAAAATCTGTGGCTTGAAAAAAAAATGTCCTGTGTTAAGCCATTAAGAGATTATGTGCATCAGAGAAGAGCCTTGAGCCTTGATACTATTTGTGAAAATCATTTCCTATATATATATATAAAAAGAGGGAGGCCACATTTTTGAGAGCAGAAATCCATGTTGTATTTTAATGAGTCTGTCAAAACATTGTAAGGTGTGTTTTTTTTAAAGTCAAATAATGTTTGATGTCTGGGAATGAATCACTGGGAGGCTGGCATTAGTTGGTCTAGGACAGTGAGGATTTAATTATCAGTCATGTGCTAACATAATTGGGTAACCTGGGCACAAGGGAAGATTATTGAAGAAAACTCATTTGCACATGGGCAGTGCAGTCCTATAAAGGATGTCGCGCTGATGCAATGTCGTTGCGTCGGCGCTACGTCATTAGTGCTGATGCGGGGGTGGCAAGCAGCACCCCCACGTTGGCGCTAACACTCTGAAGCCGACGCTATGAGTAGTGTCGGCTTCAGAGCACTGACAGGGAGCCTTCCTTGCGTTGACCGAAGCCAGTTGGCGCAAGAGAGGATCTGTACCATTCCGGGATGGGGATAGGTGGGGGGGGTAGGTTGGAGGCGGGACATGGGCAGGCTCAGGAGGTGGCCATCCAGCTGCTTCCTAAGCCCATCTGAAAGAGGCTTAGAGGCTATTTAGCTGGCCGAGGAGCACATAGGGAAGGCTGGAGCCTCTCCCACTGTAAGGGAGCGAATGTTCCCTTGCCGTGGGGAGGCTCCAGTCTCTCCTGTACTGTACTGGATATGGCGTTGGCCAGCCGGCCTTGCCATTCCAGTGCAGTATAGGATTGTGCCCTGAGGCATTGGAATAATCCTGTTGGGCTAGAAAGGTAGAGGTTCCTGTTGGATGTTTGTGTGTGGAGCAGAATACCTGCAATAAGAATTCTGAGAACCCAAATCTAAGGCTTTATCGCTGGCAGTACTTGTATACCGCCAGCTCCTGTTGTGTTAACATGCCATAAAGCATGATTATGGCACCTAGAGAATAGGAACCACCCACGCTGGGGCCAGCACCGGCCGGCATTGCACCTCAGCATGGATGATATGGCCAACCAGCACTTCAGCAGCAGCGGTCAGCGGTAAGGCCCATTGGGGTGGGGAGAGGCAGGGAGGAGGCAGAACTGGGCGGGGGAGAGGAGGACAAGCCTGCATGGGGGGAGGGATTGGCGGTGGCTATTTTGCTGGTGGTGGAATAGCTCCATTGGGGGGCACAACTTTACTTGGGGGGGGAGACAAAAAAACCTTCTCCTGAAGTGACCCTGGTGGATTCCATGGCTCTCGCAGGAAACAGCGGTAGCCATTTTGGCAACAGGAGCCAGGCAGCTCAGGATTGGACTGTGAGAAAGCATCAGTTCGCAAAACAGTTTGCCATACTTGTGAGCAGGGGGACCAGATGTCATAACCACAAAGCAGCATCCCAAAATGTAGGACATTCAAGAAAATGTCAGATGGTACAAAATAAATGCTAAAAACGCTCATATACAGTATTGATTTGGGGGTGACTTGTCCTCCTTTAATGCAACCCAATGAACAAAGGACAAACACATAAGCAAGTGATGTGGGCAGCCCCTCTTAAAACTGGCAACCCCCTATAAGTCTTGAAATGTAGGACATTTTGAAATTTACCCAGCACAGAAGGGTGAAATGTAGAGCATGTCCTGAAAAAAAGGACATCTGGTCACTCTGGTTGTGAAGATCTCGTGCAAAGTGCTCAACTTTGTGTGCCGAATGCAATTTCACTATGAATCCCATCACCAAAGTTTTCCTTTGAGAGGCCAGAGAGGTAGAGCCCCACGTCATATGACTGATTTCTGAGCTTTAGTCTCCCAAGCAGGGGCATTAGTATTTGGGTGGGTGTAATGTGATTGGCTGCCAGGTATCACCTGTATCCTATGCTCTATTGTAGGAAAATGGGCAGGGCAGGGGGTTGACAGGTGGTGCATTTTTCTTTATTCTTTATGGGGTTACTCCACATTGGCATAACATTTTTCCAGCATCAAGGGTGTGACCGTCATCTGAAGATGGACTTAGGACAGTGGTTCTCAAACCTTTTAGCACCGGCCCAACTTTTTAGAATAACAATCTGCCTGGGATCCAACAGAAGTGATGTCATGGCTGGAAGTGCTGTCACTGTGACACCAGAGCCTGCTGTTTTCCTGAAAATGCTGCAATCAGTTGGGTTATTGCTCAGCCATTTTCCAGTGGCAAAGTAAATCAGAAAGAAAAAAAAACTTGTTTACAATCTTGACACAAGCAAAACAACCACACAGTCCTCCCCCTTTCCAGCATCCCATCTTCCCATATTTTCAGTATGGCTGCTCTAGGTGCTTCGCGACCCACCTGAAATTGGCTCACGACCCACTGGTGGGTTCCAACCTGCCGTTTGGGAACCACTGGATTTGGATATGGGGGTGTATTGACTCCTCATCCTTTCCCCATCCAACCCTTGTCTTGTCCCTTTGCCAGTGTCCAAAAGATATCTGAGCTACATTGGAGCAGCATTTTTCCAGCATTGGAGGGTTGTCTGTGGCACATCTGTGGCAGGCAGACACCTTGGGCCAGTGGAGCTGTCACTGCACCAGCATACATAGAGCCCTGACAAAGTCTTACAAAAGCACCTGGTGGGACACTGTGAGATACAGGAAGCTGGACTAGATGGACTGTTGGCCTGATCCAGCAGGGCTCTTCTTATGTTCTTATGTAATGTGCTTCTCTTGCCTTTGTCACACAAGAATGCTAGATCTCATCAAGGGCTGGTTGTCTCTCCATTGCCATAGAGATGGAGGTCTGCAGCTGCCCATTGGACCCACCCACCTAGGCCACAGATAGTGCATCTTTCCCCTGCCAACTCAGTACCTGTAAGGTCAGCAAGCGAGATCGCTTTGTTAAGGATGCCCCTTAAGGCCGCTGTTGGAGGTGATCCCCATCACCAAGATTCAAGGCTTCTTGCATTTCTATCTTGGAAGCTACTGTGAGGACTTTTAGGGTACAATCCTAACCTGGAGTTAGGGCAGCAAAGTTTGGCCAGCACAAGGGACACCATAAAGTATGTGTGGACCATTCTCAAAGTCAGAGAGGCCAGCACACAGATGTGCGCCATCCTCCCTGACTCCAAGAGTAATCCAAACATGCTTTACAGTAGCCCTTGTGCCAGCTAAACGTTGCTGGCCTAACTATGCCAGCCTAACTCCAGGTTAGGATTGTACTCTTAATTTCACAAGGTGGGAGCAAAATTCACTGCATAAGTACAATAAAATACAATCTTTAACATAATATTTGGTTCTGGATGAGCAGAGATTGTGAGTGCACCTCAGATTTCTAACAACTAAATAAAAGTTGTGCATATTAGAGACAAAATGCAGTCAACAGCCTCATATGATGACTCAGCTTGTTAGATAGAGGAGGGCTCAAACATTCCCATTTGTCTCAATTCCAGCAACGGATACATCATGTAAGGCAGTTTATCATCTGGATTGGCTGTTTCACTTATATCTACAACAGAAATCTGCTATAGAAGGGCTGCGAATTCCTATGTCTGAGATAGTAGCTTCAGTCCAAAGGATTCTGGGTGCTTTCAACACACCATTGAAAAGAGTTACTCAGAGCTGCTCAACTAGGCTTGTGTTATACATTTATGGCATATTGATTGTCAGCAGCTCTTACGTTGCATTCAAAGCTTATTTGCTTGATTTTAGTGTCTTTTTTTTCCTGCTTGGCTTTATTAAATTTATTCAGAAAGCTATTAACCTCTGGAATGGAAATAAAGTTAGCGGGACTATATGATGTGTAGCAATAATGGATAAACAATTAAATGTAAATGAATTCACATAGCAAAAGGTCCTGGAGTGGGAATGATGTAACCTCTGGAATAAATCCACTGCAATAATCTTTTTAATAGCAAAACACATTTTAAATCCTGGTTGGCCTTTTACCATTGAGAGTAAATGCATCAGGACTACTAAGTGAGGCAAAAAACATGTTGATATTTAGATTTTGTTACACCAAAGAACTGGTTATGTGAAATGGCAAGGAACTTTAAAGAGGTTGATTACATACATTGATTGATGATTGGCTCCAGAATAATTTCTATCCCTGGTTGGGGAGGGGTGTGTGTGTGAAAAGTGACAGTATTGACCCTGTTCATTCAATCAAAATGGTAATGCAACATAAAGTATGGCTGCCTGCAGACTCAACAAACCAAGAGAGAATCTAAATTATGACTAGTTTGTCTCTAATGTGTGTTTATGAATAAAATTGATTGACGTTACTCCGCCCCCTGTCTCCCCTCCCAGAATGCAGGCGCATACACACACAAGCGTGCGCAAACCTTATTATAACCGAACAAGAAATGTTGATTTCAAAAGCTGTTTTTCCTCTCGGTTTCACTGGAATTATAATTATTTTCTTTTCTCAACCCCTTCCTTTATTTGAATGTTAATACATCATTTGCCATAGAAATGAGAAGCAGATTAAATGTGAAGCATATTCTCTGAATGTTTCAGCTTTGGCACTTTTAATGAAAAGGAGAAAAAAAGAAGAAGATTAAAGCGATATCATTTTATCTTTCTACTTATTAAGGTTCATTTCTGAGAGTATGTCGGCACCACCTGTTTTGTCCAGGATTTGCCTCAACCCATATTAGGAGCAAGCTGTCTACATCTGATCCTGGGGAGTGTCCTTGATTTGAACCTATTAGTGACTCATTGAAGAGATGCTGATTTGCCACAGTACCCTTAGGTATGTACAAACAGGAACTGTTTAAACACATTCCTATTCAAACTGGAAGCTGGGGTGTTTACCTGTGACCAAAAAATGGCTCCTATACACCAGCTTGCCACTTTGAACAGATTTCAAAGATTAGCCAAAAAGTAACAGCTATGCATAAGTAAAACTGGTCAAGGTGTTGCCGAAAATCGCCCCAAAATGGTTTCCATTGCGGGAAAAGCATTTAAAAAGGCAAATAACCAAACGAGAGAGTATGAGGATCATCTTTATTACACCTGCGCAGGCGGGCCAATCTCCCTGCCCCACTCGGCAGGCAGAGAAAAAGGCAAAGGCATACAATTCTAAATCATCTTTATATCCCTCCCCCCCCCCAAAGCTGCTGCTTGGTGGAAAATTACTACACAGGGGCTGGGACATGAGAAGCTCTGTGTCAATTGGGCCTTGAGAATATGCTGTGACCATTTTGATAAGGGAGGAAACTCTGCTGGCTTGAACCAGTTCTCTATCTATTGTGAGGGCTAGCAGCACTGGATTGGAGAAAGTTACAGGTGGGGGCAAGTGAGTGAAAACAATGAGAGCAAAGAGAGAAACAGTTACATACTTCAGCAACTTTAGACAAGTGACTAAGCAAAGGACTCAAGATGGCTGCACTTTGGTTCAATGGCAACAAAGGTGTGCTTACTTGTTTACATATTCATTTTAAATTCTATCAATTGTCTTCCTCCAGTGGAAATATTTTTGTCATCTAAGAGTGTCATTTCACCTGCAAGGATAAATATAAATGAGATCTTCTGCAGTTTCCAATTTGAGGTGAACATTGATGTAATGTGAAAGTGTCACAGTGCCATTTCTGAAGGGCACAGTCCAAAGCAGGATTAAGCTCTCTTACAGACCAATCCAGAACAGCTCGACCAACTGGGAATGCCAGGCAGCCCCAGGAGGTATGAGTGGAAAGAGGTATATGTGGAAAGGGTGCTGGGCAACCAACAGGTCTACTTACTCCTGGGCTGGCTCTTTAGCTGGTGCAGGGCCTCCAAGTAAGGCCACATGGCCTTAGCCAGAGGTCAGGAAACAGAGGCAAGAATCACCTCAAGTCATTCCCCACTCCACCTCTCCCCCTGACCTGTCCCAGCCAGAATGATTCACCACTAGCCAGTGAGTGGGACTCCCTTCAGGGTGCCTATGGCCGTTGTTGTCATGGTGACGCCCCAGCGCCAACGGTAACGTCCTACCGTTGGTGTTGGAGGCACTTTATGGCACCTTGTGAGATATTTGTATGGGGAGGGGTACGAGTGTACCACCCGCAGTAAGGTACAATCAATCAGGGTCCATTGGATTGGGCCCTTAAACCCATTGAAATCAGTAGGTTCCTATGCACAAAACTCTGGCCTAGATAGACATTGAAATACTGTCTTTAGACATTGTCTATTTTCCTTAGAACAAAAGTGTCCAGTTGTAAGTAGCCTGGCCCATAGAGAGAGATAACCCATTGCCAGCTTGGTACCTTTTGCAAATACTACATTAAGAGTGAAATGAGGTGTAGGAAAGCAGCAAGCCTGTCCTGGGCATTTGAAGTTTTGTGCTCCATTGCTCCTTGGCAGTTAGGCAGGTTGCAGGCAGGCAATATAAAAATCTGAAGTAGCTACATCCCAGACAGACAGTTCATCTAATGAGAGCAGAGATACACGATGATACTCACAGACTAAGGATTTAAGATGAAATAGAGATTTTGGATGACAAAATGTTTTACATCCAGTTATCTAGCGGCTTCCTGACATGGCCACACATTCATCTTGAATAGAGAGAAAATGGGACCCAAGGCAATGTCAATATGGATGCAGTTCATTGGCTGGGAAGTCCTATTGAGTTCCATGTGACTTACTCTTGAGTAATTTGGCATTTGTGAATGACCACTGCATTTGATTGAAAGTAATCACTTATGTGATTACTTATGCCTGGTTCAAGGGCAGAAGTCCAGTTCAGCTTCTTTGCCAAACCCCTTTCACAGGTGTTGGAAGTGAGGAAGGTGGGAAAGCCACAAGATGATCCTGGGGTCAAAACCAGACAGCCTCTGCCCAAAGGAGGGCTCAGGGCCTTATCCAATCGGGCATAATGCGGGTGGTACGCTCATACTGCCCACATCACTGTCGCGCAAGGCACCATAAAGTGCCTCCAGTGCTGGTGGTAAGCCATTACCACCAGCACTGGGGTGATGTCATGGCAACACTAGCCCTGCATGGCCTGGAGGGAGCACTGCAAGCTGGCGAGCAGTGAGTCTACCTCTCACCAGTGTTGCGGCCTTTCTGGGTGCATCAGAAGGGCATTTTGGCAAATGGGACCTACAGCGACTCTTGCTGCCAGATCCTGATCTCCCTGTAGGGCTCACGGCCTTACATGGAGGGCCTTGCCTCAGTGCAAAGGCAAGTAGACAGTTCGCCTGCCCTGTGCTCTTACTTTGGGGAAAGGGGCGAGTGTCCCCATCTCCCACAGCTTCCTGGTTGCTAAAGGATGCAGTGGTAGCTGCCTGGCTACCACTGAGCTCTCGGGTGGTGGGGCAGTACTGGATTGGGCTGTCTAGCAGGTAACTGTCTCCTCCAAGTTAGAGGCCCACATTTGAGGGTGGTCATAGAGTAAGCGGGATCCACTGGGTTTACCAATCTCTGTCAAATAAACAAGCAGTACATGCTAAGGCCAGGAATGTGGCTCATTAATAGAACTGAGCCAATGTTACAGTCATTCAATACAGAAGTCTACCTCTGGTTTCCTTCTAAGTTGTACACTCCTCAAATAGCCATGGCTTGGGTTAAGGACCAATTTATCAAATTTAACATACAAAACACCTGTAGCAGGAAACAATCTAATGTTACCCACAGCATGTAGGCCAGTGATTCGGGGAAATGGTGCTATCCATCTAGCTCCTCCAGGGGATATCCGGGTGTCACACCCTGATTCCAAGCTATACTTGGTCATGGACCAACAAGCTTTTCACCGCCAACCCTGAAAGGTAGAGGAAGCTGAACTGTGTAGATTCCCACAGGCCAAGCCTTATCACCTGGTCTTTGGTTGTTCCAGCAAAGGGGTTTGCCAGCCAGCCTCACTGACCCAGGCAAGTGTCGTCTGAGTGGTCCTGGCTTACCCCTTGACCTTGCTGACCTCAACATGTATGCCAATCAGTCACCTACTGCCTACCCAGCCTGTACACCGCCTGCCTAAAGTTATCGACCAACAGCCTTACCGCACCTACACAAATGCCAGTCAGGGGTACGCAAAAAAATCTTCCAGCCAGGTGCCAATCAAGTTGATGGCAAAAAAAATTGCCTTCCTGGCTCCCATAAAAAGCCACCAACTTATCTCAGACTGAACTCTGGGTGGAGCAGGAGGGGTTCGATGAGTAACCAGGAGGGCTCTCCACCCTAGTTGCTCGGCCATCACGCCCCCCAAGGAAGGCCCCAACCAATGGGCTTTGTCCATTTTTGTGCCTCTTCCTGGCACAGTGGACGAAACGTGATGAAGTGCTATAGCGGCGTGGTATTTATTTCAACAGTCTAGTTTAAAGGCTTTTTGCTGCTCTTGGTGGACTAATGGGGTCCAGAACCCTTAGTGAAATACTGCAAATCACTCAGAGATCTTGATTGACCTCTTCACACCCCTGCCCTGCAGTATACTCTGAACAGATGGTGCGTTTATGCATAATATCACCTGAGGTGGTTGTTTTCCCCCCCACAAGATCCAATCAAAACTCCATAAGCACATTGTTTGGGGAAAAAAGGATATTGTTTGACAAACAATACCTGTATATGTAAGCATATACAGAAACATATTTCAGGATTAATTAGTGATATTTTACTTAAAAAAAACAACAGCACAATTTTAGTGGCAGTAAACCAACCATAAAAGATCATTAATGAATAGCAGATTCTATTCTTGTTGCTCTTGATCTGGATGAGAACCAAGACGTAGGAACTCAGAAAGTCCATAATTTTTTTCAGAATGTTCAGTGTATCTACCTATCCAACTACAGAAACAAAAATATTGGCAGGAATAATTCATTCATCAGAATGCTGCTGTTTTTTTGAACTGAACAAAACACTGTTATGTAAGCTCAGAAATCTCAAAGTACCTCCTCCACTGACAGCCCAGTTCTATCCCCCCATTTTCTGCTACATAGCAATGCTGATGGAGTGCAAACTGCATGTTATTTTTTTTAGAGTGGGGGGAGGGTGATCAGGCAGCCAGGGCAGGGGAGGTTGAAATCTCATTGAGCTCCCACTGAGATCCACCCCCTCCAGCCCACTTCTTATCCCTGCCCTTCCTCCTCCCTACCCCGAACCTTCCAGAAACTGCGTACACACTGCCCCCACCCACCACCTTACCTGGACCAGCAGAGCATCTGGGTGAGTCTGGGACATGCACGGCACCACTGGCACCACTAACCATTTCCTCAAGTGACTCTGTTGTGCATGATGGGGTGTGGCTTTTCCACCTCTGCAACATGGCCTATAGGAGCAGATCTGCTGCCATAAGCTCTTCATGGGATTGGGCTGTGCTTTTTGTGTGTGACGTCATATACAAAATGGGATGACAGCAGTATTTATTTATTTTATTTTATTTATTTAATAGATTTTTATCCCGCCTTTATGCCCGAAGGCACTCAAGGCGGCATTCCAACAGGCAATAAAATTTAACATTAAAACAACAATATAAAAGAATATTAAAACAATATAATAAAACACAATTAAAATACAACAATAAAATTTAAAGTCCTTGTGGATCATAAGATATAAAAATATAACACACCAGCCAACCTACCTGTCAACAGTTAAAAGCTTTTTGGAATAAAAAGGTCTTCAGCCCCCGCCGAAATGTTAACAATATAGTTAAATGTTAAAAAGTATAGGCAATAGCTTTATAATGAGTGCAATCCTATCCAGGGCCGGCTCTAGCAGCAGCAGGGCCCAATGTGGGGCATTCCTTCAGGGCCCCCAACCCTCCCTGCGGGGGCCCCACTCACCAAGAAGAGCTCTGTTTGTGCCACGTGCAAAGCACGGCATGTGGAAGTAGTTGGTGGTGATATCATAACATCACCGCCAACTGCTTCCAGGTGGCCCATTTTGGGCTGTTCAAAGGCAGAGGCAGGTGGGAGAGACCAAGGTAAAGTGGCTCTGCTCGCCCCACTGACTTACAGCCCATAGAGATCCCAGCTGCAGCCACAGGCAATATGCTCACCCTGCTAGTGCGGGGCCCCCTGAAGTGCGGGGCCTGATGTGACGGCATTGGTCATATTGGCTTAAAGCTGGCCCTGATCCTATCAAATTTCCAGCACTGACATAGTTGTGCCAGTGGGGCATGTGCTGCATCCAGCAGTTGGGGGGTCAGTCATGGAGGCCTCCTCAAGGTAAGGGAATGTTTATTTCCTTACCTCAGATCTGCATTGCCCTTACCCCTAATATAAACTGGGAAGTTGGTTAGGATTGTGCCTTAAAATTCTTAGATCCCATTACACCCGACACTCCTATTTATTTATTTTTTTAAAAAAATCCATATTTTATTGTAATTCATAATCAATATATAACCATGACAATATCCATACAGAAATGAATGACAGGGACTATGAATCAAGTCAGAAAGAAAAAATAACAAATATGTCTTT
Organism: Lerista edwardsae; assembly: GCA_029204185.1. Classification (NCBI taxonomy): domain Eukaryota; kingdom Metazoa; phylum Chordata; class Lepidosauria; order Squamata; family Scincidae; genus Lerista; species Lerista edwardsae. Next base: position 7,791,005 of record JAJKFI010000058.1, on the reverse strand, counting down.
TTGTGCGATTGAAGAAAAAAAGCTTCTAACAAATTATGGCTTTGTTATAGCCTTGGGCTTCCACAGAGTTATTAAAAACATCCAAATTTCTGTTTTTTCCAAATAAGCAGAAAGATAGGACTCAAGACAGTCAAATGTAAAAGGGGAGAACCAAAAATGGGAGGAAGGGAAGAATGGGTATGCTGTGTGTGTGTGTGTGTGTGTGTGTGTGTGTGTGTGTGTGTGTGTGTGCTATCAGTTTGGCAAACTGTTAGAATGAGTACAAGTTTGCAGGAATGTCTGTTAGGGGCAATGCAGTTGTAATCAAAGCATTCCAGAAAGGTACCCCATTAAATGGCATTAAATGCGTGAAAGATGTTGCTTCTTTGTATAGCTGTCTGTTGCTCTCAAGATGCCGGTTCTCGGTTTTTCCACCACCCAATCTTCAGAATCAGGTGGGCTGCCAAATTTTGAAGCTTTTAAAACCACACTTGAAGCAACAAGGTGGCACCAGTGAATCCAAGCTAAATGCTTCTTATTTGGAACCCATCAAGGTGGCCTGTAACCAAACATTGGTTAAACCAAGGATAGTTCACAGCCAGACCTCGAGCACCATATAGTACAGTAAAGAGTTATCCGGAAAGTGAGAAGAAAAAAAAAACACAAATGAAACTTCCTACTCCTAAAGCCTAAACAATGATGCAAGACTGCTATTCCAGGCTCTGGAGGCCTTGACAACAGCATTCTTCATAGGTCTGGAGGGCAGCATACAGTCCTTTGATCCATGTCCCATTAATGTCCTTTGACTACTGGCTACCTGTTTCACATTGCAAGCACCGTTTGAAGATGAGCAATATTATCATGGTGCTGCCTTTTTCCATTGAATTCAGAGTTCCCAGATTATCTCTCAACCAATCCAATACAGTTGTGCTTAACTTCAGCAACTTCAGCACAATGGGCTTTTAGACCCTGCCCTGGGAACTTCCTGAAACTCTTTTGACTTTCTTTTACAATACTCAAGACATTTCACCTAGAAAGGAACCTCCACATTTACTTATAATTTTGCTTCAGTACAGGGGCCTCCAGACTATGGCCCAGGGGCCAAATCCAGCCTGCCACACAATTTTTTCTAGCCTGCAGCAACTTGGTTTTTTGTAACAGCATTTACTAACGTCTGATATTTTTACTTGTTAGATACCAATTCTCAATTTAAGCACGACATAGTTTCTTTGTAATTGTCATATTTCTCTTTTGTTTTGAATCATATTGTGCTAATTACAAACAAGATTCCAGTAAAACATATTCATTCAGGGCGCAATCCTAACCTGGAATTAGGCTGGCTCAGTTAGGCCAGCAAAGTTTGGACGGCACAAGGGCCACCATAAAGCGCATTTGGGTCACTCTCGGAATCAGGGAGGATGGCTTCTGTGTGCTGGCCTCTCTGACTCCGAGAGTGGTCGAAACATACTTTATGGTGTCCCTTGTGCCGGCCAAACTTTGCTGGCTTCACTGTGCCAGCTAACTCCAGGTTAGGATTATGCTCTCATTTAGAAAACTTATTTTTTTGACCCGCAGAAATGTATAAAATATACCATGTGACCCTCGTACTGAAATATTTGGAGACCCCTTCTTTAAGATAAGTGGCTAACTAGCAACGAATGGAATCCACTGCCAAAATGTTCCTACTCTGATAGTGCAATACTAGAGGGGGTGGAGTGCTGATGCAACGCTGATGCTCCACCATTAGTGCCAACGTGGGAGCACCTAGCAGCAGCCCCGCGTCAGCACTAAAGCAACAGGACCAGTACTGCTCCAATGCTTCCCTCGCGTCGGCCGAAGCCGGCTGGTGTGAGGGATTCTCTGTCCCATATCGGGATGAGGATTGGTGGGAGGGGGGAGGGGGGACGTGGGCGGGATGTGGGCGGACTCAGGAAGTGGCCGTACGGCCACATCCTAAGCCTGGCAGTGAGGCCCCGATTCGGGCCGCGCTGTCTCCTTGGATCTGCGTCCACTCTTTAGCGGACGCAGATCCAAGGAGCACATAGGGGAGGCTGGAGCCTCCCCTACGGTAAGGGAGCGCATGCTCCCTTGCCGTGGGAGGCTCCAGCCTCTCCTAAACAGCATCGCAACAGGTGCTGTCCCGTCGGCCTCACCAGTCCGGCGCTGTTTAGGATTGCACCCTCAGAGTAGTCCTTTCACGTTTCTAAGTTTCTTGCATGTCTTGCCTAATGACAAAGCCATAAAATTCACTTCAAATCTCAACTCAGATACAACGTTGGCAAAAATAGAATTTCAACTGAACTGACTTTTGCCTAAGTTCACAGTCCAAGTTAGACACTCCCTATCTCTAAGCATGGTCTTTGCTCTGAGCAAATGTCATGATGCATTGACTTTTTGATAAATTGCTTGATTGGCCCTGGGCAGTCACTTTAGAAAAAAAAAAGTTGATTGATTGCACAAGAGCATCTGAATTGCCACTCCATCTGATTAGAGAACATATTCTTTCATCCATCAGAAAACCATCCCAGAGCAATGTGATGCTTAGCATGAAACATCAGCCAGCATTTTCAAAATATTCCGGGCAAGCTGTAATAAAGGCAGCAAAGTAGCTGGGTGTTGATCCAGAGGTCTGATGAATCAGGAAGGGTCAGGAATGGTAATCAAGATGCAGCACAAAACATGTCACTGGTTAGTTACATACCTCGTCTTTGTAATGTGTAGACATCCACTCCAAGTGCAATTCTAACTGAGGCTTTGGCTAGTGCAGCAGCCACTATGCTGACGGATGGTGTTGGCAATGTGCTGTAAAACACATTTTGTGACACCCTGGGATTATGCAATAGTGGCAGGGAGGCCTGTGCTACCCTGCCAAAGCTGTATCCCGTCAGTTGGCTGCCAGTAGAGGTAAGATTTGGGCCAGGTGCAAGGTGGAGGGAGTAGAGAAGGTTTAGGATGTGGGGGACATTTCTAGATGGAAAGGGTGGAACAGGGACAGATCAGGCCCTGGAGGGGGGCAGAATCAATGGAGGCTTTCTCCACAATATCCTAACCTGCTGCCCGGGCCAGGCAGCCATACACAGAGCCATACAGATCTCCACCAGCTAAATAACTGGTGGAGATCCAAGTAGCCTCATAGGGCTGACTGGGGTGTTACTCAGGGTAAGGCAGTGCTATTCAAACTTTCTAGATGGGGACTCACTTTTTTTACTTCTAGACTACGAAGAGTATTTTTGAAAACTTCTACACTCACCCCCCCCCCAAAAAAAACAAATTCTGTTAATGTCCAGAAGTTCAAAAATATTACCGTAGAAAATGGAAGGCGGGGAAAAAAAGTGTAAACGGGAAGGGGGGGAAAAGGAGGGGGGAAATATATATTTTTTTCCTTCTAGACCATTAACAGTGGGTGTCAGAAAATGGTGAATAAGACTGCTAGGATCAACAAGAAATTACACAGCTTCAAAAAAAATGCACTCACTGTTAACAGTTAACGGTTGTTTTATTGAACCGATGTAATACATGAATCTTTCCGTAAAAATTAAATCCCATTTTTTATTCAGCGATTCGCACACCCGTATGCAGAACACGCAGGCATGCTTAAAGAGGTTGAAATTAACTTTTACACGCGTGCAGGGAGATTTTTATTCGTGAATCCGCGGCAATCCTCTTTCGCGCTGATGATCTGCGTCAGCCATATTTGTTGACCCGGAAGCTTCAAGAATATGACGTCATGCCTTCTCCAGTGTATAAAAGCTTCTTGGTTAACACTCACAAAAGGAATAGAACAAGAGTACAGCCTGCAGTTTCCAAGATGGCTGTTCCCAGCTTTTCGTGACCCACCTGACATCAGATTGCAACCCACCAAGTGGATCCCAACCCACAGTTTGAATAATGAAAAAGACCTTCAGCCAGCTCCCAACTGGATACAATGTATCAGTGCTAGTTAGGATTGGGCTGTCTGTGTTTTTGAAATAGCTCTAAAATGCCAATCACTGGAGCCATTTCAATCCACATTTTATTCAGTACTTAATTTTACTCCACACAAACTAGATGGTCAGGCAACCATAAAAGACTGTGATAGGACTCACTCTAGACACACCTTTTTTTTTACTCAGATTGTCACTTTAAAATCACACTCTGAATACCCTTTTGAGTCCCTGAAAAATTGTGCATACTTGACTTTCTGAAAAACTCATATTAAATGAATTTTTAAGATCTCCTACTAGTGTCCAAGCCTGAAATTCTGCTAATATTTATTCCATACAGACAAATAACCACCATTCTCATTGAGTAGCTTGGCTATTTGTATCAACCAGTAAGGGTTGTTTTTTTTTAACCACACATCAAATGTAAATATATGGTAAAATGTGTGGTAACTTAGGGACCTATCCTATCCAACCTTCTAGCGCTGATGCAGGCACAACGCAGTCCTGAGATAAGGGAACAAATGTCTCCTTACCTTGAGGAGGTCTCCATGACTGTCTGCCCCCCTCCCCACCATAGGATCCATTACATGGCCCATTGGCCCAGCTGCATCAACACTGGAAAGTTGGATAGGGTTAGGCCCATAGTAATTTGTATGGACTCATCCAGTCTTTATACAAGGGAGCCTCTGGGCTCCTATTGAGAGCTGTAAAAGTTATCACCACATTTCTGTCCATCCAAATGAAAGTGAGCTTTCAATGAGTTTCATCATATCAGCATATTTTATGCAGGACAAGAAAGATCCAATTATATTTTTACTAGCTGTCTAGAACCTAATGATCTCTATAAAGATAGATTACTCCTCCCATCAGTGCCTATTTTTGTTCTGCCAGGGGAATAAACGATAGTATGACCAATTTTGCTGTCCAGAAGATTTAATTTTTGATTAAACAAGATGTGCTTATGAGCCTCCCCACCACCACCACCTCCAAGTACCAACTGGCCCAGAATTTTCCTCTAGTTATATTATTTATATACTACCCATAATTACACACAGTTTATTTGGTCCTTAGAACTGACATTAAGCTTTGCAAGGCAATCAATGATAATGAATTCATTCTGGATTCTTAAAACAGCACTTCGACCTTGTAAAATCATTTCTACATTTTGGTTTGTGGTTATGATGTTATGGTTGCAGAGAATGCAGTGTTCAAAAGACGAGTGCTTCAATATTCATTAAAAAAGAAGTAAGAATGATTGTCCTTCTTCCACAGCAACTAAGCACACAGTAGGACTATTTGTACTTTATGTTGTATATGCATACAGCTATCTCTATGTACACATTTTTGTGTGAGTGATTGCATGACTAGGCCCTTTGAAAACGTAGCGTATAAACTAATGCATGTTGAACATAATGTGGATAACTGTGCATGTGTACAGCTCAGCAGATACATATGGATGCGTAAAAAATACAGTCTTAAAGTTGGCATCATTCTATTTTATCAGTCCTTTCTGAATGCACTGTTGTAATGGTTGAAGAATGGAAAGTATACGTTGTCCATAGTGATTATATATTTATTAAAGAGATTGATACCCCACCTTTCCATCAAAAAGATTGCTTATGTAATGGGTTATACCAGTTTTTCCCAAACTTTTTCGCATCAGGACTTACCTTAAAAAAAAAAGTTTCACTTTACCAGCTTTTCAAGCCTTTCTGCCTATAATGGCGATTGGGCAGCAGTGTTCCCCCTCCCCAAGTAGCAGGTTGTTCAGTCCTTAACGCACATTGTCTAATCTGTTTTGTCAGTTTCACAACCCACAGAAATTTGGTCATGACCTACTGATTGACCATGGACCCACAGTTTGTGAAATGTTGGCTTATATTCAGCGATGGAATCTGGTAATGAAGATCCGGAACGCTGGGCGGGACTTACGCATGATTGGCAGCCCATCCGTTCCGTTCCGTGGCTGCCCTGGAATTGGGGGGGCTGCCTCCGGTTGGCGCGCCCCACCGCTGCTAGCCCAGGCCCCCGGTGCGCCCCCACCCATCCCCCCCGGCGAGCAGGTGCCCCGCTGAGGCCAGGGCAGCCGCGGAACGGAATGGACGGGCAGCCAATCATGCGTAAGTCCTGCCCAGCGTTCCGGATCTTTGTTACCAGATTCTATCGCTGCTTATATTATTAGGTGGCATGTATTATTAAAGACAACACAAAAGACATTCTTTTTTCAGAAGCACAATGTAGAAGAAAAAGATGACAGATAAAAGTCGCATATTCTGATTGTCAGGGAAGATGAAGCCCATGGAGAAAGCAGGATAACCACGGGGCATAACACCTAGTGGTTAGTGCACAGACACCCCTTCCTGCTCCCCACTTTCCCTTTACTTGCCCAGTAGCCAAATAAGGAAGAACTTTGGATGTTTGTATCTGCTACCACCATCTCAGGCTGCAGAGACCAAGCAGAGGGGAACTATTTGAGGGGAAATCCTCCTAAGAGAACACTGAGCCCCAGGCAATGATGTTCCTACAGAGGGAACAGTAGGTTTTGCAGAAGCCTGAGCTCCTGTGTAATTTGGTCCCTCCCCTTCAAAGCCATTTGTCTCCAAAGTCTCCAAGCCATTTGTGTTCCAAAGAGAACAAAGTCTCCAAGCCAGCTGTTCAAGACGTGAATGACTCTGGAGGCAAGGGGGAGGGGCCACCTTACACGGAAGCTCAGGCTCCTGCAAAACCTAGCATCCCCCCTTCATAGGAATGCCTCTGACCCCAGGGGCAAGAAACATGAAGACCTACTGACTTACCCATGAACATGGATTAGGCAGACAAAGGTTCCAAATAAAACAGGGTTTTTAAAAGTTCAAAAGAAAAAGAATGAAGCAAAAGGAGGCAGAGTGGGTAGAAAAAAATACAAGCAGGCTGATGGAAAATTCGTGTACTTAGCTGTATGAGCAAAAACAAAAAGTGGATAAAACGTCTGCAGTAACCATGAAGGACCAGAAAATGGAGCAGGGAGGCTACTCAAAAATACAACTCCTATTATGTCACTATATTAAACCCAGGGAAGTAAAGGTAGCATTGTAGGTTTGGAGTAAAAATAGTGGAACAAGCAGCATAGATTCCCTGAACGAGGCTTGCTAGAAAATACAGTACCCATTTTCATGACTTACATTCAGTGGTGTCATTCAAATGATTTAGGAACAGGAACTCACTTTTGATTGGCACTTGACGGGAACCCAGAACCAGCCACGGAGCCTGTTAGGATCCGGAACGCCCATTCTGGTCGGTTCCCCCGAATGACATCACTGCTTACATTTGTACAAGGAACCCTGATTCCCTAAACGTGTTGGAGAATAAGTGGGTGCACTTCCATGTACCAGTGTTAGGTCTAAGGCAAAACTAGGCAGAATACAATGAGGTTCCTCTGTGCTTGGGCTTAAAAGGCCTTGCTCTAAAAGACCTTTTGTCTGCCTAGACAACGTTACCTGGAGGAGTGGAACCGACCTGACTTCTTCATCCCATCATATTTTATTTATTTATTTATTTATTTATTTGTACATGAAACACAGTTAGTAGAGCAAAAAATAACACAAATATCATTGACTGGCACTGTTAGTCTGACACAGGTCTTCACTGGATACCCAGGTTTCAACCAAATATCTACACGGAATGTATGATGTTCCAAGCAGTGCCATCTTTTGCAATTTCTGGGGTGTTATAGCAGGGAGCTGCATTATTATTATTATTATTATTATTATTATTATTATTATTATTATTATTATTGGATTACTCCTCTGACTTTAATTCAAGGCAGTTCACAAGAGGTGGGCTTTTTTCTAAACAGGAGTTTAGAAGATTAGAATTTCTAATCTTTCAAGAACAACAATTTCAGCTGGATCTTTTCTTTCACGGTCTGGTCTCCCTCTGGGCGCGGTTGCCTCCCAGGCTACTTGATTTATCTAGATGGACAGGATTGCTGCCCACTTGGTAAACTGAACCATTACTCTAGACCAGTGGTTCTTAAACTGTTTAGCAGTGGCACCCACTTTTTAATAAAAATGACACTCTTATCAGGACCCACCTAGCTTTATGAGACTAAGGGCGCAATCCTAACTAACTTTCGAGCACCGGGGTAAGGACAATGCAGCTCCGAGGTAAGAGAACAAACATTCCCTTACCCCGAGGAGGCCTCAGTGCTTGCCCCTCCCCAACTGCAGGATGCAGCACATGCCCCATTTGGCACAGTTATGTCAGTGCTGGAAAATTGGTTAGGATTAGTGTTGCAGTTTCACATCTCACAGTCCAGAACTGGTTGAAACTGGCATTCCGTCTCTGCTTCTTCAGATCAGATAGACACCTGTGAGTCCTTGAGCTGGTCAGCTTCCCAAGCTTGTTAGGGTAACTAGCTTTACTCCCTTTCCGATAGTGTAATGAAAGCAGGCAATTTCACACGGGAAGAACTGGCTACAAACACTTTGCTTTCTCATGAGATCATAGTGTCCAAAGG